>CM060359.1:74734503-75334503 GCA_030545235.1 Helianthus tuberosus
TACCTCTACAGTGATCCCTATCGCACCATTCCTTTGGAGACCCCACTCCCGTCTTTCAAGGCCGGTTTAACCTGGCAAACTACATACAAGAACCAGTGGGTTTTAACCCATTGGGGCCAGAGGATCATTTCTCCGGTGATCATGCAGAAGACATGGACGAGGACACGTATCCCGTCGAGCCTGCAACCGGGACCCCCAACCATCCTATCAAGGTCTCAGATGGTTCGTCTTTTCATGGATCACCCTACCTGGTCCAGACAGTTACCAGGCATGGTTTAACCAGTTCGAGTGGTATTTTACACCCTCACATCATTCGTCGCCTCACCAGCAGCAGCAGTAGCAGCAGGATCCCTCTGGGGATTCACGTTTCGTGGCTGTCACGCCACCGCCTCCTCCGCCACCAGTTCATCAAGCACCTCCAGAACCGCCAAGGCGTAGGAGAACCGGCGCACGTATGTCTGCGCGAGCAGGGGATTTCCACTTTAGCACCCCTCGACACTCAAGTGGCAGTCATTATCTGCCACTACAAGAAGACCCGCAAATGGGTGGACCTTCAAACCCAGTTGCACCGCAGCCACCACCGATGGGTTTTGATAACCCGATTCCTGCCTACACTGGTTCAATGGCATATAACCCGTTTGAGCAACCAGCTCACACCAACTATAATTACGCTGAAGCCGACCCATACTTAGTAGCGGCCAATTACAACGCCCTTCACCCGGATGGACCGTATGGAGCTCCTTGGGGAGTAGGGTACCCAACTCATGGGTACCAAATACCTGCTAGACCGATAATTCGGCAACAATCGCAGCCGCCACAGTTTTCCCCACCCGAACGGGAAGAAATACTTCAAAGATTGGACCAGGTCGAGCGAGACTTTCACAGAGATCGCAGGAAGCGACAAAGTTTCTTCCAAGGATTAACAAGTTTAATAAAAGGGAAGAGCAAGAAGGACCATTGAATCCTTCAATTATTGATTGTATTTTCCTTGTTTCAGTTGAACCCCTGCGTTGGCCTATCTTGTTGTTTTGACCCCTGCGTGGGTATGGTTGTCTTTTGAGCCCCTACGTGGGCCTATCTTTCTGTTAACCCCTTCGAGGGTATGTTGTTTATTTAAGTCCCTGCGTGGACTAGTATTTCAGTGTGGCCCCTGCGTGGGCAAGTTGTATGTTAAAAAAGTCCCGTTTAGGGCAGTATGTAATCCTTTAATAATTAATGGAATGTTAAGTTTATAAATTTCATTTTTGCCATTGTATGCATAAATATTATATATGAAATAAATAAATCAAAATCATTCCTTTTTAATAATAATCTGTCTATTAAATATTGAATAAGAATCTTAAGAGTGAAACCTAGCCTGAGGGTCATTGTAAAGACCTGGCCAAGATGGTAAGACCTATTTAAAAGGTTCAGATTCCTGTTAACATCTGAAAACATGTTAACCCTCCTGGCGGGCGTGATTCATTAAAATCACACGTCATTCTTATGTAAGGAGTTCTTTAAAAGATTCCTAACCCAACTTAATGATCTATAAATCATGGGTTTAAATCATCAATTAAGATGATCATATTTGACCATACATTGGTAATATAGTGCCTACGGGCACTGCTCATTTTCATATGAGCCAAAAATACAGTGGTTGTTTACGACTCCCTGTCAGAAAAAGGTAAAGAACTATGTTCAAACCTTAAGGCCTTGATTCTCTGAAATCATAGCTTATGATTTAAAAATGTCCTTGTGACTAGGACTTTTGTGCCACTAATAAAACTGTTATTGTTTTTATAATTAGGATAAATTATAATGAAAATCCTAAATAAATATGATTAACAAATTAACCAGATCTGGTCTCTGTTTACCGTGGTTAATGAATTGCCATAAAAGACAATTCTATGATAAACTCCCAAGTAAACTATTGTCATTGTCTTATGCAACAGTTCAAATTAAAATGGCTGACTCGGATGAAATTAATAGTCGCCCAAGGGAGAATAATGATAACGCCCGAATTAATATAACGGGTGCTGAACTGAAAGCGTTAGTAGACGACGATGTTACAAAGGCCTTAGAGCGGCAGTATGAAGAATACAGTGGGACTCGAAGTAGGACCCTATCTACACCGCATTCAAAGCCACCCTCCAAGAAGGATGAACCCAGAAAAGAAGATGACGATCATCACTCTTCAAATCATCAAAGTGATCCATCTCAGAAGATAATGATGAATCAAGGACCCCGTGATAAGGGTTGCTCCTACAAATACTTTGTTTCGTGTAAACCCAGGGATTTCACTGGGGAAAAAGGGGCCATAGACTGTATGACATGGCTGGATGAGATGGATACCGTGGTTGATATCAGCGGATACGCTGAGAAGGATGTGGTAAAGTTTGTGTCTCAATCGTTTAAAGGTGAGGCCTTAGCCTGGTGGAGATCGTTGATTCAAGCTACCGGGAAGATCCCATTGTACAACATGACATGGGAGCAATTTGTTGCCCTCATCAGGGAGAATTACTATCCTCAACATGAGGTAGAAAAGATTGAGTCTGATTTCTTATCCTTGGTTATGAAGAACCTTGACTGCCAAGCTTACCTCATGAGCTTCAACACATTATCAAGATTGGTTCCGTATCTGGTGACCCCGGAACCCAAAAGAATAGCTCGTTTCATTGGGGGTTTAGCCCCAGAGATAAAGGCAAGCGTGAAGGCCTCTCGGCCAACTACTTTCAGATCGGTAACTGATATATCCTTGTCCCTCACACTGGACGCGGTCCGACAGAGATCGCTGAGGAACACGGATGCCGAGAAAAGGAAACGTGAAGATGACAATTCACGAAGGTCAAACAAGAAGCACCGAGGAAACAATGACCACAAGAAAGGGTCTGAGTCTAAGAAGGATGGGCATCAGTCTGGTGATAAGCCCAAGTGTAAGATCTGCAAGAGACAGCACTTCGGGAAGTGCATATATGAATCGAACTCGCAGACTCAGTCGAGAACTTTTGCATGTGGAATATGTCACACCCCTTTCTACGGCGGAAGCACGAGTTTTGATCATGAAAGGTTCTCATTGCATACGAAAGGTAAACATGCTATATGCTCATAAAAACATCAAATACCATAATTTGAAAACATAAGTTTAGCGTTCACATCGCTAGATAGCATAAAACATTGTCTTAAAAAGTTTACATCTTTATTCAAAGATAAACATAAGCGACATCCAAGAGCATAAGCAAGACCGCGCGCGCATCCATCCTAGTTTCCTGAAATACATGTGAGTTTTGGGAAAACGTCAACATAATGTTGGTGTGAATTCATGCAGTTTTTGTATTTCACGTTTGTATACTTTGTATGAAAACATAGTTTGTGTCATGTATAAATCAAGTTTTCATATATAAATCAAGTATTCATGTGTACACCACGTACTCATGTATAATTCAGGTTTTTCTTGAGTACCCCACGTACTTCAAGTATTATTCCCGTTTTCTTGAGTACCCCACGTACTCAAGTATAATTCATGTTTTCTTGAGTACCCCACGTACTTCAAGTATTAATCATGTTTTAGTATGGTATGAATTTTATGTAAATAAAGTATTCCTGTATGTATCAGGATTGTTAATGGGTTGCAAATCCATTAACATGTGACACGACATAGGAAGTCACCAAACCTTAGGCATTTAATTGGTATATTCTGAGACACAAAAGCACTACTCGATTCTCGCCCTCACCGAGACTGTGGCTGCCCGGCACCTGTTAGATCTAACCTTTTGTTCTGCGGTCTAGGTATATTGTTGATTGATGGTGCTTATGTACCCTATTCGTGACACGATTTCTCGTATCATTTCTCATAACGCATCCTACTTGGTTCTCGTCCTCACCAAGTGTGTTTCTTGTTATCATTCCTCATAACGCATCCTACTTGGTTCTCGTCCTCACCAAGTGCGTTTCTTGTTATCATACCATTTATAAACATTATAATATTTGTACATGTATTTAACCCCCGAAGTTATAAAACTGAAAACAGTTAAAAGAAAAGGGGGAGCATGAACTCACAACTTTGCCTTCCTGTGCATCGTAAACTTCACCGGATTTGCTTAATTAACGTCGTAACCTATACGCGTTTTCTTAACGTTAGTTACTAGACTTGTGTCGCACAAGTACAGTCACTCTCTTTTGTGTATATATTCTTGTGTTAAAAATATTTTATATTTTTAACTACGTGTTTTACTTATATTAGTTTCTCAAAAATAAATATAAGCTTTTTGTATTTTGCACTTTGCACCCGAATTATGTATCTTGTATTTTGTATGTGTATTTTTTGTGTTTATACTTCTCATGAGTATCTCCAAGTCATATTATTTTTACTCTAAAAATAATATATACCTAGTTCACAAAATAATCACATAATCACACAAGCGATAAATATATATTCTAAATATATATTTAACAAGTTTCATTTATGAAAATCCTCCTCCGATATTTGGTAATTTTGTAATAAAAATCATGGCGAAGTTTGTTTGGGAAAACAAGTCAAAAATATATTCATAACACTTGTCACCAAAAATATTCTAAGTGTTATTTTCTGGAAAAATTTCGCTAGAGTTTCCTTTATAACTGGAGGTGGCCACGCTTACTAGCGTATCATTTTCTTGTCAAAATTCAATCAACAACTTTTCCAATCATCAACAAACAATATTCAAACATTAAACTAGTCAAAGCAAGTATAAATCGCGAACACATGAACTTGTAAGTTACGTGAAAATACGTAGTAATCTTCCAACACTTTTAGTAGATCTTTCTATCTTTAAAAATAAAATCATTTTCTTGAAAACTTTATTTTTAAAGAATATGAAGCTTTACAACTTTTAGTTGGTATTTACGAAAATATTTCTTTGTTAAATCCTTTCGTTACACAAGTGTCTACACACTTTTTGGTTCTCAAAAATGTCTTTATTTTGAGAAAGGTCCGGCTTTTTAAACATGATTTCATCATACTCTTGGTTCTTCAAAAATACCACTTGTAGATCCATAGATCTACTAGTTTAGAACTCCATTTTATAAGAAAAACTATTTTTACACAAGTTCATGTTTATGTTGTGGAAAGATTCGTCATCTAGTTATTTTTACACTAAACATAGTGCTAGTTCATGTTCCATGAACATGACCTAGCGTGGTTAGATGATGATCCGTTCCCCTACTAGCATCCAACAATAATAAATAACCATAACAAAACAAGTTCCATAAGTTTTACACTAATATTTACTCATCAACCACCATATTCATCATTCTACAAGACTTTAAACTTTGATCTCTAGTGTTCATAATTTTTACCCGTTAAATCTCTTATTAACCACTTTAAACATGAACAAGAAGATGTTTAGAGTCACTTACTACTATCTCAAGGCTAGGGAAGAAACTAGACGAAAATGGGTGGTTAATAGCGTCGTAGAGAGGTCCTTGTGATTCCGTAAGCACTGGGTCTCCTCGTATGTGATCCTTCACCTTTGTAAGTGAGTGGGATTGCAAGATTGAAATTGGAAAATGTGTGGATATGGGTGTGTGTGATCGGCCGTAGGTATCAAGAGAAGAGAGGAAGAGTGTTCAAGTTTTGTTGTGGTGATTTGTGAATGTAATGGTCCCATGGTTCATATTTATAAACTTTCCATATTCTTTAACCACTAGATATCATGTAGGTTAGATATGGAACATTGTTAAATAAAATACTCACAAAATTAGTGAAGTGTGTCCCACATGGACCGATCAGTTATAAGGGGGAAAGTATTTGGTTTGTTTTTAACTGTAAGGTTAAGTACTAGTTATGTTAATTAGGTGGTTAATCTAGTTACTAGAGTGTAGTGTAATAATAACGGGTGTTAGGGTATTCGGGGACCCTAACTGGCTCAGTAAAATATGAACAATGTCATTGACAATATTTTTTTTGTGCTTCGGGTAAAGTCCGGTTGTTCGGTTAGACACTGGTTCGTTAAAGTGCTAAATTACACATTTTAGTGTCTAATAAGTACCTTTTTGTAACACTTTCGATTCCCGACACTTAGGGAAATATTCTGACTGAAAAATTATATTTTCTGCATAATATTCGCGTGCTAAAAGCTGAATTATTGCTGAATTATACAAAATTCTGCACTTAAAGTGCGTTTCGGGTGCTTTTTAGTGCTTATTTTTGCTTCCGGAGAGTATATATATTAAACCCTTGTATGTACTCTTGGGTTTTAATGTATTCTTGTCGTTGGACCTACACCTAGGCTCCACTTTTATTGTCTGACTGCTTTCTGCAGTTCTGTTGACACATTGTGTCCTACCGGTGAGTTTACTAATATTTTTGACGCAACGCTCTCGTTTATGCATAAAGCAATATCTTGTAGTATACAACGTGCATGAATTCACTTGTTTAGCATGTAATCAGACATTGCTGACAATTAAGCACATAATTGCAGTCATTAAGCAATGATTAAAGTGTACGGAAATTACCGTTTTGGTGCCAGTTGTCACAGTCTCCCCCCGTTAAAAGAATTTCGTGCCGAAATTCAGGCTGAACCAACTCTCGCAGGAGTCTTCTTGAATAGGTGGGGATACTTTTCTTTGAACTGGTCTTCGCGTTCCCATGTGTACTCGGGTCCGTGCTTAGAGTTCCAACGTACTTTGACAAGTTTAACAGTGCTCCTCCTGGTCTTGTTGACTTTCCAGTCAGTAACCTCAATGGGTTGTTCTGTAAATTGGAGGGCGTCATCAATATGCACTTCATCCATCAATATGATCACGTTTTCTTGTGTTGGACTCTTCTTCAGGTTGGATACATGAAACGTATCATGTACTCCATTAAGTTCTTCCGGTAACTCCAACTTGTATGCTACGGTACCAATTCTTTTCAATATTCTGAATGGTCCGATGTATCGTGGATTCAGCTTTCCACGCTTTCCAAATCTGACTACGCCCTTCCAAGGTGAGACTTTTAACAACACTTTGTCTCTCACCTCGAATTCTACTGATTTTCTTTTCGGATCAGCGTAGCTCTTTTGTCGATCTCGAGCCGCCTTAATGCGCTCTCGGATCTGCGCAATCTTGTCGGTTGTCTCTTATACAAGTTCAGGACCAACCATTCGTTTGTCTCCAGCGTCTGCCCAACATAAGGGCGATCGGCATTTGCGGCCATACAGAGCTTCGAACGGCGCGGCTTTTATGCTCGTATGATAACTGTTATTGTAGGAGAACTCAACTAAAGGTAGATGAGTATCCCAGTTGCCGCCTAGATCCATGACACACGAAGTATATCTTCTAACGTTTGTATAGTCCGTTCGCTCTGGCCGTCTGTTTGTGGATGGAATTTCGTGCTTAGATCTAATTGAGATCCAAAGGCCTCCTGAAATGATTGCCAAATTCTTGAGACAAAGCGTCCATCTCTGTCTGAAATAATTGAGATTGGCACTCCATGACGTGCCACAATTTCCCTTAAGTATATCTCAGCAAGCTTTCCAGTGCTGTCTTTTTCACGGATCGGTAGGAAGTGCGCAGACTTTGTTAACCGATCAACTATCACCCATATCATATCGTGCCCTCTCGGGGTCCTGGGTAATTTCGTTATGAAGTCCATCGAGATTTGTTCCCACTTCCACACGGGGATCTCTGGTTGTTGTAGGAGGCCGGACGGTTTCTGATATTCAGCCTTAACCTTGGCACAGGTTAGGCATTTCCTAACATAAACAGCAACATCGCTTTTGAGTCTCGGCCACCAATAATATTCTTTCAAATCTTGATACATTTTATCTGATCCTGGATGGATCGAATATTTCGATTTGTGGGCTTCATCAAGGATGACTTCTCGTATGCCACCATAGAGTGGAACCCAGATACGCTTCTTAAAGTATAAGGCTCCCTCTTCGTTTGGCACCATGTATTTCAACATACCCCGGAGGTATTCAGCTTTACGGTTCTCTCCTTTAAGAGCTTCTTGTTGTGCATCACGAATGCGTGCAGTGAGGTTTGTTCGAATGGTCATTTCTAACGCTCGAATCCTTAGGGTCTTAACCCTTTCTTTTGGCTCAACACGTCCGCTACAACGTTTGCCTTTCCAGGATGGTACTTGATCTCACACTCGTAATCATTTAGCAGCTCGACCCATCGCCGCTGGCGCATATTCAATTCCTTCTGATCAAATATGTGTTGTAAGCTTTTGTGATCTGTGAAAATTGTACATCGAGTACCATATAAATAGTGTCCCCAGATCTTCAAGGCGAATACCACCGCACCTAGTTCCAAGTCGTGAGTGGTATAGTTTCTTTCATGAACCTTCAATTGTCTCGAAGCGTAAGTGATGACTTTTTGGCGTTGCATGAGCACGCAACCCAAGCCTTGTCGTGAGGCGTCGCAGTATACCACGAAGTCTTCAGTGCCTTCGGGTAATGATAGTATTGGTGCATCGCAGAGCTTGTTTTTAAGTAACTGGAAGGCTTCTTCTTGTTTGTGACCCCAGTCGTATTTCTTGTCTTTCTGTGTAAGGGTCGTTAGCGGTTGAGCTATCTTTGAGAAATTCTCGATGAATCGCCGATAATAGCCCGCTAAGCCCAAAAATTGTCGAACTTCAGTTGGGGTCTTGGGAGCTTCCCAATTCTTTATTGCTTCTATCTTGGATGGGTCTACATGAATGCCCTTCTCATTCACAACGTGACCAAGAAATTGTACTTCGCGAATCCAGAATTTGCATTTTGAGAACTTTGCATAAAGCTTCTCTTTCTTCAGTAGTTCCAAGATGGTTCTGAGATGTTGCTCGTGCTCTTCTTTCGTTCGCGAGTAAATCACGATATCTTCAGTAGTTCCAAGATGGTTCTGACAACTCGTATTTCAGAACCTATCTTTGTGCTAAGAGTAGCGTGTTTGAACACTATGTGATTGTATGAACTTGGTTGATTAATTGAATGTTCGATGTTTGTTATGTGTTTATTGTGTAACGAATGTATGTATGAATATAAACGAGCTCTAACACACGACACCACCCGATCGCACAAGCCCATTTGGGCCATACTCAAAACCCAAGGGCAGCCCAAGGAAGGGTTCGGCCCACCCCCTAGCTATACGAAAACATTATCCCATCTTAGGGATTAGTTTCACATAATTCACAACACACTAAACCCTAAATCTCTCTTTCTTCTCTCTAGAACTCAACGGCAACATCACTCTCTCCCTAGAAGCTTGTGATTTGGATTAACCCTTATTCATCTCTAATCCGGTTAGTGTTTTAAGTGTTTTATTGTTATTTGATTTTATGCGATCGATGAAGGTGTATTGTTATATGATTTAATCAAATCCGGTTAGGGTTCTTGCTTGTGGAATCGATAATAATGAGGTTGCATGATGTTGTGATGTATGTATGTTTTATATGATGACAAATAGGGTTACTTATGTATGTGTTTATAATTGATATGATTGCATGACTATGTTGTTCAACATTATGGGATAAACTTGCAAACCCACTACAAAAATCGGTCCAATAACATGTAAGTATGTACTGTTGTCGGCACATGTTAGCTTTGATTATGTGTTGTTATGATATAGGTATGAGAATGATGGTATAACAAGAAGTAATCATAGTGTCAGAATTTGTCAGCCATGTGAAGTCTTGAATATTGTTTGAATTATTAATGGGTTGAATGGATTATAGAATTTATTGGGTGGAATATGTTGTTTGATCGATTATAATTTGATGAGAAAACTGTTGGAATTGTTAATTGATATATTCACAAAAGGAAATAATATAACTGCTTTGCATGAAATCCGGACATTTCAACTAGTCACACAAGATAACCTGTGTCGCACAAGAATGAGTGAATCGCACAAGATGTTGTTTTGTTTAATAGTTGGGCCGGTTGTGTGTAGTGGGCCGGGCTAGTTCGGATCGCACAAGGGATATTGGATCGCACAAGAGGTCCATGTTTAAACTATTTGGGCTGATTAATTATTGAACTGTTATGTTAATTGGGCCGGGTTTTGTGAATCGCACAATAGGTTGGGCCGTTATTATGTTGGGCTTCACTTTGTGAATCGCACAAGTCGGTTATGTTATGACTGTTGAATGTGATGTTGCGTGTTTGCCATTATCCGTATGTGTTTCTTATATGCTATTCTATGTGATACTTATGTGCACTACTTGAAACCAAAACCTGACTTGTATGGTAACCATGTTAGGACGTGGTTGACCACTAGCAGCTAGACTTGACCTTTCTGTGTATCTGCAGAGCAAACCAAGGTGAGTTCACACTCTACAAAGCATGGGATTCCCAGGGGTTGGGAATGGGGTTAAGGAATATGGATTCCTCATCCTTTCTTGGGTAGGACAGTACTGGTTCAGGAATGTAATTCCTCGTCCTTACGGACAGATAACTTTTACTAGACCAAAACTCTATCACGAAGTCCCTCCTTTTTATATCGACTTAATCGCCGAGGCCAATGGCGAGCGGGTCATTAGTTAGATAGCGCTATTTAGGTCTGACAAGCCTCACACCGTGCCGCAGAGGACGGGCGTGAACTAATGGATCTGGGGCACGTCAATGCTGATAGACATTGACAGTTCAGGGCACTTTAACATGACTTCAGTCAGCAGTCGATATGGTAACGAGTCTAGTGTATACATGGGGTAGCCCCCACGGCTGGATTGCCAGAGTGAACGGGATTAAACTAAACACGTTTTCAACTATGGGGTAACCCTCACGGCAGGACGCCAGATAAAGGAAACTGTTTTCGAAACAACTTAAAACGAACACCCAACTGTGAACTCGCTCAACATTATTGTTGACTCGTTACTACATGCTTTGCAGGTCAATAGGTACTTAGCTGGAGCTTGCACAAGGAAGAGTCGTTGTGGGACATGGACAGTTGTGTGCCATGTTAAACCTTTGGATATTTAAACTTACGTTTAGGTTTTAAACATTATGCTTCCACTCATAACTTAAACTATGTTTGTTTTGGACACTAATTGCATTGGTTGGACTTTTACAATTAATTACTTGCTTGTTCAATATGATTAGTGGTTTGATCCTGGTCAGTCACGCCTCCAAGCGGTGATACTCCGCGTGTGGATTTTGGGGGTGTGATAGATTGGTATCAGAAAAATTGGTTATAGAGAACTTGGTTTTAATAAGGGAAAACGTTTTGTTAAAACCAGACTATAACCTGTACAGTGCTCTACGATCCACAACGACGCTTCACTCCACGTGCAAGGCTCGACATTCTAGGTGATATAATTTATGCTTACATTGCCTACTTGCTAGATTATGTAGAACTTTGCTCATGATATGCTTAGTTAGTATAGCTACTGTTGCTTGAACACGTGTGTGCTTACTCTCTCCTGTCATCGCATTTTCGCGAACCCTTCTCACTCATGTTTCTTTTGATATGAAGATCATGTCTGGACGCATTAACATGACACAAGCCTAGTTGACGGCTCTGATTAACGAACAGGTTGCTGCGGCACTTGCAGCCGCACAAGCAGGAGGTATACCCTGCTGTTTAAAACTCATTCTAGGATCTTAAGGTCCTACTCTCATGAACCTACCCTTGTGTTAAACTTTGTCCTTTCTTATACCCACAACAGGTCAGCATGCTCAGCCACCTGTGTGCACCTTCAAAACTTTTATGGACTGACGACCCACTACTTTTAGCGGCACTGAAGGAGCAGTAGGTCTCCTCCACTGGTTTGAGAAACTAGAATCTGTGTTCAAAATGTGTGAATGCCCTGAGGCACGCAGGGTGAAGTATGCTACCGGTACCCTCGAGGGTTTAGCCCTCACATGGTGGAACGCTCAGGTCCAAATGCTGGGGTTGGTTGCTGCTAACGCCACCCCATGGATCAATTTTAAAGAGATGATCAAGGAAGAATACTGCAGTCGTGATGACATCCATAAATTGGAAGTCGAGTTCTTCAACCTCAAGATGACGGGGTCAGAAATTGAGGCGTATACGAAGAGATCGAATGAGCTTGCATTATTGTGTCCTACCATGGTGGACCCTCCAATTAAGCGTATTGAACTTTTTCTCAAGGGCCTAGTGCCAGAAATCCAAAGTCATGTGACATCAGCAAACCTCGCCACCTACCAGCAGGTTGTTCAGTTGGCTCACCGTCTCACTGATCAGGCGGTGGAGCAGAACAGGTTACCAAAGCGTATAAGTGCCACAGCTACGACGGATGCTCCTAGTGACAACAAGAGAAAATGGGATGGAGCTTCAAGCAAAGGTTCAACTTCTGTGCAGTCTCATTCTCAGCAGAGAAGGACTGACGACTATAGGAGTCCTAGTCAGCAATCATCTGGTAGCCAAAGCCATGGTGTGTACCAGGGAAACCACCCCAAATGCAATCGCTGTAACCTCCATCATAGCGGGCCATGCACCAGGGGTAACTGTCATCGGTGCAACAAGCCAGGCCACGCAGCAAAGGATTGCAGAAGTTTATACCCAGCAAACCAGAATCGTCAGCAACAACAAGTTCAACAGAATCAACGCCAACAGCAGCAGCAGCAAGGTAACAACAAAGGGTGCTTTTAGTGTGGAGCTGAAGGCCACTTCAAGAGAGATTGTCCCCAGCTGAACAGGAACCAGAACAATAATAACAACAACAATCAGGGGAATGGGAACAACGGGGGTAACAATGGCAATGGTGCAAGGGGTCGTGTGTTCGTTATTGGCCAGGGAGAGGCGAGGAATGATCCCAATGTTGTGACGGGTAAGTTCCTTCTCGACGACTTTTACGTTACTGTCTTATTTGATTCGGGTGCTGATACTAGTTATGTGTCCCTAAAAGTTAGTCAACTGCTTAAGCGTACCCCAACACCTTTGAACCCCAAACACGCTGTAGAGTTAGCTAATGGTAAAAGTTTAGAGGTCACACATGTAGTCAAGGGTTGTAATCTTGTTCTTGCTGATCATACTTTCTCAATCGACCTCCTTCCTATCACTCTGGGTAGTTTCGACGTTGTCAAAGGGATGGACTGGTTATCCCAACACCAAGCAGAGATTCTTTGCAACGAGAAGATTGTTCGTATTCCTCGCCCAGGTGATGAACCTCTCATGATTCGTGGCGACAAGAGTGGTACTGTTGTGAGCATCATTTCTTCCCTTAAGGCCCAAAAGTGTTTGCGTAAGGGCCACACTGCCTTTCTGGCACTCGTTACCGACACCTCGAAGAAAGAAAAGAAGATAGAAGATTTTCCAATTGTACGCGACTATCCTGAGGTATTTCCTGAGGAACTACCTGGCCTCCTGCCTCATCGCCAGGTCGAGTTCCAAATCGAACTAGCTCCTGGAGCAACGCCCATAGCTCGTGCACCGTATCGTTTAGCTCCATCAGAGTTGAAAGAACTCTCTACGCAACTACAAGAACTCTTGGATAAGGGTTTTATTCGTCCTAGCTCATCGCCTTGGGGAGCTCCAGTGCTATTCGTAAAGAAGAAGGATGGTACTTTCAGAATGTGCATCGACTATCGTGAACTCAACAAGGTAACTGTGAAGAATCGTTATCCTCTTCCACGCATTGACGACTTGTTCGACCAGCTGCAAAGGTCGAGCTACTATTCAAAGATTGATTTGAGATCAGGATATCACCAGCTGAGAGTCCGAGAGGAGGACGTCTCAAAAACAGCTTTTAGGACCCGTTATGGGCATTATGAGTTTTTGGTCATGTCTTTTGGGCTGACAAACGCACCAGCGGTCTTCATGGACTTGATGAATCGAGTGTGCAAGCCTTATCTGGACAAGTTTGTCATAGTTTTCATAGATGACATCCTGATCTATTCGAAGAGTCAGGAGGAACACGAGCAGCATCTACGACTCATCTTGGAACTCCTTCGAACAGAACAGCTGTATGCTAAGTTTTCCAAATGCGACTTCTGGCTTCGTGAAGTCCATTTCTTAGGCCATGTGGTGAATAAGGATGGGATTCACGTTGATCCATCCAAGGTAGATTCGATCAAGAGCTGGCCTGCACCTCGTACGCCAACAGAAATTCGCCAATTCTTGGGATTGGCAGGTTACTACAGGAGGTTCATTAAGGGTTTTTCCAAGATTGCACAGCCACTCACCTCACTAACGCAGAAAGGCGTTGTTTATCGATGGGAAAATGCACAGGAATTAGCGTTTCAACACTTAAAGGATAGACTTTGCAGTGCACCTATCCTTTCATTGCCAGAGGGCACCGACGACTTCGTGGTTTACTGCGACGAATCAATTCAGGGTCTTGGTTGTGTATTGATGCAACGGGATAAAGTTATAGCATACGCTTCACGCCAACTCAAAGTTCATGAAAGAAACTACACTACGCACGACTTAGAGCTGGGAGCTGTTGTTTTTGCACTTAAGATATGGCGACATTACCTGTACGGTACCAAGTGCGCCATCTACACAGACCACAGGAGCCTCGAGCATATCTTCAAACAGAAGGAACTGAATATGCGACAACGACGATGGGTCGAACTGCTGAATGACTACGAATGCTCGATCAGGTACCACTCGGGCAAAGCCAATGTTGTGGCTGACGCCCTCAGTCGAAAGGACACTGCACCCAAGCGCGTACGAGGTTTACAACTCACTATACAGTCTAGTCTTCCTTCTAAGATACGAGATGCTCAGGTAGAAGCATTGAAACCAGAAAACGTCAGGGCTGAAGCCCTACGCGGCTCAAGGCAACGCTTAGAACAGAAGGAAGACGGTGCTTACTACGTCACAGGACGCATTTGGGTCCCACTTTATGGCAACCTACGAGAGCTTGTGATGGATGAGGCACACAAGTCTAGCTACTCGGTACATCCTGGTTCGGATAAAATGTACCACGATATCAAAACCACATATTGGTGGCCTAGCATGAAGGCCCACATAGCAACTGATATACGATAAATTATACATGTTTTTATTCCCCAAAACACCTCCGTTTTAAGCATTTTTGACCGAAATTGCAACGTTAAGGACTAAATTTGGTAATTATACAATTTCAGGTCTTAAACGGAGCATAAAATGAAAATCTGATGAAAAACGGACACTTCCGAAGCATTTCTGATCAAACGGGCCAAAACCAAGATTCGGACCGGAGACGCACGACCGTTCCACCATCCGCACGATCATGCATTCACGGCACAACAGACCGAACGAGCTGTGCAATCACGAGAATCACAAGAAACCGCATCCGCACGATCAAGCCACCATCCGAACGATCGTGCGAGACCGATAACCATCAGGCGATCCGGAGATGCACGTCTGTGCTGGTGACCGTTCAAGCCCATTTTCGTGTCCGAACGACCGTGTGATCCCATGGAACGACCGTTCCTCTTTTGACTAGACTTCCACTACGTCGACCGCCCACGATCTCGAGTGGATGACACGTAATCAGTGACGTAAGGAACGCACGACCGTGCGATCCTTGGCACGGTCGTGCGAGACCAAATTTTCACCTATAAATAGCCCATTCGTGTTCAAGCATTATGTTGGATTTTTCTCTGAAAATATGGCGATCCTGGAGGTCCGGGACAGTTCTGATGAAGTCTTGTTCAAGTCTCGAGGTCGTTTTGAAGCTTAAATCATCCACCCCGTCAATTCAATGCATGTTTATGGTTCGATTCCTTGTTCTTGAACATGTAGTCTAATCATTGTGCATGTTATTGGGCTGATGTATAGATTGTTTATATAGTTATATGTATATAGTAATTGTGAACTTGTTTCTTGAATAATCTCTGCATTGTAATCATGTTTGTATGAAACTCAAGTACTTGTTTATGTTTGAATCTTCATTATTGTACAATAAATGCTTCATTGATGTTGTGTTCTTGATTATGTTGGATTATATTGGGTAATGAATATGTGATGATTATGATGTTAAATGCTTCTGATTAATCACTTATTTGTAGATTTTATTTACACCATGAGACCCAACCCGGAGATTGGTATTACACAATATATGTCTTATTTTGATTAAGAGTACTTTCCTGCACGTAAGGGTTCTAATGAATTATATGGTGTTGATTACTTGTTCTTGCATGCGGTTTATGATCCTTGTTTAGTAGTTTTGGTCTGAAATTGCTAACATGGTAGATTCGTGTTCTAGACTTGTAAAAGTGAAATTATTTGTTATATGATCTACATAAATGCTTATTCTCGTGGCTGTATTGTGACCATCGGTATTGCTTTCTTTGATAAGTGAGATTAGAAAACTCCTAACGGATGACTAATCTATCTTTAAAGATTCACATAAATGAATATCAATAGCTCGCTAATGAATGGTTTTAGGTGGTTAACATGTGACCATCGTGTTAACTTTCCGAAGAAGCATCATGTTAGAAAACTCCTAACGGATGACTAACTGTCTTAAAATTGGAATTGATTAAGTGCTTTGGTGGCATATATGATAGATAACATGTTTAGGTTATTTGTGAAATAAGATATTAGTATATTTATATTTTACTTACAATTTAATTAATTTAGCTAAAGAATCATTCACTTATTTCTATAACCGGTAAAATAATAATAAAGATTCAGTACATATAACACCTAGTGTTCCATGGATCGATATCTGGCTCTTACCAATACTTTACCGCATATGTGACGGGATACACTTGTCCTTTGTTGTGTGTGTTTTAATGTTAAGGTATAAACCATTTTTATAAATTTAAAAAAAAGTTCGTGTGGAAATTCACTGTATAAATATGTATACACACACGCGAACCAAGTTTTTGGCGCCGCTGCCGGGGACACGACGGTGAAAATAATGGAACAATCGGAGTTATTATTTTACCAATGTGTAAACTGTAAATAACTGTTAATACCTGTAATTTTTTTTTTTTGTAATTATTTATTTCTTTTTAACACTAACGTCTAACATTTTATTTATTGTTTATCTAACTTTTATTTATTAAAACTTACTAATTTTATTTATTTATTTATTTTTACCATCCAAATCTATCATATTTTTCTTTGTGGTGGCAAGTGTTTGGTTAAACCAACCGAGTCTACTATAATTTTTGTGATAAGATTTGTGTTGTGGTTAAATTAACTTTACTAACTTTACGAACTACTAACTTTATGGACTACTAATTACTAACTTTACTAACCGCTAACTTACTAACATTCTAACTTTTTATTTACTGTCAACTAACCTTTAATTTCTGCAATTTTATTTCAGTACTTTTAATTCAGTACAACTAATGCGTTCAGAATCGAACCATTAATTTTCATTTTAGTTATTTATTTATTTTTGCACAGTTATTACATTACTTCAATTCAGTTATTTTATTTATTTATTTCATTTCAGTACAGTACGTTGATAGCCGTGTTCGAAATCGAACCGCTTACATACGTATTTATTTCATTTATTTATTTATTTATTCATTCTTGTATTTATTTATTTAGTTAACTGTATATGGGTTGATGCACGACCATATACGACTTTTTAGCAACATATAAAAAAAACACAACAGTTTTCGGATGTAATTAAATAAATAATCAAGTAAATAATTAAATAGAACTGTATAATAACTTGTATATAAATATATGTATATTAAATATTAGTTTTAGTATTCATATTCTGTATATTATTATTATTTTCTTTTATCTGTATAATACTTTCCGTTTTCATGTAGGTTAATGTCCACGCCCCTGAACCAGTTAAACGCTGAGCCAGCCAACGAACCTGAAAATAACCTTAGAAGAAGTAGGCGGCTACACGAAAGAGCACTTGTTGTTGCACAAAGGATTGCAGACGCAATCGACGTACCAATAACACTGTCGGAAAGCGAGAGTTCAGAGGACGAAAAAGTAGACATTATGGCAGAGGACGACCAGCCTTTGAATGAGACTGGCCGACCAGGAGGAGAGGGCTTGCTACCGAGCATTGCCCGACCACAGATAGAAGCACAAAGTTTTGAAATCAAATCTAGTATAATTAACATGTTGCAAAATTCTGTGCAGTTTGACGGGAAGGATCATGAAGATCCTAGTCGACACATCGCTTCGTTTCTCGAGGTGTGCTCGACATTTAAGATTAGAGACGTTTCTGAAGACGCAATTCGTTTGCGACTCTTTCCATTTTCTTTGCGAGACAAAGCCCGATCTTGGCTTTTGTCGCTTCCAGCGGGGTCCATCACGACTTGGACCGAGTTGGCTGAACTTTTTATGCAAAAATATTTCCCGCCGGAAAAAACAACTAAGCTTAAGAACCGTATTATGACGTTCAAACAGGATGAAGGAGAAACTCTACACGCAGCTTAGGAAAGGTTCAAAGATCTTCTAATCGATGTTCCACATCACGGGTTTTCCAAAAGACAACTTGTGTTGAACTTTTACCAAGGACTTAACTATAACTCACAAGAACGTTTAGATGTTTATGCAGGAGGTGATCTGGGAACCAAAACACCCAATGAAGCCTATACAATCATTGAGAAAGCTGCGTTAAAGTCAAGTTCACGTCACAGTGGAGTACGAAGAAAACTTGAATCCAATCCTGGAGTTCATCAAGTAGATACATATACGGCTCTTTCAGCACAGATTGGAGCTTTGGCAGCAAAGTTTGACCAATCTCAGAACGCTTCAAAAGTACAATCAGTACAGCCATCATGTGAGCTATGTGGAGTGTCACACGAGCCAGGTACATGTGAGCAGGGTGTTATGTTTACAGGCCACGAAGAGGTGGACTATTTGGGTAATCCAACTAGGCCCCAAAATAACCCCTACAGCAACACGTACAATCTGGGTTGGAGAAATCATCCAAACTTTGGTTGGAAATCTAATCCCAATAACCAAAACCCACTCGGATTCGCTCAACGCGCTCCCGCACCACAACAGTCTCAGGGGCAATTCTATCAGTCCCAAAATCAATCTTTTCAGCCATCAGGGCAAACCTTTCAACCACGTTATAATAATTCAGGTTTAGGAAGTACTTCCCAATCTCAACAGCCTCAAACCTCTCAAACCAATTCAAAATTAGAGGAAATGATGGCACAGCTGTTAAACAACTCCAATAATGCTAATCAATTGTCTGAAAAGAGATATCAGCAGCATGAGGATCGTTTTATGGCACAAGAAGGGGAATTGCGGAGCCAGAAAGATTCATTACAAACCATTGAGAATCAAGTCGGCCAGTTGGCCAAGATGCTATCTGAAAGACCACAAGGTGGTCTTCCAAGTAACACAGAACCAAACCCGAGAGGGCATGTTAATGCAGTTATGACGAGGAGTGGTAGAACAACAGGACCTGAAAAATCGGACTCACCACCGATTACTGATCCTGTCCAAACTGACGCTTCAGGCGAGGTGCACGCTAGGCTAGACCCAGCAAGTACAACACAGTTCCAGGAGCCAGTTAAAGAATTCATCCCTCCTATTCCATATCCGAGCAGATTGAAGAAGCAAAAGAACGATGAACAACATGGTAAGTTTTTAGAAATGTTTAAACAATTACATATAAACATACCATTTGTTGAAGCATTGGCTCAAATGCCTAAATATGCAAAGTTCTTAAAAGACATCCTCACAAACAAACAGAAACTTGAATGTTTGTCTTGTGTGTTGATGAATGAAAATTGTTCAGCCGTTCTCCAAAACCGTCTACCTGAAAAGATGGGAGACCCGGGCAGTTTTACCCTTCCATGTCTAATCGGAAACATGTCAGTCAGTAACGCACTAGCAGACCTAGGAGCAAGCATAAACCTTATGCCTTATAAAGTTTTTGCTAAGTTAGATCTGGGAGAACCAACACCCACTAGAATGAGCATTCGACTTGCAGATAGATCAATCAAATATCCTCGTGGATTCGTAGAAAACATGCTTGTTAAAATTGATAAATTTGTTTTTCCCGTGGATTTTGTAATTCTTGATATGGACGAAGATTCAAAAGTGCCATTGATACTCGGACGCCCATTCCTCAACACTTCGAGGACAATTGTTGATGTGGCAGCTGGCCAAATCACACTCCGAGTAGATGACGATCACGTGACTTTTGATATTAAAAGATCAATGCAACATCCGCAAGGTCACGATGATGTACTGTACTATATCGACATTGTCGATACATGTGTAAGCTCTCATTTTCAATGCACTATTGAAGAAATTGATATGGACACACCTCTCGAAATTGAGCAACCCGTTTTTCAAATCGGTGAACATGTTTCACAAAGACCAAATCAATTTGTGGAAATTGACCGTGAAGTTGAAGAAAAATCAAAACCTTCAGTTGAAGAACCACCGTCTTTGGAGTTAAAATAACTCCCTCCGCATCTCGAGTATGCATTTCTAGACAAGGAATGTCGCTTGCCAGTCATCATTTTAGCATTTTTGGCAAAGGAAGAAAAGAGACAGCTTCTTGAAGTTCTAACGCTCCACAAGAAAGCCATGGCATGGAAAATTATGGATATAAAAGGTATTAATCCTTCCTTTTGTACTCATAAGATTCTCATGGAAGACAATTACAAGCCCAGTGCACAGCATCAAAGGCGTCTGAATCCGAACATGCAAGACGTGGTGAAGAAGGAAGTCATAAAGTTGTTAGACGCAGGTTTGATTTACCCTATATCTGATTCTGTTTGGGTAAGTCCAGTGCAAGTAGTACCGAAGAAAGGTGGTATTACTGTGGTTTCAAACGATAGGGATGAACTTATTCCTACCCGTACTGTCACAGGATGGCGAGTTTGCATCGATTACCGCAAACTCAACGATGCCACCCGTAAGGACCACTTCCCGCTTCCATTCATGGATCAGATGTTGGAACGACTGTCGGGGAAGTCATACTTCTGTTTCTTGGATGGGTTCTCAGGATACTTTCAAATTCCTATCGCTCCTGAAGATCAGGAGAAGACTACTTTCACATGTCCCTTCGGCACCTTTGCTTACCGGCGTATGCCTTTTGGACTGTGTAATGCACCAGCCACATTCCAGCGTTGCATGGTTGCCATTTTCCATGACATGATTGAAGACTCCATGGAAGTATTCATGGATGACTTTTCTGTATTCGGGAGTTCTTTCGATCAATGTCTAGGAAATTTGAAAAGAATGTTAATTCGATGTGAGGAAACTAATCTTGTGCTTAACTGGGAGAAATGCCACTTCATGGTAAAAGAAGGGGTAGTTCTTGGGCACAAAATCTCTGAAGCCGGGTTGGAAGTTGATCCAGCAAAAGTGGATACCATTTCTAAACTTCCTCCACCAACCTCGGTAAGAGCAATCAGAAGTTTCCTGGGTCATGCAGGGTTCTACAGGCGATTTATCAAAGATTTTTCAAAAATCGCAAGACCTATGACCCATTTGTTAGAAAAAGATGCTCCATTTGTGTTCTCAGATGAATGCATGAATGCTTTCAAGCAGCTGAAACAAAAGCTTATTGAAGCACCCATTTTAGTTGCACCAGATTGGACATTGCCATTCGAGATAATGTGCGATGCGAGCGATTATGCAATAGGAGCAGTCTTAGGACAGCGAAGGGAGAAACATTTTCACCCTATATACTATGCCAGCAAAACTCTACATGATGCTCAGGAGAATTATACGACTACAGAGAAAGAGCTTTTGGCAGTAGTATATGCGTTCGATAAATTCAGATCGTACCTTGTGTTGTCCAAAACAATTGTGTACACGGATCATGCGGCAATTAAATACCTTTTTAGCAAACAAGACGCAAAACCGCGTCTTATTCGATGGATCTTGTTATTACAAGAATTTGACATAGAGATCCAAGATAAAAAGGGAGCTTTAAATGTTGCAGCCGATCATCTCTCGAGACTTGAGCATGGCAATTCAGATAATTCAGTGGAGGAACCAATAAATGACAATTTTCCCCACGAATTTCTTTTGAGTGTCGATATGAATAACGAGTCACCATGGTTCGCCGATTATGCAAACTACCTCGCATGTGGAATCCTTATCAAAGGATTATCATATCAACAAAAGAGGAAGTTCTTTGCAGATCTGAAGTATTACATCTGGGACGAACCATACTTGTATAGGATCGGAGCCGATCAGGTTATCCGAAGATGTGTATTTGGAGAGGAGGCAGCTAGCATTCTGCGTCACTGTCACGAGGGGCCAACCGGAGGTCATCATGGAGCTAACTACACTGCAAAGAAAGTGTTAGACTCTGGATTCTTTTGGCCCACAATTTTTCGAGACGCGCATGAATATGTTAGAGCATGTGATGCCTGCCAAAGAGCAACAAATATCTCAGCACGCAATGAGATGCCTCAGCATTGGATTCAAGTGTGTGAAGTCTTCGACATTTGGGGGATAGACTTCATGGGACCATTTCCCCCCTCACGAGGTAACAAGTACATCCTTGTAGCAGTTGACTACGTATCAAAATGGGCAGAGGCACAAGCCTTACCCACCAATGATGCCAGGGTGGTCATGAGATTTCTGAAAAGTTTGTTTGCTAGGTTTGGTGCCCCAAAGGCACTTATCAGTGACAGAGGGACTCATTTTTGCAACACCCAGCTTGAAAAAGCTTTGTCCCGTTACGGTGTGCATCACCGTCTTTCCACGCCCTATCATCCACAGACAAGTGGGCAAGTGGAAGTCACAAACCGAGGGCTAAAACGCATTCTTGAACGGTCTGTAGGTGCAAACCGTAAAGAATGGTCGGACAAACTAGACGAAGCACTGTGGGCTTTTCGCACAGCTTACAAGACTCCTATTGGGACTACTCCCTTTAGACTTGTATACGGAAAAGCATGCCATTTACCAGTCGAGTTGGAACATAAAGCGATGTGGGCTCTTAAAACAGCAAATCTTGACCTAAAAACTGGAGGTGAAGCCCGGTTTCTCCAGATTCATGAATTGGAAGAATTACGACAACAAGCTTATGAGAGTTCCATCTTGTACAAGGAAAGAACCAAGAGATTGCACGATAAACGCTTGAAGGACCAAAAAGAATTCCAAGCAGGAGTTCTAGTTCTTTTGTACAATTCACGATTGCGTTTATTTCCAGGAAAACTTCATTCACGTTGGACAGGCCCATACACTGTGAAAAAGGTATATCCATATGGCGCTGTTTCAATAGAGGAGAAGAATGGAAATATATTCAAGGTGAATGGTCATAGATTGAAGTTGTACATTGCCGGACCGATTAAGTCGGTATTGGAGGTTTTTGAACTCCAAGACCCGCATACTTCATAAGTGTGGGAAGGAGAGTCTACGCTACTGACTCGAAGATTAAAACTGTAGCAAGAGTGTCTTTGGACATTATAGGGGTAATTTCGTAATTTATGAATTTTTGTAGTTTTAGTGTAATTTAGGTGTGTTTGATAGATCGAGATAATTTGCACAAGTCTTATATATACCGTACAAAGTTTCTATGTAAAGAAAATATTACAACTGTTTGCGTATCGAAAAAAAATGGCGAAAACCAACGAAAACGATTGCTGAAACGAAATCCTGCAGAAAAACTGGTCTGCAGCCCATGAACGATCGTGCCACCCATGGCACGACCGTGCGTTTTCGGACAAACACGGAACGATCAGATGCACCCTTGGTGCATTTCCGAGATGTTGGTCAGGGTTTGGAACGATCAGGCGACGCACGCTCGTGCGAAACCTCGCACACTCGTGCGATACCAGAGGGCAGAATGGTCATTTTGACCCTATAAATACCCATGTCTGCACCAAAACCCTATTTCGCAAACACAGGCCGCCCCTCTCGTTCCAGACCGAGTTTTTCCATTTTTCGCACGATCGAAGCGCACGGTTTCCTTCCACACTACACACGGTATGTTAATCCTTGTCTATTTCATGTTCTATCTTAGTTTTCATCGATTCCATCCGTATATTCATAGTGTTCTTGGGTTTCTTCATAAATCTCAAACAAAACCCTAGTTTTTGTTAGAATCACATGAAAACTAAACAACCGTAGGAATTACAGACCCTTATGAACAAGAAACACTTGATGATTTTGAAAAATTTCAGAAAATTCGAATTCAGGGTCTGAAATTTCTGCAGACAGGCGACGCACGGTCGTTCCGCCTGTCGCATGCTCGTGCGTTGCCTGTTGTTCTCGGAAACTTGACATTTGATCGAAACTGCAACCTCGGATTTCACCGGAACATGATCTCGGAATCGCACGATCGTGCGAACCTTGGCACGCTCGTGCGATACCTGCAAATCAGAATGGACAGAATGTTTATATCTCTGTTTTCGGCAGTTTTCGAGTCAAATTTTCGGTATTTTCCTGTTTCTAAAAATGTTTCCCATACAGATGAATCACCCATTCCTTCAGTTCGATGCCACAAATCCAAGAGAAGCACTTTGTATTCCGAGAAGAAACGCCTTGTGGGCAAGGCGGGGTAGATTTGGGATACCAAGAAGACTTGATTGGGATGTAATGGGAGAGTTGAACCAAAGGGACCGATTAGAAGAAATGCTCTCAGTCCCGTTAGCTAATCTCGTTAACATAGATCAACCAATCTACCGCGAGCTTGTTATAGAGTTTTTCTCGACTTACCAATATGAAAAACCCGTTAGTGCTCGTAATCCACATTTCAGACATAAGCACAGAATCACGTTTAGGATGGCAGGAGAGTGGAAAACATGGTCGGTTGGACGTTTTGGAAGAAGACTCGGAATTTACACACGAGATGACACGGATAACGAAGAAGTTTTCACCAGAATATTCGACTTCCCGAGCACAGCTGATCATAATGCTTTTTGAGCAGAGATTTCTGAAGGAGCTCCTTAGGACCCGAGGATGTCAAAAGCCTCGAGGATAAGAGATCCGCTTGTTAGAGTTATGCATCATATCTTTAGCCACACTATTTGCGGCCGCAAGGACAGTCAAGGTAACTGTCTTACCCCTGATTTGTTATTTTTATGGGAGTTGGTTCGAAAACCAGGTCTCAACTTAGCGGCCCGCATGGCAGAGTACTTTGTCAACTGTTCAGGCAGAGTACCCAACAGTCAGATTTATGGTGGTGAGTATGTCACCACGATTGCTTTGAATGAAAATATATTGACTAATGAGGTGGTTAACAGTCTTCATCTAGTGACTGAGGGGGATTATATAAATATCCAGTCACTGAAAGCCATGAGGATGATTGTTGAGTTGGATGCGGGGGATAGACTTAAGGGTCTACACAATGAGGTTTGGAATCCATTACCCGTTGTACCAGCAGATGAAGATGAAGAGATGCATGATGAGCCAGACCAAGAGCATGAGCACCATGACCCCACACCACCACAGTCGTCACAGGCACAGGCATTCCAGTTTCAGGGATGGCCTGAGGGATTACCACCATACCCTGAGTTCTACCAACAGTTTCAGCAAATGCGGGTATCTCAGGATGAGAAGAGAGCAGATCAGCACGCCATTAGAGCCGAGCAGGAGGCTCTACGCACATCACAGGATCTTATCAGGGCGGATCAGACTGCTATCCGACATCACTAGGACCAGCTGCGGGCTACTCAGCAGAACCTGTACCAAGGAGTACAGGATGGTTTCACATACATGTTTGGGGGGCTTCAGAGTGCCTACCCAAATCATTTTGGACAGCCACCGCAATTCCCACCATGGGAATATTATGGTCATAGTGGTACAGGTCCCTCAGGGGCAGGTGGTGGTAATGATGGTGCAGGTGACGATGATGAAGAGTAGGTGGTTGATTTGATTTGTTTTATAGACATTATGATCGTTTTATGGATGGTTTGTTTAATGGTTTGTTTGTTTTTATTTCCAATACTATGCTTGGTTTGAAACAATTTACATTCGGTTTGTTTAAATTCAGTACTTAGTTTAACTCTTTAAATTTATGTTTGTTTTGATATATTTTATGTGTGAATAACTGTTTGGTTTATGATTGGCTATTTTAGAAAGTGAAAAAATAGGCGGATTCAAGAAATGCAAACAGGGTTGAAATGACTACACCACAAAGTCTACTTACACGAGTCAAATCAAACTCTGAGGGAGTACATTTTTCCCTTTTCACATTATTAGTCTAGCTCATGATAATTGCTTAACTAATATGTTTTTCACATTGGGGACAATGTGAAGTTCAAGTGTGGGGAGGGGTTAAAAAGATTGTTAAAATTGTTTTTGTACAAATCTAAAAAAAAATATTTAAATTAGCTTGTTTGTAAATACTTTTGTACATATTTGGTTTATTCTTAACTAAATTATTTTACTAATGAGAAAATATTAAACTAATTTTCATAAATAAAATTTTTACAATTATTCATAAATTTGCATCTAAAATACACACCCAATTAGTGAGTTTTGAGCCATTCTAAAAAGCAATAATCATATGCTTTAAACTTCATTTCGTTGAGTGTGCCGCATAATAGTATACATTTCAGAACTTGTCTTGAATATACTTGTTTAAATCACTAACTGTAAAAATTATATAAAAATGATAGAGACAATAGGATACAAACATGTGTTTACCCTTCCTTGTTATATATATATATATATATATATATATGTGTATATATGTATATATATATTCGTTTCTTGTCTTCTTTTTCGTAAGTTGTTATTGTCTTCTTTTCCGTAGGTTGTTATTAAAAAAATAATAATAATAATAATAATAATAAATTATCCAATAGTAAACCATGTTGAGCCTTTACCTTTTCATTTGTTTTAACCCATGTGTGAAATCCGGTTTAGTATAATTTTCCTTTTATAGGAATTTAGTTTGGTCTTTTACCGGCAGACCTATAAAGAACTGGACATGCATTCATTTGATTCAAATTTGCTTTGCTGCTTACAATTCGCTAAACCAAGCTTACCTTCGGGGATTAGGGAGAAAATATTTCACCTAACTGGAGAAGTTAGAAAAACGTGGCGACAACAAGAACAAACGCCACCATTTTGTGGGACATCCAAAAGTTCAATGAAAAGAAGAGCAAAGAGATATGACAAATGCATTGGATGTGGAAACTGGTCTCACAAAGGAAGATGTAGAAAAAGTCAAATTGAATCCCAACATGAATATACACTTCTAATGAGGGTGGGGGCTATTAGGCTCAATGCCGAACGATCCATTAGAGTTGGAAGTAATGTTCACTACAGGATAAAGGAAGACATTCGACACATCAAAGATAAAACCGGTCTTGACAATCTGACCTTAAAAGAGTCACTTGGTTTGTGAATATGTTAAAAAAAAGAGAGAGAGAGAGTGAATTTACTTTTGTGAGGTTTGTTAGGATAATTTGCTAGACCGGATCACTACACATCACCTAGTAAATATCCATTCCTACCTATAAACCAAGTTACAACCCACAATAAAAGTCCTCTTGATTTTTTTTATTTTTATGTGTTAAATGATAAAAATGAGATTTCGTTACAAGCCTGTGTAAATGTTACTATATGTCCTGGCTTTTGAGTTATCACAGAAAATTACTAGTGCACAATTCACTAGTTTACACCAGTGAGCCGAGAGAAGTACATCAAAGATGCAAGTAAGTGAATAATTTATGTTAAAACGCTTTTATTTTTTGAAAAATTGCATTAAGTTTTCTCATTGCTATCATTATTGGTTAATTTTAAAACATCTATGTACATTATTGTGTGTTTAATTTTTCTGCTTTAAAATAATCGTTTGTACGGTTGTTTTGCTTAGGGACAAGTAAAAGTTCAAGTGTGGGGAGGTTTGATATACGATAAATTATACATGTTTTTATTCCCCAAAACACCTCCGTTTTAAGCATTTTTGACCGAAATCGCAACGTTAAGGACTAAATTTGGTAATTATACAATTTCAGGTCTTAAACGGAGCATAAAATGAAAATCTGATGAAAAACGGACACTTCCGAAGCATTTCTAGTCAAACGGGCCAAAACCAAGATTCGGACCGGAGACGCACGACCGTTCCACCATCCGCACGATCATGCATTCACGGCACAACAGACCGAACGAGCTGTGCAATCACGAGAATCACAAGAAACCGCATCCGCACGATCAAGCCACCATCCAAACGATCGTGCGAGACCGATAACCATCAGGCGATCCGGAGATGCACGTCTGTGCTGGTGACCGTTCAAGCCCATTTCCGTGTCCGAACGACCGTGCGATCCCATGGAACGGCCGTTCCTCTTTTGACTAGACTTCCACTATGTCGAACGCCCACGATCTCGAGTGGATGACACGTAATCAGTGACGTAAGGAACGCACGACCGTGCGATCCTTGGCACGGTCGTGCGAGACCAAATTTTCACCTATAAATAGCCCATTCGTGTTCAAGCATTATGTTGGATTTTTCTCTGAAAATATGGCGATCCTGGAGGTCCGGGACAGTTCTGATGAAGTCTTGTTCAAGTCTCGAGGTCGTTTTGAAGCTTAAATCATCCACCCCGTCAATTCAATGCATGTTTATGGTTCGATTCCTTGTTCTTGAACATGTAGTCTAATCATTGTGCATGTTATTGGGCTGATGTATAGATTGTTTATATAGTTATGTGTATATAGTAATTGTGAACTTGTTTATTGAATAATCTCTGCATTGTAATCATGTTTGTATGAAACTCAAGTACTTGTTTATGTTTGAATCTTCATGATTGTACAATAAATGCTTCATTGATGTTGTGTTCTTGATTATGTTGGATTATATTGGGTAATGAATATGTGATGATTATGATGTTAAATGCTTCTGATTAATCACTTATTTGTAGATTTTATTTACACCATGAGACCCAACCCGGAGATTGGTATTACACAATATATGTCTTATTTTGATTAAGAGTACTTTCCTGCACGTAAGGGTTCTAATGAATTATATGGTGTTGATTACTTGTTCTTGCATGCGGTTTATGATCCTTGTTTAGTAGTTTTGGTCTGAAATTGCTAACATGGTAGATTCGTGTTCTAGACTTGTAAAAGTGAAATTATTTGTTATATGATCTACATAAATGCTTATCCTCGTGGTTGTATTGTGACCATCGGTATTGCTTTCTTTGATAAGTGAGGTTAGAAAACTCCTAACGGATGACTAATCTATCTTTAAAGATTCACATAAATGAATATCAATAGCTCGCTAATGAATGGTTTTAGGTGGTTAACATGTGACCATCGTGTTAACTTTCCGAAGATGCATCATGTTAGAAAACTCCTAACGGATGACTAACTATCTTAAAATTGGAATTGATTAAGTGCTTTGGTGACATATATGATAGATAACATGTTTAGGTTATTTGTGAAATAAGATATTAGTATATTTATATTTTACTTACAATTTAATTAATTTAGCTAAAGAATCATTCACTTATTTCTACAACCGGTAAAATAATAATAAAGATTCAGTACATATAACACCTAGTGTTCCATGGATCGATATCTGGCTCTTACCAATACTTTACTGCATATGTGACAGGATACACTTGTCCTTTGTTGTGTGTGTTTTAATGTTAAGGTATAAACCATTTTTATAAATTTAAAACAAAAGTTCGTGTGGAAATTCACTGTATAAATATGTATACACACACGCAAACCATCAACTTATGTTAGCAAGTGCTTGACTTGTGCGAGAGTCAAGGCGGAATACCAGAAACCTTCAGGCCCCCTTCAATAACCAGAGATACCACAATGGAAATGGGAGCAAATTTCCATGGATTTTGTTACTGGCCTGCCTAGATCACAACGTGGTAACGATACTATTTGGGTGATCGTGGATCGACTAACAAAGTCTGCTCACTTCTTAGCTATCAAAGAAACGGATAAGTTCTCCACCCTAGCAGACGTATATCTTAAGGAAGTTGTCTCGAGGCACGGAGTGCCCACCTCTATTATCTCGGATCGAGATGCACGTTTTACATCAGAACTGTGGCAAGCAATGCACAAGTCCTTTGGCTCACGATTAGATATGAGCACAGCTTATCACCCGCAAACGGATGGGCAGTCGGAACGTACCATCCAGACCCTCGAAGACATGCTTAGGGCATGTGTGATTGACTTTGGCAACGGCTGGGAAAAGCATCTGCCACTTGTGGAATTTTCATACAATAACAGCTACCACACCAGCATTAAAGCTGCTCCGTTTGAGGCATTATACGGGCGTAATTGCCGGTCACCTCTTTGTTGGGCAGAGGTGGGGGATAGTCAGATTACTGGTCCAGAACTTGTGGTAGACACAACAGAGCGAATTGCTCAGATACGACAACGAATGGCGGCAGCTCGTGACCGTCAGAAGGTCTACGCCGATAAGGGCAGAAAACCATTAGAGCTCCAGGTTGGGGAGCGGGTACTACTCAAAGTTTCACCCTGGAAGGGTGTGGTTCGTTTTGGGAAACGGGGCAAACTTAACCCACGATACGTTGGACCTTTCGAAGTCATTGAGAAGATAGGAAAGGTGGCCTACAGACTGAACTTACCAGCGGAACTCAGTGCAGTTCACAACGTTTTCCACGTGTCAAATCTGAAGAAGTGTCTGTCAGATGAGACCCACGTAGTTCCTTTGAATGAGCTCACTATCGACGAGCAGCTACGATTCGTCGAAGAACCAGTTGAAATCACGGACCGGGATGTTAAGGTCCTCAAGCGTACTAGAATACCTCTCGTTCGATTTCGTTGGAACTCACGTAGCGGCCCAAAGTTCACCTGGGAACGCGAAGATCAGATGAAACAAAAGTATCCCCAACTGTTCGCAACCGGTACAACTACTACTGAGGCTGAAGCTACGGAATTTCGGGACGAAATTCCAGATCAATGGGGGGAGGATGTGACACCCCAGGAAAACCAGGAAAACCATGCAACTTAACTAGCTTCCTCAGTGAGTACATGCTAAATTTCGGGACGAAATTTCTTTCAACTTGGGGATAATGTGACAACTCGTATTTCAGAACCTATCTTTGTGCTAAGAGTAGCGTGTTTGAACACTATGTGATTGTATGAACTTGGTTGATTAAATGAATGTTCGATGTTTGTTATGTGTTTATTGTGTAACGAATGTATGTATGAATATAAACGAGCTCTAACACACGACACAACCCGATCGCACAAGCCCATTCGGGCCATACTCGAAACCCAAGGGCAGCCCAAGGAAGGGTTCGGCCCACCCCCTAGCTATACGAAAACATTATCCCATCTTAGGGATTAGTTTCACATAATTCACAACACACTAAACCCTAAATCTCTCTTTCTTCTCTCTATAACTCGACGGCAACAACACTCTCTCCCTCGAAGCTTGTGATTTGGATTAACCCTTATTCATCTCTAATCCGGTTAGTGTTTTAAGTGTTTTATTGTTATTTGATTTTATGCGATCGATGAAGGTGTATTGTTATATGATTTAATCAAATCCGGTTAGGGTTCTTGCTTGTGGAATCGATAATAATGAGGTTGCATGATGTTGTATGTTTTATATGATGACAAATAGGGTTACTTATGTATGTGTTTATAATTGATATGATTGCATGACTATGCTGTTCAACATTATGGGATAAACTTGCAAACCCACTACAAAAATCGGTCCAATAACATGTAAGTATGTACTGTTGTCGGCACATGTTAGCTTTGATTATGTGTTGTTATGATATAGGTATGAGAATGATGGTATAACATGAAGTAATCAAAGTGTCAGAATTTGTCAGCCATGTGAAGTCTTGAATATTGTTTGAATTATTAATGGGTTGAATGGATTATAGAATTTATTGGGTGGAATATGTTGTTTGATCGATTATAATTTGATGAGAAAACTGTTGGAATTGTTAATTGATATATTCACAAAAGGAAATAATATAACTGCTTTGCATGAAATTCGGACATTTCAACTAGTCGCACAAGATAACCTGTGTCGCACAAGAATGAGTGAATCGCACAAGATGTTGTTTTGTTTAATAGTTGGGCCGGTTGTGTATAGTGGGCCGGGCTAGTTTTGATCGCACAAGGGATATTGGATCGCACAAGAGGTCCATGTTTAAACTATTTGGGCTGATTAATTATTGAACTGTTATGTTAATTGGGCCGGGTTTTGTGAATCGCACAATAGGTTGGGCCGTTATTATGTTGGGCTTCACTTTGTGAATCGCACAAGTCGGTTATAACTGTTGAATGTGATGTTGCGTGTTTGCCATGATCCGTATGTGTTTCTTATATGCTATTCTATATGATACTTATGTGCACTACTTGAAACCAAAACCTGACTTGTATGGTAACCATGTTAGGACGTGGTTGACCACTAGCAGCTAGACTTGACCTTTCTGTGTATCTGCCGAGCAAACCAAGGTGAGTTCACACTCTACAAAGCATGGGATTCCCAGGGGTTGGGAATGGGGTTAAGGAATATGGATTCCTCGTCCTTTCTTGGGTAGGACAGTACTGGTTCAGGAATGTAATTCCTCGTCCTTACGGACAGATAACTTTTACTAGACCAAAACTCTATCACGAAGTCCCTCCTTTTTATATCGACTTAATCGCCGAGGCCAATGGCGAGTGGGTCATTAGTTAGATAGCGCTATTTAGGTCTGACAAGCCTCACAGCGTGCCGCAGAGGACGGGCGTGAACTAATGGATCTGGGGCACGTCAATGCTGATAGACATTGACAGTTCAGGGCACTTTAACATGACTTCAGTCAGCAGTCGATATGGTAACGAGTCTAGTGTATACATGGGGTAGCCCCCACGGCCGAAATGCCAGATCACTATCATGGGGTAGCCCCCACGGCTGGATTGCCAGAGTGAACGGGATTAAACTAAACACGTTTTCAACTATGGGGTAACCCCCACGGCAGGACGCCAGATAAAGGAAACTGTTTTCGAAACAACTTAAAACGAACACCCAACTGTGAACTCGCTCAACATTATTGTTGACTCGTTACTACATGCTTTGCAGGTCAATAGGTACTTAGCTGGAGCTTGCACAAGGAAGAGTCGTTGTGGGACATGGACAGTTGTGTGCCATGTTAAACCTTTGGATATTTAAACTTACGTTTTGGTTTTAAACATTATGATTCCGCTCATAACTTAAACTATGTTTGTTTTGGACACTAATTGCGTTGGTTGGACTTTTACAATTAATTACTTGCTTGTTCAATATGATTAGTGGTTTGATCCTGGTCAGTCACGCCTCCAAGCGGTGATACTCCGCGTGTGGATTTTGGGGGTGTGACAGGAGCTCCCCAGGTTGAGAAGCTTGGCCTTATGAATCCTTTATCGAACAACTCCTGGAGTTGTGTAGATAATTCTTGCATTTCGGATGGCGCAAGTCGATAGGGTGCCTTGGCTATAGGAGCGGCTCCTGGAACCAAGTCTATATGAAATTCGACTTGTCGTTGCGTAGGTAGTCCTGGCAGATCTTCGGGAAAAACATCAGGGAATTCCTTCACCACAGGAATGTCTTCGAGTTTTGGCTCCTCGGCCTTCCTATCTACCACGTGTGCTAGCTAGGAAGGCAACACATCCCTTCCTTAAGCACTTCTGTGCCTTCATGCAACTGATGATTCGAAGAGGCGCGTCTTGTTTTTCCCCATGCACGATGAGAGTTTCATCATTCGCCAAAGGGATGCGAATGATTTTCTCATGACAAACAACTTCAGCTTTATTCTTGGACAGCCAGTCCATCCGACCACTACATCGAAGCTACCCAATTGAATAGGTAAAAGGTCGATGCTAAATCTTCGTTCACCAAGCTCTAGTGTGCAGCCTCTAACAACTTCGCCCGATTCAACAAGTTTACCATTGGCTAGTTCTATGGAATAAGGAATTTCTAATCTACTAGGTTCTATTCCAAGCATGCGTTTAAATCCACAGACATGAAGCTATAATCGGCGCCAGTGTCAAATAATATGGATGCAAAGTGATTGTTAATGAGAAACGTACCGGTGACCACGTTAGGGTCCTCGCGTGCGTTCTTTGCTCCAATCACAAATTCTCGAGCCTGAGCATTGTTTCCCTCTGGGCAGTCCTTCATGAAATGATCATTGCTTCCACACTTGAAGCATCCTTGGTTCCGCCCTTTCCCGTTACCATTCTTGTTACCAGCACCGTTTCCATTTTGGTTCTTTCCTTTTCCCCAACAGTCTTCTGTTTGATGACCCAATTTACCACATTTGTCGCACCTTGGAATGCGACAAGCTCCATCATGATGATACTTACATTTTTGGCATTTAGGCATGGAGCCTTGGTATGCTTTGGTTGCAAGGGTCTTCGTCTCCTGAGGTGAGTTAGTGTCGCGCTTCTTGCTGAAACCCTTGCTGTTGCGAGTTGCTTGGTTCGGGGTTGCATGTTTCCTTTTCTTGTCACCGGACGACTCAGCAAGCGTCTCGGTCTTCTCTGTTGGGTTCAACGATAACTTCTTCATACGAACGCAATCTTCAGTCAGGCTGACAGCCAGAGTTACAGCCTCGGTGATTGTTTGTGGTTTGGCCGACGTTACCATGCCACGAAACTCTAGGGCCAGTCCCCAAATGTAGCGTTCAACGCGCTTGAATTCGGGAGTCACCATGTAGGGAAGCACTCTTGACAGATCGTGGAACCTTCGAGTATAACCATTAATGTCAGCACCTACCATGGTCAAGTGCCAGAACTCCGTTTCCAGCCTTTGGAGTTCAGCGCGAGAGCAATACTTCTCTCTCATTCTTTCCTTCAGTTCCTCCCAAGTTAAGCCATAAGCAGCATCATCACCCAAGGTTTGGGCTTGCAGGTTCCACCAAGTCAGAGCTTCATCGACAAACAATCCGGTAGCAAAAGTGACTTGCTGATCCGCGGTACACTTGCTCATGCGGATAGTAGCTTCAATCTTCTCTGTCCAGCGCACAAATGATACTGCACCTCCTGTGCCGTCATAGTTCATCGGCTTGCAGTCGAGGAACTACTTGAAAGTGCAGCCTGGAATTTATTCAACCAATTCACATGTGAGCAATCGAAGAAATAATGAAACAAAGACTGTTCATAAATTTCTCCATGCTTAGCAAATTGTCTTAAGGTTACCTTGAGATGTGTTGCCTCCAGATGAATCCCCATGCCTGTTACGTCTAGCATTGCTTGGTCCTCCACTGTCTTGAGTACGGTTCGCCTCGTACTAGGCGATAGCAGCGGAGATCCTTTCTTCCAGTAGAGCGTTCAGCTCTTCAGCAGTTCTTGGCAGTGGGGGAGGAGGAGGTTGATCATCATTGCGAGCATTCACAGCTTTCCTGGGTGCCATGTTCTGATAGAACATAACACAACAGGGTTAATCATTTGTTTGATATCGTCATACTAGACCGTAGTAGTATATATATTCACAGGTATATACCACATAAGTGACATCAAACAATTATTACTCTAGCAGAGTACTTAGTGGCTTGCTCTGAGGGAATCTATACGTGACAAGACTTGCTGTGATTTCTGTGCACTGAGTTCCATAATTATGTATGCATCCATAATTACGTAACTCCTTGCACAGTCCGCACAGTTCGTTTCATCCTCGTATTTCTTCCTTCAGATGGGCCATCGCTTTCAGATAAAGTCACATATACTTGTGACATTCTACTCCTAGTATATGCTAATTATCACACATAATTGCAATTAAGTCTCAATCACAGACGAGTGCTACTCTCGTGCACCCTAAGTCTCGTAGTTTCTTTTCTAGACTCATGTAGACAGTTTCAGGTAGTGGATGTCGCGGGACGTTTTATGCAATGAAAACTCTTTGAAAAATTGTTTTCGTGAAAGGATCCTAGAGATTGTAGACTAGACTCGAGAAGGAATCCTGGTTCACTACAATCGCAGCTCTGATACCAATCTGTCACACCCCTTTCTACGGCGGAAGCACGAGGTGTGATCATGAAAGGTTCTCATTGCATACGAAAGGTAAACATGCTATATGCTCATAAAAACATCAAATACCATAATTTGAAAGCATAAGTTTAGCGTTCACATCGCTAGATAGCATAAAACATTGTCTTAAAAAGTTTACATCTTTATTCAAATATAAATATAAGCGACATCCAAGAGCATAAGCAAGACCGCGCGCACATCCATCCTAGTTTCCTGAAATACATGTGAGTTTTGGGAAAACGTCAACATAATGTTGGTGTGAATTCATGCAGTTTTTGTATTTCACGTTTGTATACTTTGTATGAAAACATAGTTTGTGTCATGTATAAATCAAGTTTTCATATATAAATCAAGTATTCATGTGTACACCACGTACTCATGTATAATTCAGGTTTTTCTTGAGTACCCCACGTACTTCAAGTATCATTCCCGTTTTCTTGAGTACCCCACGTACTCAAGTATAATTCATGTTTTCTTGAGTACCCCACGTACTTCAGGTATTAATCATGTTTTAGTATGGTATGAATTTTATGTAAATAAAGTATTCCTGTATGTATCAGGATTGTTAATGGGTTGCAAAGCCATTAACATGTGACACGACATAGGAAGTCACCAAACCTTAGGCATTTAATTGGTATATTCTGAGACACAAAAGCACTACTCGATTATCGCCCTCACCGAGAGTGTGGCTGCCCGGCACCCGTTAGATCTAACCTTTTGTTCTGCGGTCTAGGTATATTTTTGATTAATGGTGCTTATGTACCCTATTCGTGACACGATTTCTCGTATCATTTCTCAAAACGCATCCTACTTGGTTCTCGTCCTCACCAAGTGTGTTTCTTGTTATCATTCCTCATAACGCATCCTACTTGGTTCTCGTCCTCACCAAGTGCGTTTCTTGTTATCATACCATTTATAAACATTATAATATTTGTACATGTATTTCACCCCCGAAGTTATAAAACTGAAAACAGTTAAAAGAAAAGGGGGAGCATGAACTCACAACTTTGCGTTCCTGTGCATCGTAAACTTCACCGGATTTGCTTAATTAACGTCGTAACATATACGCGTTTTCTTAACGTTAGTTACTAGACTTGTGTCGCACAAGTACAGTCACTCTCTTTTGTGTATATATTCTTGTGTTAAAAATATTTTATATCTTGTATTTTGTATGTGTATTTTTTGTGTTTATACTTCTCATGAGTATCTCCAAGTCATATTATTTTTACTCTAAAAATAATATATACCTAGTTCACAAAATAATCACATAATCACACAAGCGATAAATATATATTCTAAATATATATTTAACAAGTTTCATTTATGAAAATCCACCTCCGGTATTTGGTAATTTTGTAATAAAAATCATGGCGAAGTTTGTTTGGGAAAACAAGTCAAAAATATATTCATAACACTTGTCGCCAAAAATATTCTAAGTGTTATTTTCTGGAAACATTTCGCCAGGGTTTCCTTTATAACTGGAGGTGGCCACGCTTACTAGCGTATCATTTTCTTGTCAAAATTCAATCAACAACTTTTCCAATCATCAACAAACAATATTCAAACATTAAACTAGTCAAAGCAAGTATAAATCGCGAACACATGAACTTGTAAGTTACATGAAAATACGTAGTAATCTTCCAACACTTTTAGTAGATCTTTCTATCTTTAAAAATAAAATCATTTTCTTGAAAACTTTATTTTTAAATAATATGAAGTTTTACAACTTTTAGTTGGTATTTACGAAAATATTTCTTTGTTAAATCCTTTCATTACACAAGTGTCTACACACTTTTTGGTTCTCAAAAATGTCTTTATTTTGAGAAAGATCCGGCTTTTTAAACATGATTTCATCATACACTTGGTTCTTCAAAAATACCACTTGTAGATCCGTGGATCTACTAGTTTAGAACTCCATTTTATAAGAAAAACTATTTTTACACAAGTTCATGTTTATGTTGTGGAAAGATTCGTCATCTAGTTATTTTTACACTAAACATAGTGCTAGTTCATGTTCCATGAACATGACCTAGCGTGGTTAGATGACGATCCGTTCCCCTACTAGCATCCAACAATAATAAATAACCATAACAAAACAAGTTCCATAAGTTTTACACTAATATTTACTCATTAACCACCATATTCATCATTCTAACAAGACTTTAAACTTTGATCTCTAGTGTTCATAATTTTTACCCGTTAAATCTCTTATTAACCACTTTAAACATGAACAAGAAGATGTTTAGAGTCACTTACTACTAGGTTGAGGCTAGGGAAGAAACTAGACGAAAATGGGTGGTTAATAGCGTCGTAAAGAGGTCCTTGTGATTCCGTAAGCACCGGGTCTCCTCGTATGTGATCCTTCATCTTTGTAAGTGAGTGGAATTGCAAGATTGAAATTGGAAAATGTGTGGATATGGGTGTGTGTGATCGGCCGTAGGTATCAAGAGAAGAGAGGAAGAGTGTTCAAGTTTTGTTGTGGTGATTTGTGAATGTAATGGTCCCATGGTTCATATTTATAAACTATCCATATTCTTTAACCACTAGATATCATGTAGGTTAGATATGGAACATTGTTAAATAAAATACTCACAAAATTAGTGGAGTGTGTCCCACATGGACCGATCGGTTATAAGGGGGAAAGTATTTGGTTTGTTTTTAACTATAAGGTTAAGTACTAGTTATGTTAATTAGGTTGTTAATCTAGTTACTAGAGTGTAGTGTAATAATAACGGGTGTTAGGGTATTCGGGGACCCTAACTGGCTCAGTAAAATATGAACAATGTCATTGACAATATATTTTTTTTTGTGCTTCGGGTAAAGTCCGGTTGTTCGGTTAGACACTGGTTCGTTAAAGTGCTAAATTACACATTTTAGGGTCTAATAAGCACCTTTTTGTAACACTTTCGATTCCCGACACTTAGGGAAACATTCTGACTGAAAAATTATATTTTCTGCATAATATTCGTGTGCTAAAAGCTGAATTATTGCTGAAATATACAAAATTCTGCACTTAAAGTGCGTTTCGGGTGCTTTTTAGTGCTTATTTTTGCTTCCGGAGAGTATATATATTAAACCCTTGTATGTACTCTTGGGTTTTAATGTATTCTTGTCGTTGGACCTACACCTAGGCTCCACTTTTATTGTCTGACTGCTTTCTGCAGTTCTGTTGACACATTGTGTCCTACCGGTGAGTTTACTAATATTTTTGACGCAACGCTCTCGTTTATGCATAAAGCAATATTTTGTAGTATACAACGTGCATAAGTTCACTTGTTTAGCATGTAATCAGACATTGCTGACAATTAAGCACATAATTGCAGTCATTAAGCAATGATTAAAGTGTACGGAAATTACCGTTTTGGTGCCAGTTGTCATAGAATATGTAAGTCCAAGGAGCACAAGACCTTGGATTGCAAGAAGCTGAAAGACGCAACCTTCTACCGTTGTAATGAAAAGGGGCACATTAAGACCAACTGCCCAAAATATGCAAAGAAAGACGATGAAGGAAAGAAGACCAATGCTAGAGTCTTCAGGATGGATGCGAAAGAGGTTGTGCAGGACGATAACGTGATCACAGGTACTTTCCTCATAAATAATGTCTATGCAAGAGTAATTTTTGATTCGGGCGCTGATAAATCGTTTGTAGATAATAAGTTTTGCAAATTACCGAAATTACCTGTTAAAACCTTAAGTGTGAATTATGAGGTGGAGTTAGCAGATGGCACCATAGAAACCGTCTCAACTGTGTTAGATGGATGTGTTATATCCATTAAGAACCACTCTTTTCCTTTGTCCCTACTTCCCTTTAAGTTAGCCGGTTTTGACATAGTTTTGGGTATGGACTGGTTGTCACATAACCAGGCCCAAATTGTCTGCAATAAGAAGCAAGTGGTGATTAAGACTCCGTCTGGTGAATCACTTACCATTCGAGGAGATACCCAGTACGGACTGCCTGAGCAAGTGACTATGCTCAAGGCCTCTAAGTGTTTAAAGAAGGGTTGTGTCATCTACATGGCATAAGTGATTATTGATGAGCCTAAACCGAAGATGGAAGATATCCCCGTCATTTCTGAATACCCTGAATTTTTTCCTGAAGAACTACCTGGTTTACCACCAGATAGGCAACTAGATGAATTGCTTGCCAAAGGTTTCATTAGACCTAGTTCGTCTCCTTGGGGAGCACCAATCTTATTTGTCAAGAAGAAGGATGGATCGATGCGCCTGTGCATCGATTACCGTGAGCTTAATAAGGTCACTATCAAGAATAGGTACCCATTGCCCAGAATCGACGATCTGTTCGATCAGCTTCAAGGGGCAAGTTACTTCTCTAAGATCGATCTGAGGTCAGGCTATCATCAATTGAAGGTTAAAGAAGAAGATGTGCACAAGACTACATTTAGGACTCGTTATGGTCATTACGAGTTCCTAGTGATGCCTTTTGGGCTCACAAATGCACCTGCCGCATTCATGGATCTCATGAATCGCGTCTGCAAACCATACTTGGACAAATTTGTCATCGTCTTCATTGACGACATCCTCATCTACTCGAAGAACAAGGCCGATCATGAGAAGCATCTTCGATGTATTCTTTCACTACTTCAACAGGAGAAGCTCTACGCCAAATTTTCAAAATGTGAATTCTGGCTTCGAGAAGTCCAATTCCTTGGACACGTGGTTAGTGAGCGTGGTATCCAAGTGGATCCCGCTAAAGTTGAAGCTGTCATGAACTGGCAAGAGCCAAAGACGCCCACAAAAATTCGCAGTTTCTTGGGATTGGCAGGATACTACAGACGTTTCATTGAGAATTTTTCAAGGATTGCTGCACCCCTAACTTCCTTGACTCGGAAGAAAATAAAGTTCGTTTGGGGCCCTAAGCAGCAAGAATCCTTTGATATCCTTAAACAGAAGTTAAGCAACACTCCTGTACTTACATTACCTGAAGGTACCGAATAATTCGTGGTTTACTGCAATGCATCACACACCGGGATGGGATGTGTGCTTATGCAGAGAGTCAAAGTTATTGCCTACGCTTCACGACAGTTAAAAGTGCATGAAAAGAATTACTTATCTTGCCTTTTATCACCACCAAGGGTTTCCTAGGCTTGCTTAGGGACATTAGGGACACTTGTTGATGATCAAGGATCAGTGGTAGCATGATTTGTCCACAATCTATGAGGTTTTGAACACTATATAAAGGCCCTTGTAGCAACCATTTTGATCACACCTCACTTCTGCATTTCTGATCATTTCTGGAGCTCCAAAGCAGACTCAAGTGATCACTAATCGTGCATAGGACTTCAGTAAGTATGCTTAACCTTTCTTAGTTAAGTTTTTGCTTAAAAGTCAAACCGTCGTAATTACCGTTTGACTTAACGATTAATCATTGATGGTCCAGTGATTAGTCAAATTGAAAGTAGTTATTAGTTGGTAATTATGTGGGCATTAAACCCTTAAAAGGGCTCCCTCTGATTCCCACTCTAACTAGGCCATTTGTCGGGTCAAACTTGTGATTAAAAAGTCAACAGGATGCTTAATTTCAAATTAATACATAATTAGCAATGTATAACCCATACAACTTGTTTGATCATTAATATAACTTAGTAATTAATGTAAGAACATGTCTAAACATGTTCAACCCGACAATTTTCAGTAGAGACCGGTTCGGAACCAAAAGTCACATAATTTGACTTTTGCTTTGACTTTCAATTCTGACCCGTTTAAGCATGATTTAGAAATGCCTTAGAGCTTTAATTGGACCAGGTTACATGCTAGTATAACCCTCTGTGATTATACACCTTGGTTCAATAGTTATCCAATTAATATGCATGATTCCGTTAATTGCTCATATGTTGACGATTATGCCCTTTTCATCATAAAACGTGATTTTTGAAAATGTAAAAGAGTAGAAACCTTAGTTACTGATATATAAACTTGTACCCAAAATTTGACATCAGTTTGAGGTGTAGATTGAGAGTTATGCTCATTAGCGTAATTAGAAAGCTTTTTAGCGATTAAACGACATAATTAGCGTATAGCCTATTTAAACCTACTTTTTGATATCAAACTTTATACCCACTGATATAATATATTATTTTGGGATTTTTGAAGATTTTTAATTAATTTTAGGCTGAGCATAACTTAGAGTATTAAGCTTAAGTCGGTAATTGTCGGTTTTGCCCTTTTGGGCCATAAAATGAGTTCTACATATCTTTTTGACCCCAAACCTTTTGCTACTGAATTTATATGATAAATAAATTATTTTAAACCTTCTGGAATAATAAAAATATCAGCTTTCTATATAGAACCCGGAAACGGCTTCTAATCGCCTTTTAAGCATTTTTAACACATAGTATGTGCTAAAACTATTTTAGACATACAAGGGTTGATACCTACTGATATTTTATGTAAATTATAATATTTTAACAGTAAGCAAAAGTTGTTTACCTCAGACTTCAGATTTGAGCTTTTCGGCTTATGTGAAATTACCAAAATGCCCCTACGGTGCATAGTTTGGTTAAAATTGATAAATTTCACATATATGCATTACCCTACTGTTATAACTTATCAAATTAAGTACTTTTGCTGATTATATCAGACCTGTAACTCAGGTTAATACTTGAACTCTTTTATTACCTTATAAATGACCAAAATACCCCTACGGGGCATAGTTTGAGTTTAAATTCATTTCGGGCATAATAAAAGATATCTTACTGATGTCACAACATATATAAGGCATATTAACTTAGGAAACCTGTATATGGCTCTTATGGTTACCCGCTACGCCTCTTGCGCGTTCGGTTCGGTTTATGTAACTAATTTACATAAATTGGACGAAACGGGTCAAACCTTATCGGTTTTATCTCAAAATCCAGAATGTGTTTAGATTACCCATATAAGACAAGTCCTTAAACTTGTCAGGTCTAAATCACATTCTATTACGGTCTTCGCTTAATCGTGCGTACGAACCGTATCTTTAAAAACTAACCGGTCTAAGTTTAGGCTTAATTAAAGACCCGTTAGGATTCTAATAGGTTATTATAAACCTTCGTTCCAGAATAGGAGGACCAGTAAAAGCTACGTGCATTTGCTGTTTGTGAATTATACTTGCAAAGGTAAATACTTTGAACTTATTTTCCCTATACGGGCTTGGGGTACGATATATAGAATACCGCTTGGTTGGGCATTAAATCTTCCATCGTATGGTGGTTATTTGATATTGATCGTCCCGTTTAAATTGTTTTGTTTGCTTAAAGCCTCTGGGAGGTTAATGACCATGTCTCGGATATCCTTGGCATCATTTTACGAAATGGCCACGACCTAAGCGCGGGGTGTAGGCGTACACCCGTCAGTGCCAAAACAAATAATGTGGTGTGTTTATTGATCTTTAACCCAGCACGATCCGGGCTACTGAACGCATAAGGAACATGTAATTCGTTTACAAGATTATATATTTAAATAATGATCCCAAGTTATAAAATTTTTGTGCCATGTGCATCCAAATCAATTTTTAATCATTTTAAAAATGAGTCGGTTAATTGTATTTACCAGTGTAAACTGACGTATTTTCCCAAAAAAATTAAGTGCAGGTACTACTCGTAATAGGCTGGATTTCTCCTTAGCATCAAAAGAGTCTCGCAAGCATAAGATGCATAAAGTCTGTTGAACTACTGTTTCCTATTTTTATTTTTATCCACCTGTGGATTAATTTCAACTATTTGTGATACTGATATTACAATATTACATTCGGTTGAAATATATCTTTCATTTGCTTCCGTTGTGCATATTAAATATTGTGTTGTTTGACTATAATGTTGCCAACTACGTCACGATACTCCCCCACCGGGCCCACCGGTCAAACGTGGAAATATCGGGGTGTGACACAAAGGAACCAAAAAAAACAAAAGTTGGCTGAATTTGAGCTGGTCTCGGCCAGCATCAGTGTAGGACCGGTTTTGACTCCGAAACGATTGCGAAACGAACGTGAAACGTGCGGAATCCGTACACGAACGTGACCTAAACACACATGACGTAATATAAACGTGATTCTTTGATAAAATCTGATAACGTACAGCACCTGAATCACAAACAATAAACTTTCTCTCTCTAGCTTTCTCTCTCTAGCCTCTAGCTCTCCAAGATGTGAAAATGGCAAAAGTTCTAAATGAGAAACCCTAGAGATCTATTTATAGGCCAAGGGATTAATGAGGAATCTCATTAATTACATTTATGCCACCTTGCCTTTTTGACTAACTAATTCTAAAATAACAATGTAACTCTCGTTTTCTTCAGCTTTCTACTACAGACTAGATTGACGGAGGCGATAGACAGATAAATGCACTAACAGACTCCCCCTTGGATATTGCTGTAGTCAATCTGTAGTCAAGCTCGTAGCGACTTTTCTTTCTCTTTCTCTCTTTGAATCTTCTCGAACAGAATCCCGGTGGATCTGTCTTCAGCTTCAGCTTTTCCTCTTTTCTTCATCAGGCTCCCCCTTTCGTCAAGCTTCCGTGCTTTGGGATCGACACCTTGCTTTCCGTATACAAGCTCCCCCTAGCTTTGAGCTCGTCTTCAGACTCCCCCTTAGACTCATCTTCCGGGATCGTAGTCTGGAATCTCATCTGCAATCTCTCAAACATTTATAAGTAATAATATTTCAAATTTCAGCTATCCAGGAATTATAACCTGGCTTACTCAACATTCTAAACAAACAATTTTCATGAATTTGGCAGTTTCATCGAATTGAATCGGAAACTAGCTCTATAACAGTATAAGCATCCAAATCCCTCACAGTTAATCATCCAAGTCCAAACTAATGACCTTGGAGATATCACAAACTGTTTTTGTTTTTTTTTATTTAAATTCAAGTTTCAAATTAATGAACTTGTTTTATTTTCAGAAACACAATCAGCTTACTTAGATTTTGAAACTCAGCATTTCAGACATCAGTTGTCGAAAATAAAGTAGAATCAAAAATCTTTTTGTATTTTTCTAAAAATATAAAGCAGTAAAGAAATATGTACAAACATATTTACAGACAATATTTTTGTTTTGAGTATGCGTCAGAGGATCATATCAGTTTCCGACAAGTCACAAGTACCGTTGAGCTTAAAATCACATTATACATTAAACAATTCACTTAGATTGTCGATATACTGATCCACTTAAATTTTCATACAAACTTCAACTGATTCAGGATACGAATTAGGTATTTTAAGAACTTAAACTCATTCATGTGTCCCACCTCTTGAATATACTCCCGTATCCAGAATCCCAATAATCAGTCTTACAGGTGAATATACTACAATGATATCTGTATATAAATTAGGTATGCGAGGGCCGAGGGATCTCAGGTCGATACTTCCGTATACGCAGAGAGATATCAGCTTCGACTTTATGGTATGTCCCCTTTAGAGGATCTTTTTGCTTACAACAGCAGCGACTATCAATTTTATTGTTTCATCAGCATGCTGAGGGTTTAATGCTATGTTTCAAGCATTGCAGAAAGTATTAGCCAGGGACTAGGTCAGAACTACCGTTCAGCAGAAGTCCCGGAATAATACCCCAGACATCATTGAGTATAAAGACCTAGTATATCAGATTATGAGACCTTTCAAACGAGATTTCAGGGGTTACCTATATATCCAAGTAGTGTTCCCCACGAAATAAGTAAGTTTGAATTTATGTTTATATCCCGAAAAAGTTTACTAAATGTATAAAAATCTACCGACACATCCACGGTGAGATCGTTTAACACATTTAAACTTTCCATTTCTTTAGCGTACTGTAACTGTCTACTGATGTACTATCATTTCCTCTTTTTACGCAAAACTCAAATTTTTGAATTTTATCATGTTTTTGTATTTTCTAACAATATATTTCTCCCCCTAAAATGCAAAATCATATAAAGAAAATTTGACAACCAATACTGATAGCTTTGTCTCGCCATCCATTTTCTGCTTCAAGTGTACTGATTTGCAGAAAAACTAACTTACCCCCATGATTTACAACCCATTGATCTTAACAGTTTGAAAACCGTTTTTCAATCTGATGAAAGTAATCATGTTTGTTCAGCCGTGAGGGTTTCGGCATATTCAATCAACACATATTTTTGTATTTTTTGAATATTTGACAAAAATTAAAAACAAACATATTTTTGGTTTTTCAAGTTTTCCAATTTTTAGGATTTTTGAAATTTTGTTTATTTATTTACAGAAAACATATAAACTTCCTGTTTCAACCAACACAGGATCCAGCAGCCTCCTCTCGATGTGCCAGGCTGCTCCAATCTCCAATTTCACAATCTTTGAATTCCATGAGCACCTGCACAAACAAACTACTCAATTACTTGAACAATTTAGCCCAGGTCTGTTGAACCTTAGGCATTTCAACACAATAATTTTCATTCAATGCTGGAAATTCTTTGTCATTTTTCACAAAAACTTTCTCAATTTTAACTTCAATTTTCTCATCTTTTACCAATTCAACATGTTTCTTAACATTCCATGTTTGACCTTTTGGTGTTCCTCGTTTGTAAAAATGTGAAACTTTTTGAACATTTTGATTTTGAACAACAACTCTTGGTTTCCAAAACTCTTTAGGTTTTGTCATATCAACTGTGGTTTTCCAACTCTGTGTTGTTCTGAATCTGGGTGTGTGAGAATTCCAGGTCTGTCTTGAATCGAACCTGTTCGGGTTTGATTTCCAATTTTGAGTCGAAACAAACTTGTTTGTGTTGTACCTCCAAGTTTGTTTTGAATCAAATCTGGTTGACATTTGTCTCACATTCTCATATTTTTGTTTCTCAGCATCAATCTTCTTTTGATCAACATCCACAGGTTTTAGATTAAGACACTTGCGTGCAAGATGTCCTTTTTGATCACATTTGAAACATGTTCTCATGGACACATCTTTGACCTGTGGTTGTTGTTTTTGCTTTTTAGCAAAGAACTCATCATTAGACTGTCTCATTTTAAGTTCTTTTTCTTCAGCTAAACTGTTTCCTTGAACAAAACTCATTTTTTCCTGAAAATTCGGAGTTTCATTTCTTTTCCAACTTTGTTTCTTCTTATAACCCAACCCAGCCTTCATGTTCTTCTTTTTGAAACCAGGTTTGGTATACGAACCTCTATGACTCTTACCAACAAACTTTGAAATCTCAGACTTCTCAATCTCAACCATTTTGAAAACTTTGTCGACTTTTTCTGAAATCACATTCTGAATCGGGAATACAACATCTAAGAACAATTTGTCCGATCCAATCATGGTATAAACCAATCCTTTTGAATCATCATTCAAATTTTCCTTGGATTTTGTGTTTTTCAGATAACCATCATGAAGATTTCCTTCATCTTCATCCTGTGATTCAGATTTACCTGTAACAGCTGACTCTTCTTTCAACACACTTTCAACGACTTTACCTACCACCTCTGAATCATGAGAATCATCAGATTTGGAATAGGTTATGTCAATGTTGTCTGGCAATTGATCAACCATGTTGAAAGCTTTTTCGACCTTTTCCTCATCATAAAATGCAAATTTTCCCGGTGGTGGAACTTGATGAAACTCTGAGCCAATGCCTTTCTTATTCTGCTCAGACTCACCCTCACCCGGTTTTATATTGAAAATTCTTTCAAGCACATATGACGACACGTGGTAACTTTTTAACTTGTTGTTATCCTGTTCTAAATCAGCAATTTGTCGCTTCAACTTAGCAACATCCTCAATATAGGAATTAACAACATCTTGTTTTATAGCATACATTCGTTTAAGCTCTTTGGTTGTTTCAGACATATAATTCATTCTAGATTGAGCATATTTCATTTCGTATTTTACTTTATCATATGACTCTTTCATAATGTGATATGATAATTTCATTGAGTCATATTCCTTTTTCATTTCTTGACAAGCAATTTCTTTTTGTTCACCTTCATTTGTCATTTTCAAAACATTCTCTTTCAAAACTTCATTTTCTTTCTCTAATTTGTTACATTTTTCTTAAAGTTTTTCATCATTTTCTTTAAAAACCTTTTCTTTTTCTAGCATTTCTTTGCATTTTTCTTTGAAAATGTTTTCTATTTTTGTGAATTCAACATCTCTTGTTCTGAATTGCTCATCTTTTTCAGTACAAGCTCTGCACGGTTCCATGCATTTCTTGCACTGATCAATTAGTTTCAAGTTTTCAGAATCAGAATTTACCTCAGTGATTGGCACTTCGGTGTTTTCAGCAACCTTTGTCTGCTCAGCAACATTCTGCTTTTCTTCAACACCGACTTCATCACCAACATTATCAGCTTCCTCATTCTCATTCTTTTCTTCTTTTTCTTCTTTCCTCACCTCTTCTTCAATCTGCTGTTCTTCAGTAACAGCTTTCTCAACTTCTTCATTCACAACAACTTCTTCACTTTTGATTTCCTTCACAGCTTCAACTTCAACAGTTTCTGTTTTAACCTCTTCAGCATCTTTCTTCAAATTGTTCACCATTTCTTCAACATTCTTCTTCATTCTCTCTTCGTCCCTTTTTCTTAGACATGATAACATGGCATATCTGATATCCTTTTCATATTTCTTAGCGTATGTGTCATCTTTCAATACTCTTCTATAGTATTCAGCTCTTAACGGGACTGCAAGAAGAACATCATCGAAGATTATGTCTTTCTTGGGAACAACCGGTTCTCCTTCTCTGTTATAGTAGCATTCTCTCTTTTTATCCCATCTTTTGCTACCGACAGCCATCTCATACTCCTCTTGCATGTCATCCATTCTGTTGTAGACAACGTTTCTTTCTCGATAAGTTTTCTCACTCAAAATCTCTTCTCTTGTTTTCTCTTTGATCTCAACATTCTCTTCATGGATTTCAGAAGTGTCTTTATCTTTGTTTTCATCTTGAATCTCAGTAACAAGAGCATAATGTTTATTTAATTCTTCCTGTTTGGCTTCAGCTTTGAACCGTTCATCAACAATGTCATCTATTGGAAGAAACTCACTCCAATCATATCCTTCATCCTCGTAAATTACAGCATAAGCTCTTGATTTTTCTTTCGGTTTATCTTCAATCAACTTTGGCTCTTCTCTGCTTCTATGGTAGATCGCCTTTCGATAATAGTCATCGTTGAACGGATGTTCATTTCCACCAACTGCAGAATTAGTGCATTCTCTCTTGAAATGACCTTTCTGCTTGCATTTGAAGCAGGTCACCTTGGATTTGTCGAATCCAAGCTTTGTTGAAGCACCTCCAAGCGATTGTTTTCCAGTAATCTCCATATACCTCTGAGCTCTTCGAATACAACTAGCTAAACACCAACGGATGTCAATGAGCTCCATCTCTTCCGGATCAATCTGGTCATAGTCTTCTTTGATCAATTCGGAGTTTCCAATTTTGCCAGCTACTAGACCTTCATATGACTCCAGAACAGATGCAAGGAAACTCATTTGCTGCTTAGCTGCATTTATGCTCATTGCAGGAGAATTCTTCAGTTTAAGAGCAATGTTGCACAGAATTTCTTCAGAATCATCAGAATTTGTCTTTGAAGATGAATGATATCCAGAATGATGACTTGTTGACGTTGTTGTTGGTTCTTTCATCTTTTCACCACTAAAAGCTGTTTTTGGTGAACCAACGCCTTTATCAGAAAACACACTGCTTTTGTAGTACAAGCCAACATTCTGTTGATGTGAAGATTCAGTCATCTTGTTTTGCTTTTGTAGCTCCAGATCATGACTTTCAATCTTTTCAAACAAAACATCAAGAGTAATTTTATCATATGAAGCATCATTTTTTAAGATAAAAACAAATGTTTGCCACTGATCAGCTCGTGGTAACGCTTCAATCACTTTATCAATAAGTTCCTCTTTTGTTTTCTTTATCTCTAATCTTTCCAATTCAATTTTAAGATGACAGAATCTCTCAATCATTTGCCTCACCGACTCTCCTTTTATGTTATCAAACAGATCAAATTCTTTCTTTAATAAAGCGATTTTGTTCTTTTTAATCTGTTTACCCCCTTCAGCTTTAACACGTAAAGCTTCCCAGACAGACTTAGATGACCCATTATGATTTAGCAGTGCAAAGATGTCATTTCTGATTGCTGACTGGATCAATGCTATCATTCTCTGTTCAGCTCCAAATTCAGCTTTATCTTCTCTAGTAAACTTCTTGAATACAAGATCTTCGCCTTTATCATCTTTTGGTTTTTCATATCCATACTCCAGGCAGAACCAACTTTCATGAGCATATGCTTTAGCCCAGTTAATAAACCGTTCCTTCCACCAAGTATAATCCTCAATGCTATCAAGAGTTGGAGGCTTTGAATTTGTTCCGTAGAAGTTATCATGCTTGATGTTTTCATTGAGCGCCTTCGTGATGGTTTTTGGTGTAACATTTGTAGCCTCAGACGATTCGGTTGCGAACGCGTTGTAAAACGTATTGAAAAATTCTTCAGCCATGATGTAAACCTGAATCAACACAAACACAATATAATCAGTTTAAACTTTTATCAATTATCTGAAAGAAACTGGTACTCAAACTTGTGATTTTCTGTGCGGACTGAAGATTGACCAACTGTGCGGACAGCTATGACTCGGATCAAAATCAAACGACCTTTTCCAAAGACCTTTGAAATTTTTGAACTCCAAACCGTATAAAGCTTTCAAGTGAGTCGATGAATTTAATACGCGACTTGACCACACAAAACAACTGATTGAACCGTGCGAACCGACAAAACTCCAAACCTTGTGACCTGATTACTCAAGTGTCTTGAATTCAAAATCGCACACAACCCGATCAACTAGCACATTAAAACTACTATTTCTCAAGCAATTTTAAAACACACTATTCATACAATCGTCAATACTGAATTATATAGTTAAAAAAAATGATTGAAACTACACACACTAATGCCGACAATCACAAATATCACAAACAAATCTGATTGGACTACTTATATCACCAATTAAAAACTAATCGACAACTTTTTATGAGATCACATGCAAATACTATGATTTGGCCAAACACTTACATGCAGATAACAACAAATTTCAACATGTAAACTTGAATCAAACCACGTGCAATAACAATCTTCAATTAATGTAGTCGTCGATTTGTTGCACTTTGAACTTGAACCAAACAAAATGCCTTGAATCGGATTGTGACCCGGATCAAATTTAAACAAACTGAACCACCTCTTGTGAGCTGAAATCGAATTCAAGCCGTGTGAAACAAAATTCACTTTGACAATACTTCACAAATTCAAGCCGTGTGAAACAAAATTGCACTAACAATCAGACGCTCAATAGGGCTGCACATTGGGTTGTTGTGACCCATTTTCATTCCTAAAATATTAAATATCTTATAATATGTTTAGAGACTTTTAATGGATGAATTAAAAGGAAGAGGTAATAATATGTTAGGGACTTTAATGGATGAATTAAAAAGAAAAGATAAACAGTTGAATGTGGCCAACTTGCGCCAATCTTCACATCAGTCAATGGATGATTCCTTTTTGGCTCCATTTTTATTATTCAAACTCCCACCTAATTACATTTATACTCAACCAACTTTAACCCTAATACTTCCCTATAAATACCACTCTAATCCCAGCCACTTTTCCACTTTTACAACCCTTAAACACACTCAAAAACCTCTCAAAACTCAGCTGGAAATACAAGTTCGAGCAGATTCAACAAGCTTCACTAAAGTGAGCATAACTCACTCGTTTCTTGTCCGATTTACTCCATTCTTTTTCCTATGTGCTTGGATTGACCTTAGCTTCGATTCCATGGGTTTTTCACAGCAAACCAGTCCCTGGAACGTCGCCAAAAGGGCTCCAAAGTTCACTTTTTGTTTTTGTTTTGATTCAAACTTTAGTAAACTTGTTTAAACTTGAGTCTAACTCATCTCAAACCTATGTCCTTATGCTTATAACCACTTCTATGGTTAGTTAGGCTTAAAAACAAGGTTGAGACATGTGACACCTGTGTCACTTCAACCATCAAACAAATGCCAAACCAATGAAATATTGTATTTCATACTTGGTATTTGTAAAAATATGTGTATCATTTGCACATATCAACTCTTGTTCGATTTCAAGCTTTAAATCGCTTTCTGGAAGGTTATACGCGCACTGAAGCGTAAATGTAACCAATTTAATGCAACGAATACTTCGGAATAGTGAAATAGGATTAACATACCTTAAATAACCTTTACATAACTTAGAAATAAGTTTTGTAGGGTTTGGTATGCCGAAATCAAGTTTATTCGCTTACAGGGACTAAATTCGACAAACTGCGAAAGTATGACGATTTGTACTGTAACAGACATTCCAGAACTTAATCATAAGTTAAATATGCCCTAAATATCCTTTACATAGCTTAGAAATAGGCTTTGAGGTGTTTGGTGCGCAAAAAATAAACTTTCTTGATCAATAGGGACTAAAAGCGTCAAAAAGTGCATAAGTTTACATTTTCGCGCATATCCTACGTTCTGAATATATCCAGACATCCAAAAATTTATGTAATCATTAAAATACTTTATTTTAGTGATTGGCATGATAAAAATCCATTCGTCGCTTAATTTGGATCGTTTTTGCGTTCGTTACGACTTCCGTCGTAATTTACCAAACAACGCAACCGTACGACCAAACGAACCGACATCCGAGATATTTTTTAGCACATTTTAAGTTCCCTATACTTTAACTTCATTTTAGAGCTTTGAAATGGGGTTAACGGGGCTTAAACGTGTCAAAAATGCATCAAAAACCAAGTTTGGGGCTTCAGGGACTAAAACTGCCAATTTTGAAAGTTGCTGACCTGCAAGGTCCTTACGGTCCGTATGGACCTTTGCTTACAATCCGTAAGCCATCCCCAGACCAGCAGAATGTGTTTCCAGCTATTTCCAGCTCATTCCAGCTTTTGCAAATGGTTTTTGATCAATCTATGGGCCAATTTTGATGGTTTTTGAGTGCCCCTTGTATTCAAATACCATGTGCCCACTTGTACGGCTGAGATTGAAGCTCGGTTTTCAAGAAACGATCCTAACAGTTCTACGAAAACTATATATACCCCCACCCATTTCACTCCCAAAGCACAAATGATCTGATTTCTGCTCTCTAAGTTGAAGTTTATGCTTCATACCTGAGAGTAAATCGGATCATAGCTTGCGGGGACCTTTTGTAAGTATTCTTTCGTTCTTTTATCGCTTTTCGAGTCTGAAAGTCAAGCTGCGTTTGACTTTCTGCCTTGACCAGTTTATGGTCAATGTGAAGTTCGTTTGAACTTCATAACGTGAGCGTAATCACGATGATTATAGTCCCTAGTGACTATACCTACTGATTACCACGTTATCTAGGTGTAGTGACGAGTCGTAGTTTCGGCCAAAATGGGTATTCTTGCGTATTTTGTAACCAAACTACTTTTGGGTATCAAAACCATTTGTTTTGATACCAAACCTGTTTTCTAACTTAACTAAACATGTTTTAGCATGTTTAGCTCGTCACTTTTAGTTTAGTGCTTGTGTAGAGTCGTAAGTCAAAGCGGACTAAACACCCGCTTAGACTTTCGAACTAGACCTGTTTGGTCGATCATTAGGATCCGACCAAACATGCTTAGTGAGTAGTTGTATAGGGAATAACCTTCCGAGGTTATACCTTATGGTCACCTAGTTTAAGTAGTTGTATGATAGGTAGTTTATATGCCTTAGGTAAATTACCAAAGTACCCTTTTCATGCGTAATTGGTAATTAAGCATATGTAACCTAAACTTTTGTCACGTAACTGATTATGTAACATATTTAAACATGTTTTGGCATATAATACTTGTCATAGGACTAGTTAGACGTTTCGAACGCACATTTGCGCACACGACGCGTTAAAGTAGCGTAAACTACCTTAATGGGTCACGATGGGTCGAAAGCACTTAGGTTAGGTTTCATTTTAGTATGTAGGCCTTGTTAAACCATATCATATGAGTTCCCACACTCATTTGGTTTACGAGACCTCATCCTATTCCGATCTTCCGATTTAGGTCCGGTTTGTTTATGTAGTTACCTATATTAGGCGCCGTTTGATTCCGTGCTCCCTCTAGCTTGCTTGGTAGTTGTTCAAGACTTCTAAACACTCTCAGGTGAGTACATAGTCCCCTCTTTTACTGTTTTCAATGTTTTGGGGTGAAGCATGTGTACCTATTTGTTATGTTCATGATTTCAAAGTATAATTGATTATACATATTAGTACTTATCTTTTAACAAACTGAATGATTATTTATGGTTTAAACACTGATTTTTCAAAGATTATAAAATTAATTATTGAATTGTACTTATTTTATGTTCACCAGACCGATTGGTAGTATGATATAGCGCTATAGGATTTGACACCCCATTCCTGTTATCATGGAATGTCTGAAACCAATTTGTTTCTCCATCCAAATAGGGATTGCCTTTGTGGCATCTCTATAGTCTCAAAGGTGTATTTTGATGCACTAGGTCTGAATGAATTCTTAAATCACATTATTTTTGTATATTTAGTTATACTCCCAAAAGTATAGTTTGATATGCTCTCATATGTGATATTGTGCAAAACCAACATATATTTTGTTAAAAATCCAAAACATAGTTTTATATGTTATTTTCAAAATCTAAAACATAGTTTAATATGTTATTTGTAATCCAAAACATAGTTTAATATGTTATTTATAAATCCAAAGTATACTTTTGATATACTACTGAATTTTTTTTTATTTTAAACAAATAAAGAATATTTAATCTACTATTTGTCTAACGATTGGGTTTTGGTTAGTGTTTAGATAACGGGACGGGTGTAATGTGATGAAAACATGGTAGATACGCCGCTGGTACTTCTTATATATAAGTGTTTTCATCACATTGCATACCGTGGCGTTATTTAGTGCACTTGGGTTAACAATATTGGAACTGAAATATATTTTAATATATTACTCATTCGACTTTCTTAAAAACGAAAGTATATTTTTATATATACTATAAACCTTTTTATCAAAATATTGTTTTTCAAACAATATATTTTATACAAACTCATTTTACTTACTTATTAATTTTTCTATGTATTATTATTTTATACCATCTGATTTCTTATAAATGATTTATAAAAGAAAACCTTTTTTTCAAGGATCATGACTACTTTTCTTAAACATTTTTCTTTAAACTCATAAGTCATGAATCCTAAAATCAATAAAACCTATGTATCTCACAGGCATTTTTATGCTGACGTACCTATTTTTACACATGTTTCAGGTGCTGCTTTATGATGATTGTTGATACATGCTACACTTAGGTGCTGCTTTCAGGACTCGTGCCTTAGCAACTTTAAAACTTGAAAGATAATATTTGTATTTATCTGATTTGTAATAGAACAAAGATTTCAATGATTCAATAAAACAAAATTATTTATTCCATGGTTGTGAAACAATGATTCTGTTACAACACTCCCCGACGTTTCCGCCACGTCTTGTTGTTTTACGTGGTCGGGATGTGACAAGACATTCAAAGTCAGAGGATTAATCCTCACAAACTTTCTGTTTTGTCAAGGGTTTAACCCACAAGGGATGTTCAAGTCCAAGACTTGATGTATGTGTGATTAGGTATTAACTTGGGTTGTCCTACATAAAATCCACATATTGCTTGATGATTTCTTATATATTAGTGTTTAATATTCTTGTATTACTTGTAGTTCATGACCCTCCTTGAATGTTTTTACATCAAATGTAGTGGTGAACACTTAGAGGTGCCTAAATGGAATACTTGTTCTTCCTACCTCCTACATGATTTCTATGATATTTAGAGGTACCTAAATGAAGATCTTAATCTTCTACATCATGCTTGAACTATTAAACTATTGGACATATTATATAACCTATATAATACATAAACATATTACCCGAATCTTTGATGATGAACTAGTGTTCATATGTCAAGGTACTAGATTATATCATCCTAGACTTTGATAACTTGTCACGATTCTAATGGAACCTTGTTCCATGAAAACATTTAAACTCCTTAGAGTTCCCTAGTGTCAAGAACAAGTATCATATGTACTAGGTGATTATTTTCATATGTTATTTTCGTGTTATTTAAATTCCGAATCTCGACTCTAAACCTACCTTGAACCTTAACCCTTATACATTCGATCTCCTAATCTCATTGCTCGTCAACAATTGGATAATCGGAAAGCATATGCAAACTTTGTGAGTATACTTGATCCATTTTACCGTTTTCACACTTTTGGGTGTAACATGTTATTATATACAAAACACACTTACTATACATATTCTTATGTAAATGTACAAACAAACAATCTAAAACATGCTTACTATTTGTTATGCTTGATTCGTGTTTTCTGGACCATACATATGTGATGAACTTGTCATTAGCTTCGTACGAGCCTCCATTTAACATGTATAGCGCCATAAGAGTAACGCACCGCCCGTAGACTAGTGGTCATGTTAAATTTCATTCATACTTGCGTAAACAGAGGGTTGACTTGTAAATCGCATGCCAGTTTATACGTTAATCTTGATAACTAGGTTTGCCATGTGGATTGTTCCTTATCATTTTTATACTTATATAGTACGCACCAAACTTGTATGCTCGCCAATACTTTTTGTATTGAACTACACTTTTAAAACATGTTGCAGGTTTAGCGATGATGTTCGTGATGCATGGAAACTAGTAGGATGCTTAGATACACACTTTAAATTTGTATTCTTATTGTATTGTATTTCGTTACTCATGATGTATTTATTTCAAATCTTTGTAATTGATTCTTTAGAAATGAAATGGAAATTTATTATTTAAATATTTGTCACAAATAGTGTTATGAAGTTTCTTACAATCTCGAACGAGTCCCACTCCGATGATTCTGCCATTGGTTGGGGTGTGACAAGGTATGTTAAGCCTATGTCACTATTCCGGAGTGTTTGTCGCGTTAAACTGATTGTGTTTACGCACCAGTTTGCGTATAACTTTCCAGAAAGCGATTTAAAGCTTGAAATCGAACTCGAATCAAATCGTAAAATCATCAAACACAAATACACACATAATAACACCAAAACACATTGTTTTATTAATAGTTAAAATTGTTTTACATTGTACATCGATTACAGAGCATAATTGTCACAATCTGCTTGCCGGATTGTGCACTCTTTCTTGAAGTGCCCTTTCTGCTTACACTTGAAACAAGTAACCTTTGACTTGTCAAATCCAAACTTTGTTTTAGCAGCTCCAAGACAAGATCTCCCGGTAATCTCCATAAACCTTTGTGGTCTCCTGATAACACTCGCCATGCACCATCTTATATCGATAAGCTCCATCTCTTCTGGATCGATCTGGTCATAATCTTCCTTTGTCATATTTGGGTTTCCAATCTTACTCACTACCAGACTTTTGTACGATTCCAGAATTGATGCTAAAAATATCATCTGTTGCTTGGTAGCTTCTACAGTTAAGCTTTGAGAATTTTTCAGATCTATGGCAATATTACATTGAACCCTGTTTGGATTGGACTAGTTTGATGCAGATGATAAATGATAACCAGAATCATAATTTGACGAACTGCCTTTTGAAGAATCTTTTGATCTGCCAACACTAAAAGCAGTACTAATCTTCGGTGCTTGATTGTTCATCAGCATGCTTCCTTAGTAGTAAAGATTTACATTTTGCTGATAATTTGAATTGGCCATTTGTTATGCTTTTTCAATTCCAGTTCACGACCTTCAAGTTTTTTGATTAACCAACCAAGACTCATGGTTTTTGTTTCAACACCGTTCTTGAGAATCATGACATAGTATTGCCAATCATTTTCTTTGGGAAGTGCCTCAATCAGCTTGTCTATGATCTCCTCATTGTCCTTTGTGACACCAAACCTTTCCAGTTCCAGTTTCAGATGGCAAAACCTTTCAATCATTTGATGAAAATTTTCTCCCTTCATGCACATAAACAAATCGAACTCCTTTTTCAGCAAAGATCTTTTGTTTTTGACAATCTCATCCCTACCTGTACACTTTTTGCTTAAAGTTTCCCACAATCCTTTTGACGTATCATCATAACGAAGTAGTGATATGATATCATCTCTAACAGATTGATATAAGAATGCAATCATTTTCCGTTCATCAAACGCTTTCTTATTATCCATGTCAACATATTCATCGAGTGGTACTAATTCTCCACCTTCTTTTGTTGGTTTTGTGTATCCCAATTTCAACATAACCCAACTATCGTAAGCAAACGCTTTTACCCAACCCTCAAATATGTTTTTCCACCAGTTATGGTCCTCAATATTCATTAGTCTCGGTGGTTTCTGATGATTTCCGTACACGTTATCATAGTTTAAGATTTCCTAAATCGCATTCGATATGCTCTTCGTTATGGGTGCAGCTTCAGATATGAAGGCAATATAAAACTCATTATAGAACTCTCCTCCATGATTCTAATAATTCAAACACCTTGATTATCACCTCAGGTTTGTGCGAATCAAGCTAAGTGGATCCGTGCGAATGGAGCAAATGAACAACTCCAAACCCTGAATTCTTTTGTTGATCCGTGACAAATAACCCAAGTTGATTCGTGTGTATGAGTTGTTTTCTGATCTGTGTGGATGTGGTGTTTCTGGATCCGTAAGAATTGATTATCCCTGATCCGTGATAACTTGAACACTAGACTTAGACGAATCAACTCAATAATGGGTCCGTGCAAATGGGCAGGTTGATGATAACACACTGATTTGTAACTATTATTAAACCCAGGTTCGTGCGGATCAACACTTAAGTTGATCCGTGATAAGTCTCAGATCCGTGAATATCAAACCAAAATCAAGTTCTAAGTTCAAAAATCTGATATATGTGAGTCTACTAACACAGATCCGCACTTAGATTTCAATACCGATCCGCGCAAACTCAAATAGTTGATTCGTGCGGATCTTGGTCCGTGATTAATGTGTTGATTTGTGCAAGCTTTTCAAGTCGATCCGTGATAAAAGAACTCTGGATTCATTCAAATGTAGGAATTTCTGGTCGATTTGGGCGTATCTATAACCGTGCAAATCAACTATTGTTGATCCGTATTAATTACAAACTTTTGATTCGTGTAAAACTAGATCCAAGTCGATACGTGCGGATCTATAACTAATAATCGTGCAAAACCTTAACTCAGAATGTGGATTCGCGTGGATCAACTAGATCCATGCAAGTAGTTCAGCGCGCAACCAGTCATGTTCTTCATGGTTTTCACGAATTTGAAGCTGATTTAGTTTGAATTTAGACTTGAAACTTTGGAGGATTTTTAAAAACGTTTTTTGCACAACATATTCAAAATTTAGTTGATTTTAACTGTGAAAACATTGTAGATCTGAGTTTTAAACTTGAAAAGAAGTGTAGAAGAATAATATGAAGAAGATGATGAAATTTGTCTCTGAATTTGATGAAATTAGCTTGAATCTTGTATCTTCAATCCTTGCAATCAATCTCCTGCTCTGATACCACTTGTAGATTCGTGTTAGGATCGATTCCGTAACTCCGTTGACTGTGTAGATCACGTATCTTGTGCGGAATTCAAGTACGTGAGTGGATCAGACAAGAACAAGCTAAATATAATGTGTTTTCTATTACTGATTGAAAGTTACAATACCTTGAAAACAATCTGCCAAAAAGTCTAAATGAACAAGACACATCCTCTATTTATAGGGTAAGTCCATCCTTGCTAACATACAAGCTCCTTCGTGAGGATGGACATTTCGTGAGGATAGACTCCATTTCGTGAGGATGAACTCCTAACTAAGGATGGACATTATTTCCTATATTTAACACTTCTAAACCTTGTCTTGAACATCTGATAGCTACGATACGTGATTAACGGAAGCGATAGAGATATGCACTCACAAAGGTTTGAGAATTGCCAAAGTCATCTATGGGAGTTAACAATACATTTTAACCGAGTTTGTCATTTAGATGGAAATAACGACAAAAAATGAAACCTTAAAGACCCAGATAAAAAAAATTATTTTTGAACTGAAAGTGGTAAAAGTAAGGGGACCATTTTGACATTTTGTTTGTCCTCTTATAGATTTTCTGGCTATAGCTTGTGCAAGCCAAAAAAAATTAAACACGTGATATTTATCAAATATAATAATTTTGAGGAGTTAATTATTGTTTTCGTCCTTGTGGTTTGTCAAAAATCACTATTTCAGTCCATTAGTTTAAAAATTGCGATTTCAGTCCCTGTGGTTTCACTTTCGTAACCATTTCAGTCCCTGTGGTTTCACTTTCGTAACCATTTCAATCGATTATTATGTTAAGTATAGGGACTGAAATGGTTACGAGGTGGACTGAAATGGTTACGAAAGTGAAACCACAGGGACTGAAATCACAATTTTTAAACTAATGGACTGAAATAGTGATTTTTGACAAACCATAGGGACGAAAACAATAATTAACTCTAATTTTGAGATATACATGGCAATTATACCTGTTGATCTTGATGTCTAACTTAATCTTAAATTAATTTAATAAATATAACTCAGGTAAAGGATCATATACAAGACATAAGATTCGTACGAAATATACGCGATCAAGGGAAGAGGACAAGTGTCATTGCCTTGAAGGGTAATTTAGTCATTTCTCACTTAAACAACTTCCTCTATTGATTTTTAAAATGCTATAACTCTTTCATACGTTAATATTTTTTTAAAAAGACACCGTATTAACGAGCATTTCATTCTCTTTAATTCGAGCATCCCATTGCTATAGTTTTCTTAAAAAAAATAACAGGATTTTGAATACTTGTTAGTTCATTACGTGATTACGTGATTTTGAATACCCAGCACATGACTATGTGATTTTGAATACTCATTACGTGATTACACATTCAACATAAACCATCGTGATTACACATTCAATATAAATCCATTACGTGATTACACATTCAGTATGATTTGTTATAACTGGTGTTATTACAATTATGCTTATTACGTAATTACACATTCAATAATAAGAACTTGATTGTTTAAATTTTTATTACGTAATTAAATCTCTAATATACGGTATTATGTGATTATTATAGGTTGATTTAGCTATTGTTTTGTTTACAATTTATCCTTAATACGTGATTGGACCTGAAATATTTGGTATTTCATATGAAATATTATGACTTATATGTTTTTGTTTATACGTAATTACGTCAGTCTGGTATCACATAAAATACTATAATGAAATCACGTATCACGAAATGAGTATTCAAAATCACGTAGTCACGTAATAATACATAGTCAGCTATTGTTACGTAATTACATAATCACTTTGTGGGGTTTCACATATATAATGAAATCATGTAATCACTTAGTGGGGGTTCACATACTATAATGAAATCATGTAACGGGTATTCAGAAATCACGTAGTCATGCTGGGTTTTTAAATCACGTAATGGGTATTCAAAATCGTGTAAATTTTATTTAAGAAAACTATAGCAATAGACTGCTCGAATTAAAGAGGATGAAATGCTTGTTAATACGGTTTAATTTTAAGAAAAATATTAACGTATGAAAAAGTTATAGCCGTTTGAAAATCAGAAGGGAGGGGGAGTTCAAATGGGAAAGGACTAGAATACCGTTTTGCTATTTGTTTCTTCAATTGTTTTGAATCTCATATTTACGAAAATGCCACTGGATTACTTTGAGTCATTGATCTTGAAAGATCAATGGCTCAAATACTCACGTATGCTTCGTACAAGACTACAAAAGCCAGCCTCATATAACTCAACTACTAAAGCTATTTTATACCATATCCAAGTAAGTTTATTTATCAATAAATGCTTTGAGTAACAATAACCTTATCTTTTTTTTAATGGCAAGAAACGACGTGCAACTACCGTGACATCGGGCGATGTGGTCAAGGTCGACTACTCGACCGCCACCAGCCCTTGGCTCTCCCAGATGCGCGGAACCCGACCTCCACTCGCCCGAAGGCACGACAGTGGAATAATCGGTAAAACCTCTCCTCTCATCCAAGACGAACCGACGTCACCCGTATTCGCCCTTCACCTGGATACCGCAACAATTAATGGGAAGAGTGAGAGTCTAGCCTAGGTTATAAGGAACACCAAGTCTTTCCCCAACCAATCCATCACTATCTCATTGGCTAACCTTATGTTATACCATATGTTACCTTTTCTATTAGGTTACCTATAATAATAGCATATCTTTCATCTGTTAACATGTTTTTATTTAGCTGGTATATAAAATAATTCTAATATTTATATGATGCTAATAATAAATGTATTAAATTGGGTTTGTATATATTATTTATAACATAGAGAAATAGAATAACCTTTGACAATTAGATGATACCCTCACGCTGTGTTCCCGAGTTAAGTTAAGGGGTGAAAAGAAATGATTCTCTCATTTTCTTTTCTCTTCTCTCCGTTTCTTTCCAAATTGGAAAGATTAAATTTAGGCAAAAAACCTTTCATTTTCTCTTCTCTTCTCTCCTTTAATGAAACTCTGGAACACAACTAAAAATTATTTCCTTCCAAATATTTTCTTTTCTCTCATTTAATGAAACTCGGGAACACAGTGTCAGAGTTTTCAATAAGTTTTAACGAAATTTTTGGAATAAACTACTACTAACAACGATTTGAGAAATGACAAATCAAACCAACCAGGTTGGCTGGACCGGTCGGTTTTACCTGATTGGCAGTTTAACCAATCGGTTTTTGATGATTTGAATTAATTTTTTTCTTCAAAATATTAGTTTGCTTAAAAAATAAAAAACAATAATGATGGTTCATGAAAAATTCTATATTATATACATATACCTTTTTAACACATATTTCTTCGATTTTCTAAATAAATACATCAATAATTCCTATAGGATTTGAACTACTAATCTTTTGATCATATATAAATATATATTTCCGTTTCGATGTCTCAAGGGGTCGTTATGGTGGTGGCTAAGACGTGTGTCTCACAACTAAGATGTTGGCGGCTTAAGTAATGCAGATTTTCTGTTAAAAAATGGTTTATTTTGTTTATACGCCTGTTTCCAAGTTCCAAATCAAAGCAAACCAAAATATTAAAACCGTTAAAACCAAACCACCTAAATCTCAAATCGACGAAACCATCCCTTAGGCTAAGGGGTATGGGGACCGTCCCCACCCTGTCGAGGAACGGCGACGGCCGTCACACCGTGCCACCCCCCCCCCCCCCCACGTCCCGTCGAGTGTAAGACGATGGCGACGAAGCAAAAATGGTGGGTCTGAAAGTGCAGGATTGAAAAGAGAGTTTACCTTTTTCGAAATTACTCCACACAGTTGCAGGATTGAAAGTTGAAAGTGCGATTTGAACAATGTGTGGTGGATCTGAATCAGTGGAAACTTGAAATTGAAGTTGCGTATGGTAGAATGTAAGTTATTGATGAATGATATTTTATCTTCTTCACTGGTTATGAAGAAGAAGAACAAAGAGTCGATGATTTGATATATATGAAGGTCAGAAGGTGTGTAGTGTCTACACTTTACAGCTCAACACGTTCTGGTTTCAATTTTTTTACTCGTTATAACATGATCATTTAAGTTTTTCTTTTTTTAAGAGTATGTTTTTTTAAGTTTATGTAATGTGTTTTTAATATTAATGAAAATATTTTGTTAGTTTATTTGTTAAATGTTAAAAAAAAGTAGAAGATTAAAAAAAAAGAGTAAATTGCCATTTTAGTCCCTGAGTTTTGACCAAAATTGCCACTTTAGTCCAAATAGTTTTTTTCTTGCCATTTTAGTCCAAATAGTTTTGTTTTCTTGCCATTTTAGTCCCTGAGTTTTGTCATTTGTTGCCATTTTCATCGACCACCACTACCACCTCCCACCATCCACCCCATCATAACCTTCTATCATCGCCACCACCTGCCTGCACCGTCACCACTCACCCACCCACCCCACCACCATCACCACCCACCATTTCCACCACCACCGGGCACTTTTACGCCACCCATGTCATTAACCAACATCACCGTCATCATCGTAAAACCAACAACCACCGCCATCATCTTCACTGTAAACTGGCACAACACCATCCCCATACCATCGCACCTGCAAAAAAAGAAAGAAAAATGTGGTTCGACCAAAATTCACCTAAGTTAAATAATTTTTTTTTGAATGGAGTTAGTGGGTTGGATGAAAATGGCAACAAATGACAAAACTCAGGGACTAAAATGGCAGAAAACAAAACTATTTGGACTAAAATGGCAAGAAAAAAACTATTTGGACTAAAGTGGCAATTTTGGTCAAAACTCAGGGACTAAAATGGCAATTTACTCTAAAAAAAATAAAAAACATAAAAGTGGTGGGGTAAGATCATCTAGGACCATCCTCCATACCTTCTAGTTTTGTGGGATGGACCATCCTTGGAAGGACTATAACGTGACGCCTACATGGCGAATCATCCTCCCTTTGAGGACCATCACCATACCATCTATCCTTAACCCATTTAAGATTAAAACTTTATCTCATGCTAAAGCTTTCTTTCCCTTAAAACTTTATCTCATGCTAAAGCTTCCTTTCCCAATTACATTAAAACTTTACATTTATTATTATCTTAAAAAAAACATAAGATTTTCATTGTACTTTACTTATACCCAATTATATACCATCAATAATGGAAACGGTACGTAGGCGGCTCACGCCAGCAACCCCCCTTCCCCACCACCATCCCCAAATCCCACACGAAACCCACCCAATTCCACTACGGTAACTCCTCAATCCCCAATTTATTTCCCAAACAAAGAAAACCCTCTTTCAGATCCAAATTTCACAACTTGTGCACACCCAGATGCGTTATTGATCTGGGTTATGGAGGTCGTTGAGGTGAAACCCATGATCGGTGTTGAGCAGGTGCGTTCGGAGATGGATCAGGTGCGTGTGAAGAGGAAAACCCTTGAAGCGGTTCTTGATCAATGCCAACGAGCTCTTGAATTGCTCAGTGCTAATGGGTGTGTTGAAGATGATGATGAAGATGAAAGTTGTGATGAGGTTGCTGGTGGGTCTAGTAGCGGCCGTGTGTCGTCGCTGCAACGGCAGGATGGTGAAGCTGATTTGGTAAATTGGGCTTTCTTTTGTTTGTTGAATTGTTGGTTTGAGTTAGTTAGGTATGTATGTATGTGGTTTAGGGTTAAATTTGAGCAAGATTAGTTTTGGGTATTGTTAAAAGAAGTATTTTGAGGGTAGTGATTTAGGTGTTTTGTATTGGGATTTGATCTTCTTTTTAGGGTAGATGTTGCTAAAGCAAATTAATATGAGACAAGAAATATCACATGTTTAAGGTTGTTTACTTTTCACATCCAAACACCCCCTTTGCAGTTTTTGGACATTCGGTTCGGCTTCTTTTGTGTTTCAATAGTAACTAATATTTGGTGGGATATTGTTCCTTTCTATAGGGTAGGATGTGGAAACTGTATCCTAACTCTTCTCGGTGGTGTATCCATATAGCAATAGTTAATTTTTAGTGTTTGCTAAAAGTTGGTTATGAGCCTTTAAGGGGGTGGCGCCGAGTTCTCGGTTCGAACCTAGCTTCCACTGTTTTCTGCCTTTAGCCCTTTGAAGGCCACCTGCTCAATGCAGGTAGCGTTTTACCTGATCCTATTGGTTAGCAGGGTGGTTGGGTCTCGTGAGTTTTCTTGTGACGGTTACCAAAAAAGAAATTGGTTATGATATGATGATGATTTTTTTTTATTTAGAGTCCGAATGATCATAATAAAGATTATCCATGGTTCTTAAGACCACCCGTAAGAAGAAAATGGATAGTAGTTGATATTTGTCCAATTGTCATAATCGTTTCTTATAGACTGTTAGAGAAATTATAAATTGTATTCAGTTTACTTATGACTTGACACATCTTTGTGGGAATGTGGGCTGTTGGTTGAGTTATACTTGCACAGTAGAATGTCAAATTATTAACAGTTTAGTTGATTGATATCGTGGGCTAATTACATTTCCTTTTGTTATGTAGCTATGCAGTCTGCTCAAGTCAAGACTCGAATGCCCCGATTTTCTTGAAAAACTAGAGTGTGCACAAGGTTCAGTTTCAGTTCCGCAGAATTTAGCTGGTATGTATATGGGAAACCTCTTTCAACAAAAAACTCCTATTTCACGAAAGCTACATGTGTGAAAACGTTTTGATGTCTGTCAAATTTTTATAAATAACGAGAAAATAAGAAAATCTTGTGACCATACAAGGGTAACATCAATGTTAGAGATAAAAGATGAAATCAACTCATTTATTGATAAATGGTCGAAACTGTAGCCTTTAATCTTGTATAACATGTCATCATACTTAGTAAATCCTACCAATAGCAAAGCTAAGGTAGGGTCTGACAAAGCTAAGCCTTTAATCTTGTATGACATGTAAAAGTAGTAAACAAAATTATGTGGAACAGCAGTTTCAATGGCAAATGCTAACAAGTGTTTGAATTAATTCTAGAAGAAAATAGTTCTTGGGACATGGTCAGTGAACACGATCTATGGGAAGGTGGAAACAATGTGTCGGATGAAGATTATGTATTGGTTAGACAAGATGACATCGTGGACGGAATTGCATGCTTCATGGCTGCATATCTGATTTCCCTCAAAGAGACCAAGGTGCGCCCGTCTTTTCCTTTTATTAATGTTTTAAAGTCCGTGTTTAGTTATCCTAAATCTTATTGAATACTTTAGTTTGTCATTATTGTTATTCTAGGAAGTTGAGAAATAGTCAAATCACTTGGATAAAACTGTTTTATAGTCAAAGTTTACAGTTTACATCTTTCACCAGGACTAGTAGATGAGTAATTGGTCAAAATACGACCTGGTCAAACCGAGTATTCTTTTTAGTGAAAGTGAATATGATCAGGAATCTGGATGAATTGACCAGCCCTGCCAAGGCCTTTTTATTCATTTTTTTCAATTTAAAGTTAAATGAAAAATTACATAATTAAAATAGTAAATTTATTGCAATAAAATGATTTTAAAGATTAATATCATTTTGTTCAGATCAGCCCCTTTGTGCACTTTTTAGTAACATTTGATTGGGAATTTTAATTTTAATGTCACCCTTTGTGCACAACACTAAAGAAATTTTCGTAGTCTTCCTACTTCATACAAAAGGTTGAAAAAAGTCGAAGTGGCGTAAAAAAGACCCTTTACTAGAAAAAAAATAGGATAATCCTTTGTTTAATTAATCGTGTTTTTTTTTCCACAGGATTTGAGTCCAAAACAACTCCAGGATGGTGAGTATAGCCAAATTTAATTACAATAAGTTGAGAAACTGACTTAATCGTACCAACGTCTTTTCTATGTTCTAAAATTGTTTGCAGCCCTTAGCAAGACATTCTCCATGAAAAAACAAAAGGGTAAGCTTCGAAAGGCGTGGGATGGAAGCAAAGTTATTTATAATGTTGCCTCTTGGGGTGCTACCGCAATCGGGTAAATAAAGACATGTTTTATCTTTACCGTTCCATATATTTATGATAGGAGGGAGGTTTGACATTTATATAGTTTGCTTTTGGTGGTTTAATGGTTCGGCTGCCGGTTTGGAACTTGGAATTGGTCTCTTTAAACCGGTTGTTTAACCTACTTTTTTTTCATTTTTGGATTAATCAATTATGTATATGTATTATACGTATAACCTTCTTTTATCATTTTAAACTTTTGAATAAAAACTAATGATTTTGAAAAAAAAAGGTTCAAATCGCCTAACTGCCAAAGTCAAACCGTTAAGAGTTGACGGCAAACTGCTAAAACCAACCGGTTTGTCGTTTCCGGGAACCATAGTTAGCGGTTCGGCCCAGAATTTCTGTTAAAACCAGCCAATCCAGACTGTCAACACTCGTAGTTCAAACTGGAACAAACAAGTAATTAGGAATCTAAGGAATCGCTTTTTGGCCCTTGGATCACATTTGAAAGGATGGCTTAGATCTCTTGTCATGTCCTTTTCATGTCATGAATCATGACCCCCCCCTTTCTCCTACGGGTATGATCAGAAGGCTAAAATTGATTCATATCATTCCTGATCATTTAATGATTCTCATTTGAACACACCTTGTGTTATGTGTCTATTATAGCCTAGTATATATATTTTTACGAGCACCTTGCCAATCTTACGCTTTTCTCTACATGTATATGTTTCTTAGGATATATCAAAATCCGGCGATCCTGAGGGCTGCTTCTGCTGCATTCTGGACTTCATGCAATGTGATATCAAAGCTTTTCTAGAAAAAAGGCAGCAAAGTGTGTTTGATGCATCTTTAGATTGCTCTAACGTTGTTCGTTCTGTAAAAAGTATCTTATCGTCAATCAAAAATCGTTGGTTCCTAGGATTACCTACCAACGCTGTACATAAATTCATTTGATCTGCCTTACTGTAGTTGCTTGATCGCGTTTCTTCTTTCATGATAAAAAAAAATGTTGTTTGTTTGTTCAAAATTATTAGTGCCATTAAAAGCCATGTTCTTCGTGCTATAGGGTCATAACTTATGTATCAATTGAATGGTCGTTTTGCTTAGTGAAGGGGTTCATAGGTTTTTGGTTTGTTATTAGGAATCGCTACGTCGTCGTTCGTATATGAACAAAGTCACCCTTATATGCCGGTCTTCTCTCGGTAGAAGACGTATTATTGAACTAGCCGCTTAACAATTTATTGGTCAGATCGGTCGGACCAGGCCATAAAATCAGGTGACGTGAAGATCAATCTTTATGATCTAAAATAGAGTAAATTACGATTTTGTTCTATGTGGTTATATCACTTTTACCATTTTTAGCCAAAAAAAATGAATCTTTTAACATCTGAGCCCTCAATGTCTTTTTTTTCTAACCCTTTTGGCCCCTAATACTAACCTCATCCATTTACTTTCAGGGGCCAAAAGGGCTAGAAAAAAAGACGTTGGGGCTCAGATGTTAAAAAAAAATTTTAGGGCTAAACGGATAAAAGTGATATAACTACAGGGACCAAAATCGTAATTTACTCTAAAATATAAAAAATAGTAATAACAAAATTACAATGTGAATACAAATATTAAAAGGGATAAAAAGGATAATATGAATACAAAGATTTAAAGGGATAAAAAGAAAAGTTGAGAAGCATATTTCGACACTTTTCTGTTTTTTTTTTCCTATTTTTAATTCACATGGTATCCTTTCATATACGCCCCGGTTGCGATGTGCACATTTAATGTATATATGTGTGGGCGCTTAGGGGGCAAAAGTGAAATTGAACTAATTTTAACGTTATTTTACTAATTTCGTGAAAATAACGTTAAAAGCGACGGACGGTTAATCATGCATCATGTAGTGGCGTTGATAGCCAAAAGACAAGGGGTACATGCACCAATCGGTCTTTGTCCCGATTGCTAAGTGTTATGTGCCTTATGTCCAAGGCTTGATGCAAAACTACAATCGAGTCGGGGGTCTCACTGGAAGCAGCCTCTCTATCCTACGTGGGTAGAGGTAAGGCTGTCTACATCTTACCCTCCTCAGACCCTACCTCAGCTTTGCTTTGCTATTGGTGGGATTTACTGAGTATGATGATGATGATGATCCTTTCATACAATTTTCTAATTATATACAAAATTTAGTTTCCGACTCTCTCCGATGTATGCTTAGCACCTCGGCAACTTACATTCGGTGTTTGAATTTCTAAAAAACTAGCTAATTAGATGTGAGCCCTTCTCGGGTGGATTTCTCCTTTTGCTCCTCCGCCTACGGGGTATTAGCCACTAGCCCTCGATTTCTAGTTGTTGTGTCCCCTCCCAAGAGCAGGTAACTCTAAATATAGAATTTTTGATCGGCAAGGTTTCAATCACACAACAAAATACAATGCCATCAAGAAAAAACACATAATAAAAATACAATGTCGGTGGAAAATTAATAACAAAAATATAAATATGCTATAACAAATGTCAAGATTGTTTATATATTCATCACCCACCGTTTACACAATTTTGATTTCATTTGTTACATTGACGAAAAAAACATATTTCTACACTTGTATTGCAATCAATAAAGTTAATATATAACATCAATAAACGATATATCAACGTATATGAAATATGCTTCATTGTTTACATCATCAATTTTACAAGGTTAGATGTATTATCCAAATTGCAATCAATAAAGTTAATATATAACATCAATAAACGATATATCAACGTATATGAAATATGCTTCATTGTTTACATCATCAATTTTACAAGGTTAGATGTATTATCCAAGTTAGCAAACGATATAACTTTATGATCATAGGTATATTAATTTTCTTATGAATATTATTTTGGGTTTATTTTAATTTTAGTTTATTGATAATTGAAATGCAAACTTAATTTAGGCTTTTCATTTTCAACTAAAATGGGCTCGACACGTGGCAGTTGTGTGCTCCATCAGTCCACACCTAAAAAAGTGGGGTGTGGAAGGGGCGTGGCCATTATATATATTTTTTAGAGGTTGATAGTGGTTTTTGAATTTATGGATAGTAAAAATGAGTAAGAATTGTTTGATTTATATAGAATATAAGTAAAAGATTTTTTTTGGAAAATTGGTTTTTAATAAACCAACCTTTGCCCCATTGGTAAATAATAATCCTACCTACAGATTTGGTAATTAATAATCCTACGTTTCAATATGTTGGTACTCAATGGACCTCCGTTAGTTTTTTTTAACTGAAGTTAGTTTTTAACTTTTATTTATTACACAAACAGTCCCTGTAGTTATAAATTACTAGTTTTAAGTTTTATTTATTACACAAATAGTCCCTGTAGTTATAAAAAAAATCATAAAAATAAAAAAAAATCTAAAAAATCAAAAAAATCATAAAAATTCTAAAAAAATCAAAAAAATTCTAAAAAAATCATAAAAAATCATAAAAATTCTAAAAAAATCAAAAAAATTCTTAAAAAAAAATCATAAAAAACCGTTTCGACGCAAACCGTTTTCGACCCGGATCGTTTCGACCCAGACCGTTTTCGACCCGGACCGTTTCGACCCACCACCACCACAGCACCGCCACCACCACCACCACAGCACCGCCACCACCACCACCACCACAGCACCGCCACCGCCACCACCACCACCACCGCACCGCCACCACCACCACCACAGCACCGCCACCGCCACCACCACCGCACTGCCACCACCACCACCACCACAGCACCGCCACCACCACCACAGCACCACCACCACCACCACCACCACAGCACCGCCACCACCACCACCACCGCACCGCCACCACCACCACAGCACCGCCACCACCACCGTTTTCGAAACGGTCCGGGTCAAAAACGGTCTTGGTCGAAACGGTCCGCGTCGAAAACGGTTCGGGTCGAAACGGTACGCGTCGAAACGGTCCGGGTCGAAAACGGTACGCGTCGAAACGGTACGGGTCGAAACGGTACGGGTCGAAACGGTACGGGTCGAAAACAGTTCGCGTCGAAACGGTACGCGTCGAAACGGTACGCGTCGAAACGGTACGGGTCGAAACGGTCCGGGTCGAAAACGGTTCGCGTCGAAACGGTACGGGTCGAAACGGTTTTTTATGATTTTTTTGATTTTTTAGAATTTTTATGATTTTTTATGATTTTTTTGATTTTTTTTGATTTTTTTTTATTTTTTTAGAATTTTTTAGATTTTTTTTTATTTTTATGATTTTTTTATAACTACATGGACTTTTTGTGTAATAAATAAAACTTAAAACTAGTAAATTATAACTACAGGGACTGTTTGTGTAATAAATAAAAGTTAAAAACTAACTTCAGTTAAAAAAACTAACGGAGGTCCATTGAGTACCAACATATTGAAACGTAGGATTATTAATTACCAAATCTGTAGGTAGGATTATTATTTACCAATGGGGCAAAGGTTGGTTTATTAAAAACCAATTTTCCTTTTTTTTTAAATAGTCGTTGGCCAACGGCTAGCCCAACGATCCTATCTCACAAGCCAATCCAAGCCAGTCAACTCACCTTACTCCCGTCACACGCCAGGCTTCAAAGTTCAAACCCACGCTAGCGGGACAACAATGTAGCCAAAGCTTACCCCGTGGTGTTATTAACCCGTCAATTACGTCATATATTATTAACTATAAAAAGGCTATGTCGGTGGGGGCTTTTTTATAATTTTTTTTCTTTTTTTTTTTGTCTTTTCCTACCAGCATTTGAGTTTTCTTTTTTTTTCTTTTTTTCTTAATTTACGTTTTCAGCCTTTATGCTTTTTGTTTTGTTTCTTAAATACTAACTTTTTGCAGTTTACGGTTTTTATCAACTTTTTAACTTTACGTTTTTACCACTTGCACTATTTTTTTTGGTTTTGTTTTTTAATGATTTTTTCCCATCTCTTGTAACGTACGTTTTCGGTCCTTATGCTTTGTTTGTTGTTTCTTAAATACAAACTTCTTTTGTAGTTTGCAGTTTTCGTTAACGTTTAAACTTTACGCTTTTAACACTTGCACAAGTTTTTTTCTTTTTTGTGGTTTTGTTTTTTTACTTATAACCTTTAATTTTCAGCATTGACTCTTACAACCTCCTAACTTTCTAAATACTTTTTAATCAACTTTTACGTCTTTATTTTTATTTACGTGTCGTTATAAACTTAAGTTGATTAGCATTCACACTGACAACCTTTTTACTTTGTAAATACTTTTCTAATCGAGTTTCCCACTTGATGTAAGACATGTGTCGACATACTTTTGTATCAGATCAAAAATCGGGTCGGCCCGCCGCAAAGCGCGGGTGTAACACCCTAGTTAATATTAATTCTATTTGATGATAAAACTTGACGTGAAAGGAGTAACGACAAAGAAAATCGTTTGAACATAAAAACCGGTTTGAAGTAAACGCGTTCCTCGTTTCTTCTTCTTCTTCGACAATTCTTGCTATTTTCTCCCAAAATTCGAGATTTTCGCAAACCCTAAACTCTCCAATCTGCAGCAACAATATGATCGAATGGTTGAAACAGCTGCGATCTGCTTTCGGCGCCTCCTTTATCTGGCTCGTCTGTTTGATTTATTTCACTCAGGTACAATTTCACATCATTCTCATTTGTTAATTTTCACTTTGGATTGCAATCGATGATGATTACGTACACGATTGACTGGCTGTGCAAGTTTGGGGATCAAGCTATGCGATTAGCTGTTTCAGTTAGATTTGAAAGCTGTAGATATTGTTTATATGTGTTTGTATTCATGTGTCTGGGTGTTTAGGTAGAGGATTATTGAGTTTTTGGTGTGTGTGTGTTTAAGGTTTAAACGAGATTGTGTATGATTTGTGAAACTGATATATGAAACTGATTATAGCATTTGTTTGTTTTCAATTTCGATTGGTAATGATGATGGTGGTGATTACGTACACGAATGAATTTAAAGTGTTTATGCTAGTTTGGGGATCAAGTTATTCGGTTAGCTGTTTCCGTTGTTTGATTTAGAATGGTTATACGTGTTTGTATTGATGTGTTTGGGTGTTCATGTGGAGATATATTAAGTTTTAGGGTTTTTTTTTAAGTTTAAATAAGAAAATGTGTATGATCTGTGATGTAGAAATTAGTCAGTTTTGAATCTGATTACTTGGACCTTAATAATATAAGCAAATCAGGAGCATTATTACCTTTAGGGCAGATATACGAAACTGATTATAGCATTTGTTTATTTTTAATTATGATTGCAGTTGATGATGGTGGTGGTGGTTACGTACATGAATGAATTAAGTGTCTGTGCAAGTTTGGGGATCAAGTTATTCGATTAGCTGTTTCTGTTGTTTGGTTTAGATTCAAAAGTCGTAGATAATGTTCATACGTGTTTTTATTGATGTTTTTGGGTGTTTAGGACTTCAGGTTGAGGAATATCGAGTTTAAGGGTTTTTTTTGGGAAGGTTTATAGAAGAATGTGTAGGATCTGTGTTGGAAATATTCAGCTCTGAATCTGGTTTTTTTGGTCTCTAATTATAAGAAAATTAACATCAGAATTACTTTTACTCTGGACATTTAAAAGTTAAAACTGATTATGGCAATATGAAGTAGTAGTAGTAATTAGTTTAGCTCGAACATTTCCTTTTGTCACAATGTGTTTTTGAGTTATGAAGTTATGGAATAATTCAAGCATTAGAAGTGAGGATTATGCCAGAATTTTCAATATCGAATATACTGATGAAAATTACTACAATTTATTTTCCAGGAAATTTCCAAGTTTGACTAAATTCTCGAATGAAAGTTTCGAATTTTATAGTTGGGCGTTAGAAATAATTCAAGCTCCTAAGTTACGCTTCTTTGGATTATTGATAAAGGGTTATTAGTTTGTAGTTGGGTGATAACGGTGGGTTCGTCTTTGAGGCCTTCTAGTTATACTGTGGACTCTTTCTTTTGGAAAGATGAAGCATATAAACAAGGGAAGAAAATGGTATATGGAACTTGTACTAAATATTACTGGTAGATAAGTGAAGTGTTGGATTTTGTGACCAAGTTCATGACTTCATGCCTATTTTGAGGCAAAAAGAACTGATTTGTTAAACGTCCACTGTCAACTATGGATTTGTTCCTTTTTTAAAAACTCATATAAACAAGTACGTAGTCGAACATGTATAGAGAAGGGGTCAACTTCATGCCATTTATTGCACCAAGGAACACAATTATCATATTTCGCCTTCACTCAGTCAGTAGATTTCCTTTCGCAAATTTCATGTGATCACTTGCAGTAATTATATTCCCCATAAATCTTCGTTCTTTCTTTCTTTCTTCTCTTTTTCATGAAATAAGAGGACATCTTGTAGAACTCCTAAGTTTATGTCAGAACCTCTATGAATAATTTTCTTACCACAATTTGGTTGTATGCTTCTGTTATCTTCCTCCCTATTTGAACTATTTTGTTTTATTCTTACTAACCAGTGAAACCTTTTTCTATTACATATTGTTAGGGTTTTAGATCATTTGTCTGGACAGCGGTTTCATATCAGCTGAAAGACAGACTAAAACTGTCGCCCTCAGCTTCTCAGTTCATGACTTCAATAGCATTTTTTCCATGGAGCATAAAACCAATATACGGGTATTGATCTAACTGTGATTTTTGGAATATATTTACTGAATATAATAGAAAGTGCCAAAGATAATCAATATACGATATAAAAAGTCTCCGTGTGGATGCATTTTGTAAATCAGCTTGCATGTGTATCAAGATTGGTTAGGCAGCTGTAACTATTATTTTTTTGGGTTTGGTCATTAATATGTTTACACGTGTGCATTTTTGGATGCAGAATATTGTCAGATTGTATCCCGATAAAAGGAAGGAAAAGGATTCCTTATTTAGTCATCGCTACACTTCTCTCACTCTTCCCGTGGGTGATTATCGGTCTGCAAGAAACCATAAGAAACTCAAGAGATCAACTTATGATCTTCTTGTTATTGCAGAATCTTGGTTCCGCAATGGCAGATGTCGTCATTGATGCAATGATTGCTGAAGCTGCAAGACTTGAAAAGTATGTCCATCCAGTCGGTTTCCCGTTCCTCTCGTTTAATTTTTCTTTTTTCTACTAAGACATCTAATATATTTTTTTTTGTCACATGAAAGATATATTAATTATTGAAGTCAAAAGGACTGATTTTGAACTTCAAAATTGAGATGAATTCTTTTTGTCAAGAATCTTTATTATTAATAATTTATGGTCTTAAATGTGATTACTAAACTAACCTTATTTTTCTAAGAAATCCATCTAGTAGATTGTAAGCGTTAAAAATGCACTCTGGATTAGGGGGGCAAACGAGCCGAGCCTGAGCTTGATTAACTTACGAGAGCTCGAGCTCGAGCTCGGCTCGTTTATAATAATTAGTATATTAAATAAAAATAATATCAATAATAGACTCGTTTAGGCTCGCGAGCTCGATAAGTGAAGCTCGGGCTCAGGCTCATTTACTAGACAAGCCTATTTTTAGGTTCGGGCTCGGCTCGTAAACAAGTTTAAATAAGCTCGGCTCGGCTCATTTACTAGACAACTTTAAATAAGGGGTAAATGCTATTAAACATTAATAGAATCTAATATTACACTAAGGCTCGATAAGGCTTGACAAGCCTAACGAGCTTCACATGCCAGGTTCGAGCTCAGGCTTGATAAATAAACGAACTATATTTTAGGCTCGAGCAGCTCGGCTCGGTTGCACCCCTACTCTGGATGACTTTCGACCTGTTTCCCTTTTACTTAATTTGTTGATGTTACCCATTCGACCCGTTAGTGAAAGTTTACAATTTCCATTTTCCATTTTTGTACGTGTGATCAGAGCTAGGTTTGCTGGCGACCTGCAATCAGTATCATGGATGGCAATGGCTCTCGGGGGAATCTGTGGGAGTTTATTAGGAGGACACGCATTAACTAACTTTCAGATGGAAGACATATTTCTGGTTTTTGCGATTTTGCCAACCATACAGCTACTTTCATGTGTTTTCGTGAACGAAAGTTCTGAAAACTCTAAGCCTTCACAAAATCTTTTTACCTCTAATGGTTCCAATGGAAGTATATCAGACGAAGATAAACCCTCGATTAACGTGCATCAAACCAATGCTTTGAGGAGAAACAAGAGTTCTAAACAGAAAAAGAAGAGAAAGATTAACAGAAGCAATGATCAGATGCCTGAAACAGATGGATCTTTCTTGTCACAATTGATTCAGTCGTTAAAAATGGCTGGTTATACTTTGTTTAAGGCTTTTCGGCAGCCAATTATTTTCAGGTACGAAATGGTAAATAATTTTGTACATTACCTTTCATTCCTACTGCTCCAAAATAAATGCAAAATTTGACTCATCATGAACTTATGTATGAATATTAACCGTCTCATACACAGTTTCTGAAAATATGAAAAGATATTTATTTTAAATTCTGTTTTGATTTGACTTGGAGACCAGACCAATGGCTTGGTTTTTCCTAGCACAGGTAACGATGCCAAACCTCCAGACCGTCATGTTCTACTACCAGACAGAAGTCCTAAACTTGGAAGCATCGTTTCTGGGCACAGCGCGTGTTATCGGATGGATAGGCCTCATGGTTGGAACTTTCATTTACAATCGATTTTTAAAGAAAATGAAATTACGAAGGATTCTCATGTACGTTTTTTTGTTGAAAATCACATTCGAACACCAAAGCTTAATAATTAAGCTGCTGATTGAAATTATATGTATGCAGGTTTGCACATGTTGCTCTGGCTTTGCTAACTCTTCTAGATATAGTTCTGGTTACAAGATTGAATGTTTCGTTAGGTATATCAGATAAGACAATGATGTTGTTTGGGTCTGCTATCTCCGATGCAATCAATCAGTTCAAGTAAGCGTTTCGTTGATTTTCTCTTCACATGTGTTGTTTCTTTAAATGATTTTGCTGTTAAGATGGATAATTACACATTTACACACACAAGTTTTGGTGTTTTCTTGTAGTTTAACACGGATGATGGTTTGTTCCCACTAATCCTGACAAACGCGTGGGTTGGGTCAAAACGCGTTCAGGTCAAAGTGGGTTGGGGTTCATATGGCGTCGGGTCGAAGTGTCAAACTGGGTTCGGGTAAAAACGGCCGGTTTTTAAAAAAATAACTATTTGGTTCGAGTCAAAACGGGTCATTTAAAAAAGTATCAATTTGGTACGTCACCTTGAGTTCGGGTCAAAATGGGTCATTTAAAGAAAGTGTCAATTTGGTTAGGGTCAAAACGGGTCATTTAAAGAAGTATCAATTTGGTTTGTGTCCTACTAGGTTCGGGTCAAAACAGATCATCTTAAAAAAGTGTAATTTTTGTTCGTATCAAAACATGTTCTCATTAAAATGGACTCCAGTTGCGATAGTTTTTCTAGAAAAACGTATCAAAACTCGTTCTATAATCTGATCTATGTCAAACAAGAAAACATCGCGTGTGACCCTTTAAAGTCAACATGTAGCTTCTTTTACTAACTTTCTCATTGACTTGCAGGTTCATGCCTTTCCTCATCTTATCAGGCCATCTATGTCCACCTGGAATAGAAGGGACTTTATTCGCTCTCTTCATGTCAATAAACAACCTTGGGGCCACAATCAGCGGGTTTCTTGGTGCGGGTTTGGCTTCGGTTTTGAACATCTCTTCAGGTTCTTTTGATAACCTTAGTTTCGGGATAGCCATTCAAGTCATCTGCACATTTTTGCCAGTCGGTTTCCTATTTTTGATACCGGAGGAAGCTACAGGGATATCAGCATAATAATAGATGTTAACGTTGTTCTCATATTTTGTTAGATTTTTAACGGTTTGGGTTGGCATATTTGAGTGAAGTGGACGATCAACCCGGGTATGGGTATAGTTTAGATAGTTGATTCTTGGGTTTTGAGTAGTTGAGGTTGAGATACAAGAGTAAAGTGGACTATCAGTTAAAGCATGAGTAATAGAGATTCATTATTCAAACACCCATGAAGTCTTGATTAAACTTTGTTTGGTGTAGGTTAGACTCTATTCAATAGCTCTATAGTTCAACGAGTCTTCATGATGCAGGCTCGATCTGATCTGCTCGAAAACCATGATTATTTATATAAAAGAGTGAACTTCCGTTTTGCTCCCTGTGGTTTGGTCATTTAAACGGTTTTGCCCCAAACCTTTAAAAATAGTCATTTTCCTCCAATAGTTTTCTATGGTTTTTTATTTTGCTCCCTTGGAAAGACACACAATTTGGATGGAGTTAGAGGCGGGGAGCAAAATGGAAAAACCATAGCAAACTATTGGAGGGAGGAAAATGACTATTTTTAAAGGTTTGGAGCAAAACTGTTAAAGTGAGTAAACCACAGAGAACAAAACAGAAGTTTACTCGATCAGAAACCACTGATTTGTAGTGACTCATATCTAACACACAAAAGTGGGCTTGAAAAACTAAATTTAGCATATGAAAACTAGAAAAAAAAAGAGATGAAAAAATAATTATTATATATTTTTTTCAATAATAAGTCATATGCCTAGAATTACTGTTTGTAGTTAATTTAGCATATGAAAACTAAAAAAAAGAAAAGAGATGAAAAAATAATTATTATAACTTTTTTTCAATAATAAGTCATATGCTTAGAAGTTAGAATTACTTCTTGTAGTTAAATCTTTGAGTAAACTTTCGTTTTGCTTTCTATGGTTTGGTCACTTTAATGGTTTTAATTCAAACCTTTAAAAATAACCATTTTCCTCCTTGATGTTTCAAGTTTTTCGCCAGTTTGCTCCCCGGCTCTAACTCCATCCAAATTGTATTTTAACTAAAAGGGCATTTCAGTAATTTTGTAAATGTAATTATTAATTTATTGTTAATATCTTGAATATACATCTCTATCTTTTTATTTACACACACTCCCTCTTTCTATCACCTCTCCCTCTCTCTGCCTAGGGGTGTTCAAAAAACTCGTGCCTCGCAGCTCACTCGAAACTCGCTCGAAAAAAGCTCGAAGAAAGCTCGGCTCAAAATTGGCTCAGTTGTAAAGGAGCCGGCTCGGCTCGGCTCGGTGTGTAAATGAGCCGAGCTCGAGCTTGGCCTGGCTCGATAAAGTTTATATCCTTCATTTTTTTGTCCCATATCGCTAAGAAAACAAAAACTAAGGGAGTATATCTCCTATAAGAAGGTAAAGACAATGTACAAAGTGAATCAACTATTTATACTTGCATATTTTCCATATGGTTAAATTAAATGGCAATTATGGCACTTAGTTTATGAAGAAATTCATTTTTAAGGGCATTTTTAAGTAGTAAATTTTACGGTTCTTTGTTAGTTCGAGCTAGATTGAGCCGAGCCGAGCTAGCTCAAATTCTAATCGAGTCGAGCTCGAGTCTCAAATCTCAGCTCGATTTGAAATTCGAGCTCAAGCCGAGCCAGCTTGAATCGAGTTCGAGCCGATCTCGAACTGGGTCTAGCTTGGCTCGACTCGGCTCGTTTACAGCCCTATCTCTGCCTTCTCTCTACCATCCACCACCCACGACCACTAGCACCACCAACCGCCACCGCAGCCACCACCACCACCCCATTCCTTCCAAATAATCAAAACCACCATATTTTGCACAACAACTAAATAACAAGTAGTGCATATGTATTTATTTATCAATTGAAGCTATCAATTTTTAGATTCATTTGGCAGGTCAATGTAACCCCAAGGAGTTCTCCTTTTCGCCACCAGTAGCCTCAGATATAATCTCCGCTAAAATCCGCGATTAGAAACCCTAGCCGCACTAGGTGTAGTCGGATCCGATCTTGTTTCCAGTTCAGGGCGACTAGGGTTTAGGTTTGTACGATTTGCAGGTTTTTTTGTTGAGCGGCCAGGTTTTTTTTTCCGACGTGTTCACTAGAGGTGGCTGGTAAATGAGTGGTGGAGGATTTGGGGGTTTTAAGGTATAGGGTTGCAGATCTGGAATTTGGGTGCAGCGGCAGATGTTATGTGATGGGGGTTCTAGGGTTACGAGCGGCGACAGGGGGAAGTAGTGGTTGTAACGGCGGTGGATGTTAGGCGAGGGGTGTCACACCCCAACCGATGGCGGAAACATCGGGGCGCGGCACTAGACGAACCAGATTGCTCAAGAGAATCCATAACAACTATTCATTACCAATATTTATCACGTTTAATATCCCATACTATTAAACAAATATTCCAACAAACAGTCAAAACATATATCATGTCTCTCAAACAAAACAAGTCCGACAACCTAGATTTTATTTGCGGGTTTCTAGACTTCCTAATCCATTGCAGCAAACAGACCATCAACCTGTCACATACGTTAAAATAAAAGTCAATACATAAAGTAAAGGTGAGTATACAAGTTTGCATAGATATAGTATAAAAAGCGTTTACGCATAACCAGCATGTAACACGTAACGGGCGATGCATGTAACTACCAACAATGATACAACCTAACCACGTGACTGTGAGTAGAGTATGCGCGACACATGTTCATCGAAGTGAACGCGTGAAGTAAAGTATGTGATCCTTAGCAACCCATGTCACAACAGGTGCTGAGTCCAAACTATAGTACTATCGTTGCTAAAGGCGGTCTGGCAATACATTGCGTAAGCATAGTAACAGACATTCAACAAATTACGTATAGCATGCGGGAGTGGTTAGCGTTTATAAAGTGTTTACGTTGTGTATTATGTTTTAATAGAGAACATATGTAACACCCAAAAGTGTGTTAAACGAAAATGGGTTTGAGTATACTCAAAGAGCGTGTACTAATCAAGAAACACGGTCCTTAATGGATTGAAGGGAGCGCTGGATCAGCCTGCGTACGGGAACAGAAGCGTAAGTCCTCCAAAGTGCTGAAACGGTCGAAAAATCGGAGTGTCGGTGGGAAACAGAAGCTTCGTACGAAGCTGGTGCCTTCGTATGAAGGTGTGCCTTCGTACAAACGTGGGTCTTCACACTTGTGGGGCTTCCATTGTCCAAAATCGAGTGTCTTCGAGTCTGTCTTCCGAAAATCAAGTGTTCATCCCTCCAACCTTAAGCTATTGATTAAACTTAGAGTCAGAAAGGTCTTTAATTGTGTCACGGGTGAGAATCGGGCTGTGATGTGTAAAACCAGAGCCTTCATATGAAGGCAGTGCCTTCGTACGAGTCCATGTGCCTTCGTACGAAGGCAGTGCCTTCGTACGAAGTTGGCTTCGCACAGAACATTTCAGTTCACAAACGTGGCTGTTTTTGGCAATCAGTGCTATGTTTTCTCCTGAATCGGATGTGTTTCCGAGTCCTATTCAAGTTGGGTTCGACATTACCTCATTCCACTATTCAGTGAACGAAATATATTTCCTCTTTAGTCCGTTTTGGTGTAAAAATCAAGTTTAAGAAAGTTTAAAAAGGTTTTTTACTTTGATCTAACACTTGGTGAGTGTGAAATCAACTGATTTCTAACTTAGGAAGCCGTGGCTAGTCCCAATACACTCGGTTAAGTGTAAATCTATTGTAAAAGAAGAAGTTTTGATGAAAAAGATGAAGATTTTATGAAAACAGAGGAGTTAAGATGAAAAAGATAGAGTTTAAGTGAGAAAGATGAAGTTTATAAGAAAAAGATGAAGTTCTAGATGAAAACCTAGATGTTTTGATGAAATCGAAGTGATTCTTGCGGAAAATCGAAGTGGAAATCGTTGTGCAATCAAATACAACTGTTAAATCTTACTTGAAAATGGTCGGACAACAATTCGACAAAGGTTCGGTAAGAAATCAGCAAGTGAGAATGAACGAGGCCAGCTGGCTTCGTTCGAAGGTGCGGTTTTGTGCAACCTTTTCCTCGTTTCGCGTGTAAGGTGCTCGTTTAATGTGTCTCATTGCGTTAGTTAGTATTGGCACTTTAAATGTTTTAGTGTAATATAGTATTTCGGGTAGCGTTGCATTTTTTAGTGATAAATCGAGTTGTGCGAGCAGCGTTGAGTTTACGTTGCGATAACGTTTGCGAGTATAATCCATAAAATATAGAGCACACACAAGTAAAGCATATATAAAAAAACACACAACATAACATTGCTACTACTAATAATAGCGTTTGCGATTTAGCGTGTTAGTCGTGATAAGCGAATGCGAAGGCGTGAGTGGTTACTGAACAAACAAACACACTCGGCAATTTAAATAGCATAATTCTCTATAATTCGTGTTGCGGTAAGCGTTCGCGAATATAAAGCGTTTAAGCGTGCAGCGGTGCAGTGTGATGAAAATGTATTTAGTATAACATAACCGTTTATTTATATCAAATCCCGTTATACAAGACTGTTATAAATCGAAGCAAGAGCAAACGGGTAACGATCCGAAAAGTCGGGTTGTTACAGCCTCCCCTACTTTAGAAAATTTCGTCCCGAAATTAAGCTGTAGGCGTAACAAAGAGTTGCGGATATTTAGCTTTCATATCACTTTCGAGTTCCCAAGTGAACTCGTCACCGCGCTTGCCTTCCCAGCGAACCTTCACTATGGGAATGCGTGAGCGTCGAAGTTTCTTGGTCTCTCGATCCATGATTTCTACAGGCTTTTCCACAAAGTGCAGGGTCTCGTTTACTTGTAAATCTTCGAGAGGTACGTGAAGATTCTCTTCAGCTAAGCACTTCTTGAGGTTTGAGACGTGGAAAGTCGGGTGTACGTTACTGAGTTCAATAGGTAATTCTAGTCGGTAGGCTACTCTGCCAATTCTTTCCAGAATCTTAAAGGGACCCACGTATCGTGGCGTTAGCTTTCCTTTCTTGCCGAATCGGATCACCCCCTTCCAAGGTGAGACCTTTAGGAGTACGTGATCACCAACTTCGAGCTCAAGAGGCTTGCGGCGTTTATCGGCGTAGCTCTTTTGACGACTCCGAGCTTTCAAGAGACTGTTTGGTGGATCTTGTATGTCGTTTCTTGTATCAACCCAGGACCGGTGATTTGTGCGTCTCCGATCTCGTGCCATACAATAGGTGATCGACATTTTCTACCATATAATGTCTCAAAGGGTGCCATTTGAATACTAGCGTGATAACTGTTATTGTACGAGAATTCTACTAAAGGTAAATACGAATCCCAATTACCACCAAAATCTATAACGCATGAATGAAGCATGTCTTCAAGGGTGCGGATCGTGCGCTTAGTCTGACCGTCGGTCTAGGGATGGAATGAGGTACTGAGATTAAGAGTCGTACCAAGGGCGGATTGAAATGTCTCCCAGAGACGTGAGGTAAACGACTGTCGCGGCCAGAGATGATGTCACGAGGCGTCCTGTGTCGACAAATGACTTCGTCGGTATAGATTCGTGCTAATCGTTCTAACTTGAAGTCTTCTCGTATTGGTAGGAAATGGGCGGATTTCGTAAGACGATCAACGATAACCCAAATGCTATCGTGACCAGATGGCGTGCGCGGGAGTTTCGTAATAAAATCCATGGCTATACTCTCCCATTTCCACATGGGGATCTCGGGTTGTTCAAGTAAGCTAGAGGGTCGTTGATGTTCGGCCTTAACTCTCGAGCAAGTTAGGCATTTTGAAACATAAAGAGCGATATCCTTCTTCATTCCCGGCCACCAATACCTGGAACGAAGGTCCTGGTACATCTTGTCGGCACCGGGGTGAATGGAATATCGGGATTTGTGGGCTTCAGTCATCAATATCCTTTGGAGATTTTGACGACTAGGAATCCAAATGCGGTCGAGGTAATGATAAATACCGTTCGATTTGGTGACAGGCTGAGTTTCAGCACCACACCTCATTTCCCCTTTCAAGGTATTCTCAATGAAGCATTCATGCTGGGTGTCACGAATTAGGGCTTCGAGATTATTCTGGGCTTGAATGTCGCGAATGCTATACACATTGCTTCGTCGACTGAGGGCATCGGCTACGACGTTTGCCTTGCCTGGATGGTAGCGTATCTCACAATCATAGTCGTTGAGAAGTTCGACCCATCTACGTTGGCGCATGTTTAGTTCTTTCTGGTTTAAAATGTCACACCCCAACCGATGACGGAAACATCGGGGCATGGCACTGAGCGAAACAGATTGTTCGAGAGAAATTCCATAACAACTACTTTACCGAATATTTAAATATTACGTCCCATACCGTAACCTATTAAGCAAGCAAGTTATTACAGACATGAGTATCTCCAAAACAAATAAAACTGTTCCGACAACTCAGATTTCAAATATAATAAATTGTCTTTGTTTGTTTCTAGACTCTCCTAAGCTCGATTCCATCAAGTAGCAAGCAAAGCACAACGTCCTAAACACCTGTCACATGCGTTAAAATATAGGTTAATACACATAGTGTAAAGGTGAGCATACAATTTTGATAATAGCATAATAGAGTTCGAAATCGTTTACGCATAACCAGCATGTATAACGTATAATGTGAATCATCTAAGTTATCGACAAAGATCCTATCAATACCAATGACTGCGAGTTGACTGCGAATAGCGAGTGCGCAACACATGTTCACCACTGAGAACACGTGAAGTAATTGTCCTTAACAACCCCTGAGTAAACAGGTGCTGAGTCCAAACTATAGTACTATCGTTGCTAAGGCAGGTAGACAACAATCAATGTGTTAACATAACAAACAGGCATTCATCAAGTCACGTATAACATGCATTAGAGGCTAGCGTATAAGTAGTGTTTGCGTTGTGTGTTCGATGTGATTTAGCATAGGTAACGTATGTAACACCCAAAAGTGCATAAAGCAAAAAGGGATCGAGTATACTCACAAATAGCATTTAACTTAATAAACATTGCTTTGGATTGAAAGGAGCGCTGAGAGAAATTAGCCTGAACAGTTAACGATAGCATAAAGATGAGCGGCGCGTAAAACGATGCAAATGTACCAAGGATCGGATGCTAATCCAATCGGATGGCAATCCGATCGGATGTCTAGTCGATCGGGTGGCAATCCGTTCGGATGGTCATCCGATTGGATGGCCATTCGATTGGATTGACACCTCGTTTGGTGAGGATGTGTTTGTGTATGATGGTTTGTACTTTGAAGTTTTCGTTGTAGCATTTTGAAAATAGAGAAGTATCTCTACCCTTCAGGTCGGTCGATCGAATGGTCGTTCGATCGGACGGCAATCCGATTGGCGAGTCTTCTTAGTTGAGAACAAGTTCACAGCAGGACGGTCACTCGATCGGATGGCTATCCGATCGGGTGGCAATCCGTTAGTTACTGATGATCTTTGAAAGTAGATTCAAGTACCAAAGTCTGAGACGTCACTCGATCAGGTAGTCGTTCGATCGGATAGCAATCCGATCGGACGACAATCCGTTCGACGTTCAGATCCTTGAAAAGTTGAATAAAAAGTTTAATTGTGGAACCAAGTGCAATCCGATCGGATGACCGGTCGATCGGACGGCAATCCATCCCAATGGTCAGATCGTCTTGACACTTGATTTCGTTTGAAGTTTTGCAGTTTTGAACGAGACGTTTTGATATCTTGCTTGAACAACAGAAACTTTATCTCGACCCAAGTGACCCGATCGAACAGGAATCACCCTAGTCCTACCGGTTTGCGGTTCGAGACGGTGGTTCATGTTCATTCCTGAAATCAATATCTCTTGGATAGAATTCAGATCTGGAACTAATACATCACTAAGAATAAGTAGAAGATCAGAACGAGCTCCAATTCTATCGGGCTTGAGTGCATTGAGTGTAAAAGAGTTGAAAGAAAGTTGGAAACCCTTCGCTCAATACTTTTAACCATGAATATGTGTAGATCTTATGCGAAAACATCGATTAATCTTGTGGAAATCCTTCAGATCTAAGTTGTTCTTGGTGGAATGAAGCCAAACATTGAAGTTCATAAGAACCCCATGATGACATCATCCTAGAACACCTCAAATCCGGTGATTTCACGGTTAAAAGTTAAGATTCAAAGATGAAAATGATGTAAAAGTGTGTGTAGATCATAGAAGTACAAGATTTAGGTTAGAAACTTACAAGAATCGAGAGAAATCGAGAGAAATGAGGGCTTGAAGTCGGCTGGTCGAACAATGGAGCTGTCACATCACAATGATGTGACAGGTAGGTATTTATAGGGTTTCTCTAAAAGGAAAGTGGGGAAAGTGGTTGGTCGATCGGGTGGCAGCCCGATCGGGTGGCAGCCCGATCGGATGGCAATCCGATCGGATGGCCACTCGATCGGTTGGCCACTCGATCCTAGATTTCGGCACGATGAGTTTTGTCGTTTCGATTCGCGTGTAGAGCATTGCGATGCGATTCGAGGGAGCGATGCGATGGTATTACCCATTAGTTACACAAATAACATAACTTACTATATCTAACATACAATCACTATAATTAACTTGCGTTTAGCATTTTCGATTCGATTGCGATGCGATAGAATTGCGATTGCGATTATCACCTCGACATAAACATAACATGCACAAGTAACACATAATTAGCACACACACGTAAAACAATATCCAGAACACATAATTCGAGTTGCGATGCGATAGTGATAAGCGATAAATTGATTAAACATACGATTAAATAGCGATTAAACCTCGATTATTAATAGATACTCCACATAATACAACTAAGGCAAATAATTAAATAGATTCGATTACAAGTCAAAGAAGTCAAAACAATAGTTGAGCAAGGAGTGACAGATCGCAATTAGCAATCTTTTCTTCCTTTGACTTCAATCTTGACTTTGACTATGATTTTCGAAACACGGGGTGTTACAGCCTCCCCTACTTAAGGGAATTTCGTCCCGAAATTAGGCTTTAGCCGTAACAAACAATTGCAGGTACTTCGCCTTCATGTCGCTTTCGAGTTCCCAGGTGAACTCGGCACCGCGTTTGCCTTCCCAGCGAACCTTCACAATGGGAATGCATGAGCGTCTGGGTACCTTGGTTTCTCGTCCCACGATCTCGACAGGCTTTTCCACGAAGTGTAGTGTTTCGTCCACTTGCAAGCCCTCAAGAGGGACATGTAATTCCTTGTCAGCCAAACACTTTCTGAGGTTCGAAACGTGGAAAGTCGGGTGGACGTTACTCAGTTCCTCTGGTAGTTCGAGTCTGTAGGCCACTTTTCCAATCCTTTCCAGAATCTTAAAGGGTCCAACATATCGAGGCACGAGCTTTCCTTTCTTGCCGAATCTGATCACCCTCTTCCAAGGTGCAACCTTTAGGAGTACGTGATCGCCAACGTCAAATTCAAAGGGCTTGCAGCGTCTATCACCGTAACTTTTCTGTCGGCTCCGAGCTTTCAGTAGATTGTCTCGAATTTGGAGGATTTTGTCTGTCGTTTCTTGCAACAGCTCGGGACCAGTAATTTGCGTGTCTCCGATCTCGTGCCATACAATAGGCGATCGACATATCCTTCCGTATAAAGCCTCAAATGGTGCCATTTGTATGCTAGAATGATAACTAATATTGTACGAGAATTCGACCAAAGGTAAGTACGCGTCCCAATTACCACCGAAATCTATGACACACGAACGGAGCATGTCTTCAAGGGTGAGAATCGTTCTTTCAGTCTGACCGTCGGTTTGGGGATGGAAAGCGGTACTTAGATTAAGAGTAGTACCGAGAGCAGATTGAAACCATTCCTAAAAACGCGAGGTAAACCGACCGTCACGGTCAGAGATGATGTCACGAGGCGTCCCATGTCGACTAATGATCTCGTTGGTGTAGATTCAGTCTAATCTTTCTACCTTAAAGTCTTCTCGTATCGGCAGGAAGTGAGCTGACTTAGTCAAACAGTCAAACACAACCCATATGCTATCATGACCAGATTGAGTACGCGAAGGTTTCGTTATGAAGTCCATGGCTATACTCTCCCATTTCCACATCGGGGTCTCAGGTTGAACGAGTAAGCCAGAGGGTCTTTGATGCTCAGCCTTAACCTTGGAACAGGTCAGACACTTCGAAACATAGATAGCGATATCCTTCTTCATGACCGGCCACAAGTATTTGTAACGCATGTCCTGGTACATTTTGTCGGCACCGGGATGAATGGAATATCGAGATTTGTGGGCTTCGTTCATCAGAAGTTGTCGAAAGTCCGTACGCTTGGGAATCCAAATTCGATCCAAGTAATGAAAAATACCATTGGATTTATTCTCGTGTTGGGCGCCATCGTTTAGAATTCTTTCCTTCTTCAAAGTTCGCTCGGTAAAACAAGCATGTTGCGCGTCACGGATTAGAGCTTCGAGATTAAACTGGGCTTGGGAGTTACGAACGCTAAGCAAGTAGCTTCATCGACTGAGAGCATCGGCAACAACATTTGCTTTGCCTGGATGGTAACGAATCTCACAGTCGTAATCGTTGAGTAGTTCTACCCACCGGCGTTGACGCATATTCAGTTCCTTCTGGTTAAAATATGTTGTAGGCTCCTATGATCGGTGAAGATCGTACACTTTGTACCATAAAGGTAGTGTCGCCAAATCTTTAACGCAAAAACAACTGCGCCAAGCTCGAGGTCGTGTGTGGTGTAGTTCTTCTCGTGGATCTTGAGTTATCGAGAAGCGTACGCGATAACCTTGTCTCGTTGCATGAGAACACAACCAAGACCAAGGTTCGAGGAATCGCTAAAAACCATGAAGTTTTCGTTTCCGTCGGGCAATGAGAGCACAGGAGCATTGCAGAGCATGGTCTTGAAGGTTTGGAAGGCCTCCTTCTGCTTGGTTCCCCAAACAAAAGGTTTATCCTTGTGTGTAATAGAGGTTAATGGAACATCGATCTTGGAGAAACCCTCGATAAAACGGCGATAATAACCTGCCAGTCCGAGAAAAGATTGGACTTCAGACGGATTCTTGGGTGTAACCCAACTCTTAACAGCTTCGATCTTCGCAGGGTCAACGTGGATACCTTGACTATTGACAATGTGACCCAAGAATTGGACCTCCTCTAACCAGAATTCTCACTTGGAGAACTTGGCGTAGAGACGGTTTCCCTGGAGTAACTCAAGAACCAAACATAGATGTTGCGAGTGTTCGGATTTTGATTTGGAATAGATCAGGATATCGTCGATGAATATGATCACGAAGCGATCAAGAAAGGGTTTGCACACTCGATTTATCAAGTCCATGAAGACTGCAGGAGCATTGGTCAAACCAAAAGGCATGACAACGAATTCGTAATGACCATAGCGGGTTCAAAAAGCGGTTTTGGGGATATCTTCCTATTGAATGTGCAATTGGTGATAGCCTGAGCGTAGATCGATTTTAGAAAAACACGTAGCACCTTGTAACTGGTCAAATAAATCATCGATTCGAGGCAAGGGATAGCGATTCTTGATTGTCAACTTATTCAACTCCCTATAGTCGATGCACATCCGGAATGAACCATCCTTCTTTTTGACGAAAAGGACAGGCGCGCCCCATGGAGAGGTGCTAGGGTGAATAAAGCCTTTATCAAGAAGTTCCTAGAGCTGACTTGAGAGTTCGCGCATTTCAGAAGGAGCGAGACGATACATCACTTTAGCAACAGGGTTGGCTCCAGGAATGAGGTCAATCCGGAAATCGATATCACGAGCGGGTGGTAGACCTGGAAGATCATCAGGGAAAACACGAGGAAATTCACAAACAACAGGAACATCTTTCACTTCTGGGTTTCCTTTCTTTTCCTTCTCCGCTACTACGATGTGTGCCAAGAAAGCTTGGTATTCCTTGCGGAGATACTTGCTAGCCTGGACACACGACATGAGTTGGAGTTTCTTCGACGCGACTTCACCATAAACACATAACTGATCACCATTAGCGAGGGAGAATCAAATCATCTTATCGACGCGACTTCGCTGTAAACACAAAACTCATGCCGTTTCATAATTTTCTTATGTTGGTTCTTTTTATCACGACGCTATCGGTTGTAAATTTGTAAAATATAACCTTTTTAGAACTTGAAATTCCCGAATTAAACCTAGACAACTAAAAAAAATGAAAAAAATTGGGGTGATTAGCGATTCTAATAGATTTTTGTGTAAGACTTGTTATTAGGACTTGCAAGATTCAAGGTTTTAGCATCCCCCCCCCCCCCCACTTAAATTACACATTGTCCTCAATGTGTCCCAAAAATAAGTTTTTAGGTTGATTGAATCTGTAAAAAGGTGTGAAAAAGCAAAATTTTATGTTACTGGGCGTCTGGACACGACCCCGTGGTGTCCGGGCATGGCCCCATGTTCAGATCGCCAGTAACAGAAATTATTAAAAAGAAACAGAAGCCTGGGCACGGGGGCGTGTTCAGTGAGCACGCCCCGTGTCCAGTTATCTGAACTGGGCATTTCCTGCAGATTGTGCAGCACGGGGCCATGTTAGGCGGGCACGACCCGTGCTGAACTTGCTGTAATGAAGAAAAATTTGTCGGGTGGCCCTGTTTTCGTGCATGGGGTGCTGGTTCACGTTCCCTTGTTATCCTTCACCATCCCGAGTGTGTTTTATCCATTACAACATCATCCAAACACCAAATTAGCTAAAACCATCATTCATTAAAACATAGAGAGAATTACATAATAATCCTAAAAGTTTAAATCCTAGATAAATAGGTCAAATAAACACAAGAAATCTAAACCAAGAAGTTCTAGCCTAATACTTATTCTATTAGCAAAATTTCTGAAAAGATAATTCCCTCGGTTGGATGCGGCTTGAAAACTTCTTTCTCCGGGCATGGGTCCCTCACACGTCGGCGAGCCACTCCTCTATCTCCCTAGGGAGAAGAAAGGCGGGCTCATTGGCGTTGGTTTGAGGGGGTGCAACCTCCACCGGGACTTCTTGTAGATCTTCAAGAGGAGGTTTCGCTGGAATGTCGTCCCATCCGGTCGGGTTGTTGATTCCAAGTGCTAAGTTCCAATCCTCTTGAGGGAGGATTGGTTCCATGGGAGGTGTCACAAGAATGTTCAACCTCTGGTGCAAGAGGTGGATTTCTTGAAAACTGTTTTCCAACCCCACCGTAAGATAATTTATACGGTCTATTAGGACCTCCTCAACCGATGTCATCTCATCAAGAGCCTCACGTAATGCCATTACGTAGCGTACCAGAGTTGCTTCAATTGATGACCTTCTTTCCCTTCGACTGTTTCTGGAGTGCGCAGAAGAGGTTCCACTATTTTGACTAGACATTCTACGAAAACACACCAAAAATAGTTCATTTTAATGGAACAGTATCTCCGGACACGGCCCCATGCTCAATGAGCACGACCCTGTGTTCACCTTTCTGCAGATCTTTGGAACAAGGAATCTTGGAGTTTCAAATTGTTTTTTATTTATGAAGCATTTTTGAGCAGAAATAACTTAAAACAATGTTGCACAACTTATTTTTAACAAGATTCCTTGAACAAAAACCGAATAAACATCACAATAAAGCTTGGAATCATGGTGATCTCAAGCTTTAATGGAGGTGTTGATGCAAGAAAGATGAAGAAGAAGGCAATGGATAAAAGAGGAAAGGACAAGATGGTTTTTAGAACCTTCTTTTAGAAAATACCTAGGATGGTAGGTGAGAAGATCCTTTCAAATCTCTGTCCTGGATGGTCCAAATGTGCAGGATTCTTGGCTGCATTTATAGAAAACGACAGCATGCTGGACACGGCCCTGTGTCGGCTGGACACGACCCCGTGTGCAGGCAAGATCCTGACATACTTTGTCCGTATTCTGACAAAAAGTCAGAAAGGTATCTTTTGGTGGACACGGGGGCGTGTTGACCTGGGCACGGCCCCGTGTCGAAAGGCTGTTTATGAAGTTTGTCTATTTTTAAGGAACTTATCCGGATCGGGCGGTTCCTTACTGGATGGAACAACCCTAAAGTGCCTAAGATACCTTAATTACTCTAGATTAAGACGAGAATGCAAGAGGTTGTCGGTGAGGGTGATTCTTATGCTAAATGTAGGTGGACAAGTCTAACCCTTTCCCGGGCTCTCGTTAAAGAAGGTGTATGCCGAATCGCTCAGGTCTGTGTATGCACCGAACGAAGTCGATGGAGAGTCCTTCACGGCACAATCGGCACAGGGACGACTATCGCTCAAGTCCTTTCTAGAGTTAGAGGTAACATCGGGAACAACGAAGTTGTTTTTATTTGAATGCGATCCCAACAATTCTTCTTGGTTATTGTCTTGAGATAAATTATTGAAATCTATCCTGAGTTCTTCTAACCAATTAAGAATTAGATCTTCCATTTGAAATAGTTCATCGAGAAGCATTTCTCCTAGAAGATCTGGTTGAGAGGATACGAGGGAGAGATAGGGATTATTTTTACTTTCGCCCCTCTTAAGGCTACAGGAAAACAATGGGTCTATATAGTGGGGCATATAATTTAGAAAATAATATTCTAATTCTTTATGAGGGTAACCACATATTTGACACCACGTACCATAAGAGTTCCGAAAGTAAAAAATATCAGTATCTCTCATGTTTGTGTCAGAAATTACCAACCGTCGGGATCTTACGGTTCTGTTTTCAGTAACTGAATCTTGGGCACGGGGCGTGTTGCGTGGGCACGGCCTCGTATTCAGCTTACTGTCTGACTTAAAACAGGATTGCTATCACACCCTGGCTTTTGCGGAAGCGTGGTTTATTTGGTGTGACGTCTTAATACCATAGCAACAATCATAACAATGCTATATGATAAAAAAAACGAGATGTACATACATTAATTTAAGTGAGAAAATATCACAACATCATTGTTTAGAAACATCGACACTTGAAATAAGTTACAAACCATAATTTGTTTAAAACGTTTTCAAAAGACACCAAAAGACTTTAGATAAGACGAGGTTTAGAGACATGTAACCCGTCCAGGAATAGGTTACACCTCTCAAACTCCACAACTCTGGATGACATCTTTTATTCAACGCAACTAGACATATGCATACCCTGCCAGATCCGCTAGTTCCCTGAAATACATGTAGTTTGAAAAATCAACAAAAAGTTGAGCGAGTTCATGTGTAAGTCTGTGTGTATAAGCCTTTACAATATGTCTTGTGTGTATAAATGTCCCTGGTATGTAGCAATTAAGGAAATAAAAGATCACCAATGGGTTGCAAAGCCAATGGTATGTGTGAAAAGGTGCAGGAAGTACTCAAACCTAGCAAATTTGTACCGGGCTTCGGGCAGGAAGACATAGTCACCTCTATGGGCCGCCCCGGCCTTATGGGTGTGGGCTCGCTAAACCCAGATAGATCTATTACTCATGTCCCTCGGTCCTACGACGAGGATTAATGGACTTAAGTGTTGTGCCCACCCTTCACAGTCTAGTAGTAAACCTTCCTTAAGCTAACCATACCATGTATAAAATGTATGTAATAGTTGTAACATGTATTCCACCCCGAAGTATAAAACTGAAAACAGTTAAGAAAAAAAGGGGGACATGAACTCACCTTGATTGCGAGTAAGTCCAAACAAGTATGTAAATGAGAGAGTTTTTGGAAATAAGATTCCACATCACTCTAATTGATTGAACATGCAACAATATGGAATATGTATCAACAATAATGTTTAATTGGATAATTGGAAATCCTAAATCTATAGGATCCGGTAGTGTTTTGTTTAAAAGAATTAATATGATAATTACATAACTAATTATCAAAATAATTATATTAAATCTGAATAATTAAAAATAACATTTTTAATTGTTAAACTTGAATTTCACTGATTTAAATTAATTATTATGGCCTTGGAATCATTTTAAATAAATAAAATGAATTAAAATGGCTAAAGTAACATTAAATAAGTTAAAAAAAATATTGCAGACCCCTGGGTTCGAACCCGGATCTGTACTGAAGGCAAGCACACACACAACCACTGGGCTAGCCTGGTGGTTTGTGTTTAAGTTTAGTTTATATAAAATAAATACAGAGATGAAAAATAGTCATCTTCCCCAATTAGAGTCAACAGAAAAGTCAACCTTCGTAATTCACGATCAAAACTATGTTTTATTAAAATAACTTTGAGGGATCATTGTATAAGCATAAACGAACTAATTGATCAAACAAAAACTAACCAGTATAGTTTGAAACGATGAATCGGCTAACTCCGGCGACCTTGAACTCAGGCGAAAGTTGCAGGTTTTAATTTCAACAAATTTCGATGTTTTTGTTAATTGTGAGAGGTGTAGGAGGTTAGTGGTGATCTAAGGAACTTATATACTGGTTCAATTTGATCTCAGATTCGACAAACTATAGTGTTCTTGATCCACTTTTTTTTATAAAAAGTACGAAAACAGATGTATCGGTGCCAATTTGAGTCGAATACGATGCAAGTGTGAGTTGGTTGTGGGCCTGGGGAATCATGGGTAAGGCTTGGACAGATCGAAAACATTAAACAATTTCGATTTGGATCGAAACTGGAGATTAGTGCGATATGTGTTTTTGAATATATAATATAAAATTCTAAGTTGTATATAAGTTTAATTAAATCTCTAAACATATCAGCTCTGTACAGAGGATAAACTGGTTAAGTCGTTTCGGTTATACGTAAGACACCCGGGTTCGATCCTTGTTCGTGGCCGGTCCGAATGGTTTAAACCATTTTTATTCATTTAAATGAAAATTTACATTTTGGCCCCTGTGGTTCCACATTTACATAAACAGTTCCTGTAATACCCAGTTAATTAAACTAACTGGGTTAATATTTAAAGAGTAAAAGATTTAACCCGGTTAGTGAAATCAGTTAATATAGGTTCAAAGTCAACAGTTTTGGTCCCTTGAGTTTAAGTTTGAAAGAATGACCAAATGAACCCTGGACTTTTAAAACTATATATATATATATGTTTTTTTAATAATATAAGTTTCAAAAATGACCAAAAGGACCCTAAACTTTGTACTTTCAAATAATGACGGTTTTAGTCCTCGAAATTAAAAAGTAATAATTTCAAGCAAGTTTCCAAGAATGTCAAATATGTCCTTATAGTTTACGTGGTATTGTAACAACAAATTTTGAAATTATCCACGTGTTCGTGTCGGTATAAGTACGTATGAGTATAAAGCAAGTATGTTCAAATACATTCCATTGTAAGCAAAACAATTACAAGTGTGAAAACCAGGGTGGTTACAATCTCCCCTACTTTAGAAAATTTCGTCCTGAAATTTATTCGAAAGAGACCGTAGAATGTAATTGTAATGATTAGAAAGATAAGCAAGGCGTTTGTTCTTAGAGCATCTTGTGGTGTTGATAATTTTTGAAGAATCTATGAGCATCATTGAGTGTATAGAGGTTGTTTGTATATCACTAGGTTATACTAAATTTGTAAAAAAAATTGATAGTCTATTATGATGTGAACAATTTACATTTGAAATAAATCATGTAATGAATCAAATTCAGACTCAGAACGAAAAGGTGGTGGAGGTGGTAGAGTCAGTTGCATCTGAGCAGCTAATTGTCCTAGCATGTCTTCCAACCATTTATTTCTTTCAGTCAGCCATTTTATTTGTTGAGACAAATTTCAAACCTGGTCGTTTAACCTAGTCACTTCGATTCCCATTGGTTCTGGAGGTAGGTTCATTTGAGGCACCGTACTTGGGCCTGCTATATCAGTTGGTGACAGTTGTTGTTCTACTTCGTTTAATAGTGACTGGAAAAACTGTGGCTGTAATGGTGATTGCAAGAATGATTCCGATGCTAACTGTTCTGGGATCATCATGTTTTCATAAAACAAAGTTTCTTGCATCATTGAATCCTCCTCGAAAACTAACGGTGAGGAGTTTTGTAAGATGTTTGGTGTTAATGGTTGGGATAGGTTAGTTGTAATATGTTCTTGTATGTGTGGCAGCTGTGGTTGCAGATCAAATCGATAAAAAGACGGTTGAGGAAGCTGCAACAATGATTGTTGTAAATTTTGTGTGGAGGTACTTTCTAAGATAACTGGAGCTCCCTCTGACTGGAATGGTTGAGTTGGTGTATAAATATGAACAGGGGTTAGACTAACGGTGTGAAAATTTATGATCCCAGGTGCCTTTGGTGGAGATAATCCTTGGATAATCTGATCACTTAAGACACCTAATGATTTTGCTATTTTTGTAATGTAAGACCCTCCCATGAGACTTCTCAGAGGATTTGATTGTTGACTAGAAAAATATGTAGCAAGCTCGTGGGCAATATTACAAGGAACTTGCTCAAAAATACTATGCAGATGGAAAAGCTCGATTGTTCTAACCCTTTGTTGATTATACTTGCGCCCCGTGATAGTGTTGGCTAAAACACGGTGCATATATCGATAACGAGGGTCTGTGAAGTTCATAGAATTATTGTTGCCACACCATTCTTTTGATGAATGGCATCGCCAATATTCTGCCATTTCCGCAGAGGAATAAGAGATTGATGCCTCCGTAAAAACGGGTTGTTTAACTTCTTCATCTGTATATATGCCCAGATGAACTGCGAATTCTGTTAATGACATAGTATGAGGTTGCCCACAAAGTCGAAAATGAATGGATTCATTGGTAAGACTTTTATTATATTTGTAATAGAAAGTGGACAAGAACTCATATACCAGTTCATCGTATGATGGTTCTAGGATGTCGAAGAAACGTCGCCAGGGCGTATTAGGTGGTAGTAATCTTGCCAGTAAACCACTGGAATCAAACATTCCCATTCGATGCCAATCAATACCGCTAATAGTAAAAACTTCATGATGCTTGAGTTTTTGATACCTCTCTCAATTGGGTAAATCAGTAAACCGAAGGAATGGATGAATTTCTGCTGTACTTGAAGATTCAGCATATGCTACTGGGAAATTTGTCATTGGAATATTGGGTTTTGTTGAACTTAGAGAAGTTTGGGTATGTGTTGAATTATTGTAGTTCTTGTGTAGATTAGCTCGAGTAGTAAGTTTCTTATATAGATAAGGAAATTTCGGCTTACACCATACGATCGGTTAAGGCTTCCATGGTACGTTCTAAAACAGTTTACTGCAGCTAGTTTGAAAATTTGAATTTGAAAATGTATGGTCTCGAGAAAATTTTGAATTTTGAAAAAGAGGGGATTGTATCGTATAAAATTGATAATAGTACAACGTAGGTACAGCCATCGGATGGGTTGTTGTTGTTGTTATTTGAGTTATTCCTGCTTGTTTCGGCGCACGAGGCCTCATAATCTGCTATTGCTTTTGAAATACGTTCCTGTAATTCTGCCTCAGTGGTAGGTAAACGTGTGTCTCGTCATGGAGGCATCTTCTAAAAGAAAGATCATATTGGTCCGGTCAAAGTAAGTATAGTAAGTAAGTAATATGCGTATGTAATAACACAATAACTCATAATATCTCATGTCATAACACAAAATAAATAATCCAACAACGCATGTAAGTCACAATCATTGTAAGCAAGTAATCATCCTAGTCTTCCCCAGACTATCCCACCCAGTCTCTTAGACTGAACTCCCTAGTTTCTCAAACTAACTCCCTGGCCTCTAAGACCAAACCTTCCCAGTCTCTAAGACTAACTCCCTGGCCTCTAAGACCAAACCTTCCCAATCTCTAAGATTGAACCCCTCAGTCTCTAAGACTTGATGTGTAGGAAGCGGTATGTTAAAAACTTGTAAAAATGGTTAAATAAAGACTGACTCAAAAACTAAACTTTTTGACATGCTTTGGCCTAATAGGTATCGGTACTCTCATTGATAGTCCCCAGGTAGGCAACGGGTCCTTTTATTTGGATTTGTACGAATGCCAGCCTAGACAGGAGTTCTCAACTACCGATACTTAACCCTTCCAGTTACTACATGTCTGACACGAAAAACACATGTTTTTAAAGAAACGTTTGTACCCTGGATCTGGAAACTTGTATATGCAATGTAAAAATGTTTTCGTGAGAGCCCTGATGATCATAGTCTAGTCTCGAGAAAGAATCCTAGTTCGCTATGATCGAGGCTCTGATACCAAGCTGTCACACCCTAGCTTTTGCGGAAGCGTGGTTTATTTGGTGTGACTTCTTAATACCATAGCAACAATCATAACAATGCTATATGATAAAAAAATACGAGATGTACATCCATTAATTTAAGTGAGAAAATATCACAACATCATTGTTTAGAAACATCGACACTTGAAATAAGTTACAAACCATAACTTGTTTAAAACGTTTTCATAAGACACCAAAAGACTTTAGATAAGACGAGGTTTAGAGACATGTAACCCGTCCAGGAATAGGTTACACCTCTCAAACTCCACAACTCTGGATGACATCTTTTATTCAACGCTGCTAGACACATGCATACCCTGCCAGATCCGCTAGTTCCCTGAAATACATGTAGTTTGAAAAATCAACAAAAAGTTGAGCGAGTTCATGTGTAAGTCTGTGTGTATAAGCCTTTACAATATGTCTTGTGTGTATAAATGTCCCTGGTATGTAGCAATTAAGGAAAAAAAAGATCACCAATGGGTTGCAAAATGAATGGTAGGTGTGAAAAGGTGCAGGAAGTACTCAAACCTAGCAAATTTGTACCGGGCTTCCGGCAGGAAGACATAGTCACCTATATGGGCCGCCCCGGCCTTATGGGTGTGGGCTCGCTAAACCCAGATAGATCTATCACTCATGTCCCTCGGTCCTACGACGAGGATTAATGGCCTTAAGTGTTGTGCCCACCCTTCACAGTCTAGTAGTAAACCTTCCTTAAGCTAACCATACCATGTATAAAAATGTATGTAATAGTTGTAACATGTATTACACCCCGAAGTATAAAACTGAAAACAATTAAGAAAAAAAGGGGGACATGAACTCACCTTGATTGCGAGTAAGTCCAAACAAGTATGTAAATGTGAGAGATTTTGGAAATAAGATTCCACGTCACTCTAATTGATTGAACATGCAACAATATGGAATATGTATCAACAATAATGTTTAATTGGATAATTGGAAATCCTAAATCTATAGGATTCGGTAGTGTTTTGTTTAAAAGAATTAATATGATAATTACATAACTAATTATCAAAATAATTATATTAAATCTGAATAATTAAAACTAACATTTTTAATTATTAAATTTGAATTTCACTGATTTAAATTTATTATTATGGCCTTGGAATCATTTTAAATAAATAAAATGAATTAAAATGGTTAAAGTAACATTAAATAAGTTAAAAAAAATATTGCAGACCCCTGGGTTCGAACCCGGGTCTGTACTGAAGGCAAGCACACACACAACCCCTGGTGGTTTGTGTTTAAGTTTAGTTTATATAAAATAAATACAGAGATGAAAATAGTCATCTTCCCCAATTAGAGTCAACAGAAAAGTCAACCTTCGTAATTCACGATCAAAACTATGTTTTATTCAAATTAACTTCGAGGGATCATTGTATAAGCATAAACGAACTAATTGATCAAACAAAAACTAATCGGTATCGTTTGAAACGATGAATCGGCTAACTCCGGCGACCTTGAACTCCAGCGAAAGTTGCAGGTTTTGATTTCAACGAATTTCGATGTTTTTCTTAATTGTGAGAGGTGTAGGAGGTTAGTGGTGATCTAAGGAACTTATATACTGGTTCAATTTGATCTCAGATTCGACAAACTATAGTGTTCTTGATCCACTTTTTTTTTTATAAAAAGAACGAAAACAAATGTATTGGTACCAATTTGAGTCGAATTTGATGCAAGTGTGAGTTGGTTGTGGGCCTGGGGCATCATGGGTAAGGCTTGGACAGATCGAAAACATTAAACAATTTCGATTTGGATCGAAACCAGAGATTAGTGCGATCTGTGTTTTTGAATATATAATATAAAATTCTAAGTTGTATATAAGTTTAATTAAATCTCTAAACATATCAGCTCTGTACAGAGGATAAACTGGTTAAGTCGTTTCGGTTATACGCAAGACACCCGGGTTCGATCCTTGTTCGTGGCCGGTCCGAATGGTTTAAACCATTTGTATTCATTTAAATGAAAATTTACATTTTGGCCCCTGTGGTTCCACATTTACATAAACAGTCCCTGTAATACCTAGTTAATTAAACTAACTGGGTTAATATTTAAAGAGTAAAAGATTTAACCCGGTTAGTGAAATCAGTTAATATAGGTTCAAAGTCAATAGTTTTGGTCCCTTGAGTTTAAGTTTGAAAGAATGACCAAATGAACCATGGACTTTTAAAACTATATATATATATATATATATATATTGTTTTTTAATAATATAAGTTTCAAAAATGACCAAAAGGACCCTAAACTATGTACTTTCAAATAATGACAGTTTTAGTCCTCGAAATTAAAAAGTAATAATTTCAAGCAAGTTTCCAAGAATGTCAAATAGGTCCTTATAGTTTACGTGGTATTGTAACAACAAATTTTGAAATTGTCCACGTGTTCGTGTCGGTATAAGTACGTATGAGTATAAAGCAAGTATGTTCAAATACATTCCATTGTAAGCCAAACAATTACAAGTGTGAAAACCAGGGTGATTACAATTGCCAGTTCCAATGATTGGGCACGGGGCGTGTTCAGCGGGCACGGCCCGTGCTGAGTTCTGCAGAAGCTGAAAAATTAAGAAAATTCTAAAAAAACAGAAAAATAATAAAAAACGATTAGGCCGTTGATTCCTAAGTTTCTTAAAATCCTTGTGTCCCCGGCAGCGACGCCAAAAACTTGATGTGTGCGAGGGTGTATATAAGTTTAAGTATATTTTAAGCCCTTATTACCCGTTAGTGAAGTTTTAAATTTATAAAACACGATATTTTACTAACACCAAATACACATATGGGCAAGTGCACCCATCGTGAGCGTAGTATAGTGTTGGCAAGATACCAAGGTCGTCCAAGGACACAAGAGCTTTTAGTACCGGTTTATCCTCAACGTCTAATCAAATCAAAAGTTAGAAAAATGTTTTAAACTAGAAAAATAAAAACTAACTAAAATGCTGAAAAATAAAATAAAAGTAAAAACAGATAGACAAGATGAATCACTTGGCTCCGACTCATGTTTAGTGTAACATTTGATTATTTCCGCACTTTTGCACTTTTTAAGAGATTATCTTAGTTATTGTAGTAGGCCCCTCTTTTGAAGGTGATGTTACCATCAACCTAGTAGTTTGAGTCAGCAAGGATACAATCCTAAAGGGTCGGATTATTGAAAGATAATTAACTAAGTTATTAATGCATATTATGGTAGGTCCCTCTTTTGGAGGTGATGTAAGGACTCTCAAAAAATGTATTAAACTGACCCACAAGTGAAAACCCGTACCCCTGAAACCATATTGTGCACTAAAAACCAAGAAAACAAGATTTATGGTGTTCAGGCGGGCCGCGTAAAAGACAAGCATTGTCTTACGCGGGCCGCGTCAAGACCTGTTTGACCGGATAAGTGTTCCGGATCCACGTGGTGTCCACCTGGCTAGCCTACTCGTGACCAATCAACCCTACTCGTAGACTAGGCGGCCAGGCGGGCCGCATAAAGGTAAGCCGAAGGCTTACGCGGGCCGCGTGAGCCCTATTTTTCTGCTATAAATAGCTAGGCACCTGAGCAGTCCACTGTTGTCGAAATCAAATATCAAAAACGAAGTTAGGCTGCTCCAAAGTTGAAATTACTTTCAATTTTAGTGGGGTGCTGCTACGATGCCGGGTATTAACTCGATCGCTGCTTCGATTCAATGTCTGATCGATTAAAACTATCCAATGGATGTTTAAGTGCTGCCCACATTAGGGTTATGCTTTGTCATTCGTCGTGAATTCGAGGGATGTTTAAGTATTGCACTTTGTCATTCGTTGTGAGGGTTTAATCTCGTGAGTTATCATAAATGCTGTATTAGTTACTGACCTAGTTCGTGTGCATGTTGTTTAAATTTAGGTTAAAAGAATAATCAGTAGACTAGACTCTGCCGTGTTAAATCTTCAAGGTGAGTCATTCTCTTTTTATCAAAGTACTTTATAAATTCTTAAATATTTTCAAAGTTATAATTACAGGGATTAAGTCTTTGTAATCACCAAATTACAGCCGGTATGTGGGGTTTTCTATACATTACTTGATATTCTTCACCATTGGACAACGGGGTAGCCAATGGGTGATATGACCATAGTCACAGAAATGAGTCGAGTGACAAATACCGTGGGTAGTTGGTTGATATCTGGAAACATTGTAATCGCTCTTAATACTGTAAATTATAACAAACGCGTCGTTTTAGTAAATAGAATGTTTCACCAGTATTTCCCGCTGACAAAACCTTTTTCAAACATGTTTCAGGTGATCTGTTGTGATCCAAGAAAAGTGCTGTAAAGCACTACAAGCATAAGGAAGTGGCTCAATATAAAATAAAGAAACATGTTTTGTAAAATAAAGATTTCTCAGTGAAATCGTATGATTGTAAACTACCGGGGTTTATCCCGAATTGTGAAATGAATTAATCGGGAAATTTCAGTTTTAAAAGATCCTGTGAAAATGTTCCGTTGTTAACTCAATTAAATAAATACCACGGGATTTTCTGTCCCGCGGCTCCTGAAACGGGTCAAACTGGGTCGGGGGCCGTGACAGAAAAAGGTGGTATCAGAGCCACTGAGTTAAGCTAATTAAGTATTTGAGAAATACTTAAATTTCCTGATTGCCATTTTGTGATTATGTGTTTTATTAACTGGCTATTTGTTAGTTACAGTATGGGTAAGCAAAAGCTTTCAAACATCTATCTTAAATTAGATAGTTTGCCAAAAGAGAAGGGAAGTTCATCCCAATCCTCAAGATACTCAGTCGATACTAAGGAGGGAATATTTGTTCGTAAAGCCCATTATGAGGAACCACTTTCTCCTAATAAAAGAAGTTTGATTATTAGGAAAAGTCAGGAGAAAATAAAGAAATCTCAATCAAAAGAAATGAGAGTTAATCAGGAAATCCAGAAACTAGACAGTAACCCACCATGGGAAGACAAGTTAGATGAAAAATGGACAGATCTTTATATGCTAGCCACAGTAGCAATAAATGCAAATCTTTAAAATACCATGAACCAGTATTATAAAATTTTAACGTATTATTTTACATATATGCTAAACAGCATGAATGAGTTATCTGGAGCCCTAGAGAATCTCAACCTCTACCCTGTAAACATAGAAGTTTCCAAAGATTTTACTGGTTACATACCCGATATAGAAGAACCTATGGAATTCAACGCTCCACCTCAGGAGAAACCCAAGCCTAAGAAAAGGAGAAGATTGGTAGGATGGAGGCGTGTACGCAGGAGGAAACCCGTAACTAGGAGAGTTCCCAAAATAGAGAATCCCATAGATAAAGGAAAAGGGATAGAGATTGAGGAAGATTCAAGGCAAGCAGGGATGGAAATTTGGGAAAGTACTAAGCAAGAAATTGGAGAAAGCTCCAAGCAAACCTAGGAAATGACATTTCAGGAGGAGCTACATTTTATATTGGCAAGTTGTGATACTATTAAGCCTGTCAATGAAAATGTTTTTACTCATCCTATTGAAACCCAACTTCCAATGAACTTGGAACCAACAATCCCAGAACCTATAATCCACACCCAACCTCTAGGAATGGATGAGTGGTGGACCAATGATTAGCAGTTTCAAAACCTACTTAATAACCCTTATACGTTTTTCCCTCAGTTTGACCCAGAACCTATACCAAATCCACCTATGAGTAATGAAAACTTAGCTGAACTCCGCCATTTTGGCGAAGAGCTGATGGATGCTGGGAATAGGATCCGAGAGATAGGAGGACAAATCTCATGGAAATATGATGAGAGGGAACATCGCTTTTAAAATGCAAGTTGACGAGGAAGAAGTGGGTTGTGAATCTGTGTTTGTATAATAATAATAATAATAATAATAATAATAATAATAATAATAATAATAATAATAATAATAATAATAATAATAATAATAATAGTAATAAAAAAAATCAGTATGTGTAAAATAAAAAATAAAACGGTTGTAAGATAAAAGTGTGTACGGAAGCATATTATAATATATAAACAAATGAAAATTTAGAAATTGACAATTTTGGTTATATAATTGTTTATGTGATTATGTGCGATTAATTGTTATAATTGGTTGTTTCTTATACTAATTATTTATATATAAATTAATTATCAGATGGAAACCGCTAATACTGAACCAGTTAACGAGGTAAACCAATCTGAGCAACATCAGGAGGATCACTTTATGACTAGACAAGATATAGAAAATATTGTTGCTCAAGGAATAGCCAATGCTATCCCAGCAATACTTACTGCTGCCCAAAAACCTGTTGAACCTCAACAAATCATTCCTAGCAAACGTATTTCTGAAGATAACTTCAGTAATAGCGTAAACGAAGGCGGTAATCATACTAATCACGATAATGATCCACGGCAGGCTCCGCTCCCTAAGAAAATGAATGCTGCAACACCTGGTTGCACTTACAAAGAATTTCTTGCTTGTAACCCCAATGAATTTGCAGGCAATGAAGGAGCGACTGCGGCATTGCGTTGGTTAGAGAAAACCGAGGCAGTGATTACAATAAATAAATGTGCCAAAGACGATAAGGTCATGTACGCATCAAATCTTTTCAAAGAAGGGGCGCTAGAATGGTGGAATACAGTACTTCAAGCCAAAGGAAGAAATATGGCCTATGCCATGAACTGGGAAGAATTTAAGAGTCTTGTAGAAAGAAAATTTTGTCCCGAATATGAAAAATATCAAATGGCGAATAAATTCCTAAACCATCGGATGATGGGTGTAGACTGTCGAGGATATACTTCGACATTCTTCGAATATGCGAGAGTAGTACCAACCCTGGCTTCGCCAGAACCAGTGCTCATATCTCGTTATATTTGGGGATTAATTAGTGAAATCCGTAATATCGTGAAAGCTGCGAGACCTCGCACTATTGACGATGCGGTAGAATTAGCTAACACCCTAACTGACGAACTGGTATGCACAAGAGATGAAAACAGGAAAAATGAACTGGCTCAGAAAATTACCCAAGGATTTCGTACGGGTAATAATAGCAGCTTCAAGAGAAGAGGAACAGGGCAATCTTCAACTCCGCCGTTCTGCAGGAATTGCAAAAAGAAACATTATGGAAGATGTAATGTAACCTGCAACTTTTGCAAAGCTGTAGGACATCGTGAAGAAGTCTGCAGAAAGAAAACAAGAATCTGCTTTAATTGTGGAGAAACTGGGCATTTCAAAACAAAATGTCCTAAATTGGTCAAACCAGCAGACACTAAAGCCAAGCCAACTGACGGAGCTACCAAGAAGAATGTTCGAGCCTTTGAGTTGACTACTCAGGAAGCCGAGCTAATCCCTGATGTGATAGCTGGTACGTTCCTAGTTCACAACGTGTATGCAAAAGTATTATTTGACTCTGGTGCAAACCAAAGTTTTATCAATACTTCATTCTGCCAAGCTCTTAATTTACCTTTGACCAACCTTAGGCAAATTTTTACAGTCGAAACGGCAGATGGGAATTCAGTTAGCATAAATAAGGTTTTACAAAAAGAAAATATAGAACTTTCAGGTTATAAATTTCATGCAAACCTATTGCCAATGAATTTAACTGGATTCGATGTTGTATTAGGAATGGATTGGTTAGTAGCCAACCATGCTCGAATCCTTTGTGATAAGAACTCTATAGAGATTCAGGCACCCACCAGAGAAGTAATCATGATTACAGGAGATAAGCCACGAAAACCTATGAGTTCATTTCAGTAATGAAAGTTGCTAGTTATGAACGAAAGCAAGGAATAGTATATATGATTTCAGTAATCATTAGTACTAAAGATAAAGAACTTAAGGAAATTCCTGTAGTCTCAGAATACCCAGATGTATTTCCGGAAGAACTCCCGGGATTACTATCTGACAGGGAAGTAGAATTTAGAATCATCTATGTAACACCCCGTGTTTTCGTAAATCAAAGTCAAAGTCAAGGTCAAAGTCAACGACCGATTTCGCACGACTTGACTTGTAGAAATGTCTTTACTTTATTTGTATTATGTGGAGTAAGTGTCGTTCATTACAATAATAGATGAGTATTAATCGTATTTCAATCGACCTGCGACTGTGAACTATAGGAAGTAACAATGCGATAAAGTTAATCAACTAATAATCAAGCTATGCTAATTGAATCGACATCGAATTGTAACTCGAACTACGTAATTTTACTTATTATTTATACGTGTGTGTGTGCCTTACGTGTTACCTGTGCATGTTTATTTATGTTATGTTATGTTATGTTATGTTGTGGTAATCAAGCGAACTCAATCGAACTCGAAATCTAACTCGAATGCTATCGAACTCGAACTCAAATCACAATCGAACTATGATAGATGGTGGAAAATAGATTACGCGAGATACGAAGTAGTTTGGACCGAAAGTAATTTGACTAGGAAACCCTATCGTATCGAACTGCTCGCAACCGAAATCGAAATATCTAAAATCGTCGCGCAAAACACTTGAAAGGGGCGACTGATCGATAAGGCTTCCCAGCCGATCGAACAGCCAGCCGAACGGACTGCTGTCCGATCGGACATGGTGTCCGATCGGACATGCTGTCCGATCGAGCTGCCAGCCGATCGGCCAGCCCTTTCCTCTTTTGTCATCCTATTAATACCCCTGTCATTGTCATTCTTTCCACTTTTGGAAACCTCTGTTCGACCAGCACGCTCAACTCACCTTTTCTCAAATTTCTCTCGATTCCGGTAAATTTTCATCCTAAATCTTGTACTTTCTTGATCTATACACACTCCTACACCTTTCTATCTTTCAAATCTAAACTTTTAACCATGAAATCATCAAGAATCAAGTGTTCTAAGGTGATGTCATCATGGGTTCTTGAAGAACTTCATGTTTTGGCCTCAATCCACCAAGAATGACTTGGATCTAGCCGATTTCCACATAAACAAGCAAGGATCTTTTTTAGATCTGAATATATACTTGGTGAAAAGAATTGAAGGATGGATTTTCCCAACTTTCTTCAACTCTTTTCACTCGAACCAGTAGAAACGGAACCTGAGCCGGTTTACAAATCACTTCGGTGATTGTATGGCTCAAGATCCAGATTCTATCCACAAGGTTAACCGACTTCGAGTTAAATATTAAACTTCGTTCCGAACAGACCACCGACCGGATTTGGGTGATTCCTGTCCGACTCGGGAAACCAAGTAAGGACGAGGCACCTATGGTTTTACTCGCTGTCAAAATACCTCGATAAAACGACAAACCAACCGAACAACCGAAGTGTTAGACGCAAGGCTGATCAGGTCAGGAAGCTGACCGATCGGACTGCTGTCCGAACGGACAGCCAGCCGATCGGCTAGCACTTGGCCCCACATAAACAACTTGTTTTAAAGAATGGTATTGAACGAACTGTTGTTCGATCGAACTACTGTTCGATCGGATTACTCTTCGAATCATGAGATACTATGCTTCAATACTTAACCAATTTTCAACATGTTCAATGCACTAGAAGTGCCACCCGATCGAACAGCCGTCCGATCAGGTGACACCCTGTTGTCCGATCGAACAGCAGTTGTGCTATTCGATCGATCAACCATCCGATCCATTTTGTGTCACACTTTACATTCATTAAAGTCTTTGACTTGTTGACTTGCTTGTCCGATCGAACACGTGTCCGATCGAACACCTGTCCGACCCAAAGGCTAAACCTTGAAATTCTGTTGAATGCCTAACCGATCGGGCTGCTGGCCGATCGAACAGCCGTCCGATCGACCGACCTGAAAGGCAAAGGTAATTCAATGTTTTCAAAATGCTACAATGAAAACTTCAAAGGTCAAGCCATCATACACAAACACATCCTTCCCAAAGGAGGAAACAATCCACTCGAACAACCATCCGATCGGCTCGCCAACCGACCGGACAGTCGTCCGAGCAGACTGCCAACCGAACGGTCAGCCGGTCGATCGGACTGCCGTCCGATCGACCAGCTGTCCAACTCCCCAGCACTTGTTTCCTGTTTTACGTTTCTCTTATCGTTATGCTATCAAATCTATTCAGGCTAACCGTATTCGCTAAGCGCTCCCTTCAATCCATAAATCACTGTGAGTGTACTCGATCCCTTTTCGCTTTAAGCACTTTTGGGTGTTACATACGTTACGAATATTCAAACTACAACTATCACACTACTCAAACTATTTGAACGCTAACCATTACTGCATGTTATACGTGGCTCATGAATGCTTGTTTGTTATGTTTACACATGGAATGCTGTCTACCTGCCTTAGCAACGATAGTACTATAGTTTGGACTCAGCACCCGTTCACACGGGGGTTGTTAAGGATCTTTTACTTGCATGGATTACGGTGGTAATAATGTATTGCGAACTGCCTCAGGCAGTCAACCCGCATTCATTGGTATCTATGGGTCTATGTCGATAACTAACGTGCTTCATTTCACTATGTGTACGTGCTGGTTATGCGTAAACGAATTCGAACTCTATATGCTATTATCAAACTTGTATGCTTACCTTTACATTTTATGTATTGACTTTATTTTAACGTATGTGACAGGTGCTTAGGAAGTTTACATGCTTAGCATGCTGTGAACTTGAGGCTAGGAAAGGTCTAGGATGCTCTCTGCGCTGTGATGAAATCGAAGCTAGGAAATGGGGTCCTAGAAACCAATAAATAAACTATCTGTGTTTGAATCTGAGTCGTCGGAACAGAATATTTGTCTTGATGTTTATCTGTAATAATTTGTTTACTGTTTGAGACATGGTATGGGACATGTTAATTTAAATTGAATGGTAATGATAGTTGTTATGGAAACTTCTGGACAATCTGTTTCGCTCAGTGCCATGCCCCGATGATTCCGCCATCAGTTGGGGTGTGACAGATTGGTATCAGAGCCATAACTATAGGGAATTAGGCAAGACTCGACCTAGTCCGGGTCGAAGTCATAGATACCTAGACTATAGTTAAGAACCATCAGACCGACTTGTGCATAACCAGTAGGGGTTATGTACGAGCTTACTTCTCGTTATTCTCACTTATTCTACACTCTCACTGCACTCGAATTTTCAACTAAGAGTGGGCAATGAGGTCGAGAATAGGCGTGAAAACCGCAAACTCCCGACTAAAGTTTCTTACTCAGCTCGCATTTTAACTACAGACGACGAGAATTATGCCAAATCAGGAGTGAAATCCATATTTTGATGAATAATCTCCTCTATTTTATCAAGACAGGAACAAAGTTGTTAAGCCAGGGGTGAAACCCTAACCTTGGCGACTTGTTCCGCATCTTTTACAAAACTCTCACCAAAGTCTCGACGGACTCCAATGACCTGAAGTCACGATATGACCAACGGGATGCGTGCCAAGTGCCCAAGAATCGAGGTGAAGGCACAGTCCTGAAGGTTAAATGTGCACAATGGATCCTTGTGAATAGTCGAACCGCTTTGGCTAGTCGAAGTCTATTAGCCGCAGACAATCTATTCCTCAAATTTCTTGTGTTTCAACTTTGAGTCTGCAACTGCTGACTCTGAGGTTTCGCCGATTTTGTGTGCTTATTTATGTGCTTTCCTGTTTATGTGTTAAACTTTGGGATTTACTCGATTTTTGTTTCCACCTCGATCAACACACACGCCTCGCACTGCATCTTGTGATTTTGTGCTTATTTTGACTCCGAAACGATTGCGAACTAAACGTGTGACGTACGGAATCCGTACACGAACGAGACCGAAACACACGAGACGTAATATAATCTGTGATTCGACCTAAATGTGAGAGGTACCAAGGAACTTGAATCACCTTTTGCCTTTCCCTCTCAACTTTCTCTCTATAGCTTCTTTCCCCAGACCTAGGTTTCTGTTTTCTGATTGCCTCTAGTGATTAAGTGCGCATGTGTTTTCTTGTTTCTGTGCTCTACGTGCTTAGGAATTAAATGACTATGTGCTTTATGTGCTTATGTGATTATGCGAATTCGTGTGAAGTATTTACGTAACTATACGTGTTCCTGAGCTTTAGTAGTAATAGACGTGTGAGGTGAGATTCGAATACAAATGATGAGTCCTGTGACGATGTCTGTTGTAGACCATGTCGTCTAGATCCCGTCATGCACTCTCTCGTCAGGAAAAGAGGGACAAACGCCTTGCTTACGTCATCACGAAAAGTGTAGCAAAGGCCGTGAGTGATGTTTATGAGAATGCCAGCAAATCATCCGAGGAATCGAGGACCAAAGCTCCTAAGACTGCCGCAAGGCCCTTCAGTTTCAAGCAATTCAAGTCGTGTGGGCCAAAAGAATTCACTGGCGAAGGAGGTCCTACTGCACTATTTCACTGGTTTGATTCCATTGAGGTTACTCTGCGACAAAGTGGTTGCCCTGATGACCTTCGAACTCTGAACGCTACCGGCATTTTCCAGTCCCGTGCTCTATACTGGTGGACGGTCGAGAGGAACAAGCGAGGGAACGATGCAGCCTACGGTCTGTCGTGGGACGAGCTCAAGGAAGTTATGCTAGAGGAATCCTGCCCTCCTCACGAACGTCAAAAGCTGGAAGATGAATTTTGGCACATACAACAGAAGGATGGTGACAATGCTAGTCTCACTGCTCGTTTCAAACAGCTCAGCATTATCTGTCCCGATCAAGTCAAAACTCCCGACATGACCATCAAGAAATATATCCGAGCCCTACCCGACTGCGTTGCTAATTTCGTGCAAGCGGCTAAGACTACGACGATCGAGGAAACCTATCTGCTGGCCGCTGAAATCAACGACAAGCGGGTTAAGGCTGGTGTATGGGATAAGACTTCGAAGCATCTGCATCAAGCTACCGCTACCGCACCCACTGCTGAACCCACCTCATCGAGCAACAAGAGAAAGAACAGCTCCACCAACAAGAACTGTGCGATTACTGCTGCACCGATTCAAGCTGTACCTGCCCAACAGCGTCAAGTAGCGGCGCCTGTGGCCAATGCACCGCCTGTAAGCGTGCATACACTGGACCACTCCCGCTCTGCCCTACTTGCACCTACCACCACCCGACTGCTATTCAATGCCGCTTCTGTGCTCATTGCAATGTGTACGGCTACTTTACTGCCAACTGCCGTATTCGTCAAGCTCTACTCACTGCCCCACAGGGTCAACATGCTCCTCCGGCACCCGCAGTCAAAGCCAGAGCCTGCTTCGCGTGTGGCGACCCAAACCATTTCGCCAACGTGTGCCCGAACAGGGTTGTGAAACAAGAGCCTCAGCAACAGCAGCCACAGCAGCAACAACAACAGGCCGCACGCGCCAGAACTTTCAACCTCAACGTGCGTCAAGCCCAGGTCGACAACAACGTGGTTAATGGTACGTTCCTTGTGAATGGTATTTATGCTTCATGTTTATTTGATACCGGAGCCGATAATTGCTTTGTGTCGTTCGAATTTGAGAGACTCCTTAGTCGTAAACGTTCCAAACTATTCTCGAAGTTCGATGTAGAAGTCGTTATCGGAAGAACCGTCGCTGTTAATTCTGTTATCCGTGATTGTACCCTTGAGCTCAACAATCACATCTTCCCAATCGACCTTATTCTGATGCAACTCGGAAGCTTTGACGTCATAGTAGGCATGGACTTCCTTCGAGAAAACCATGTTGAAGTTGTGTGCTTCGACAAGATGATTCGATTTTCGCTTGCAAATGGTGACTCACTGTGCGTTTATGGCGATACTACTTCAAAGGGGCTCAAGCTTATGTCATGTATCCAAGCCAGCAAGTATCTCCGCAAGGAATACAGGGCTTTCTTGGCTAACATTGTAGTAGCAGAGAAGGAAAAGAAAGAGAAGAAGGAAGTGAAAGACGTTCCAGTGGTTCGAGAATTTCCTAATGTTTTTCCAGAGGATCTTCCCGGATTACCTCCAAGTCGTGATATCAACTTTCGTATTGATCTCATTCCTGGAGCCAATCCTATTGCCAAAGCTCCTTACCGACTCGCACCGTCAGAAATGCACGAACTCTCAACCCAACTCCAGGAATTACTTGAAAAAGGCTTCATTCACCCGAGCACCTCTCCTTGGGGTGCGCCAGTCCTTTTCATACCAGGAATTGAATAAGTTAACTATCAAGAACCGCTACCCTCTGCCTCGTATCGACAACTTGTTTGATCAACTACAAGGCGCTACGTGTTTCTCAAAGATCGATCTACGTTCAGGTTACCACCAGCTACGCATTCAAGAGGAGGATATACCCAAAACCGCATTTCGAACTCGTTACAGCCATTACGAATTCGTTGTCATGCCTTTTGGTCTAACAAACACACCAGCGGTTTTCATGGATCTGATGAATCGCGTGTGTAAACCATATCTCGACCGTTTCGTCATCGTATTCATCGACGATGTCTTGATCTATTCCAAATCGAAAGCCGAACACGCGCAACATCTACGTTTGGTTCTCGAATTACTCTAGGGGAACCAACTCTATGCCAAGTTCTCCAAGTGCGAATTCTGGTTAGGGGAAGTTAAATTTCTGGGTCACATTGTAAATAGTCAGGGTATCCACGTTGATCCTACGAAGATTGAAGCAGTCAAGAGTTGGGTTACACCTAAGAATCCGTCCGAAGTCCGCTCTTTTCTCGGACTAGCAGGCTATTATCGACGATTTATCGAAGGATTCTCGAAGATTGCTGTACCACTTACCTCTCTTACACATAAAGACCAGCCTTTTGTTTGGGGAACTAAACAAGAGTCTGCCTTTCGAACCCTCAAACATATGCTTTGCAATGCTCCTGTTCTCACGTTGCCCGACGGAAACAATGATTTCATTGTCTACTGTGATGCTTCCAACCTTGGTCTTGGCTATGTACTCATGCAACAGGACAAGGTCATAGCTTACGCATCTCATCAGCTCAAAATCCACGAAAAGAACTATACAACCCATGATCTCGAGCTAGGCGCGGTTGTTTTTGCATTAAAGATTTTGCCACACTACCTGTATGGTACCAAGTGTACGATCTTCACCGATCATAGGAGCCGACAACATATCTTTAATCAGAAGGAACTTAATATGCGTCAACGCCGATGGGTAGAACTTCTCAACGATTACGACTGTGAGATTCGTTATCACCCAGGCAAAGCAAATGTTGTTGCCGACGCACTTAGCAGACGGAGTTATTTGCTCAGCACTCGTAATATTCAAGCCCAGCACAACCTCGAAGCTCTCATCCGCGACGCTCAACACGCATGTTTTAACGAACGCACCTTGAAGAGAGAAAGAATCTACCACGATGGAGCCCAGCTCGTTAGCAAATCAAATGGGATATTCCACTTTCTAGACCGAGTTTGGATTCCCAAGCGAACCAATTTGCGACAGATTATCATGGACGAAGCCCATAAATCCCGCTACTCTATTCATCCCGGTGCTGACAAAATGTACCAGGATCTTCGTTATAAGTACTGGTGGCCGGGCATGAAAAGGGATATCGCTCTCTACGTCAGAAAATGCCTAACTTGTGCTAGAATCAAGGCTGAACATCAAAGACCCTCTGGCTTGCTCGAACCACCACCAATTCCCATGTGGAAGTGGGAGAGCATAGCTATGGATTTCGTAACCAAGCTTCCACCCACGTCATCAGGTCACGACAGCATATGGGTTGTGGTCAACCGATTGATTAAATCAGCTCACTTTCTGCCTATACGAGAAGACTACAAGGTGGAACGATTAGCTCGAATCTACACCGACGAGATCATTTGTAATCATGGGACGCCTCGTGACATCATCTCTGACCGTGATGCTCGGTTTACTTCACGATTGTGGGAAACGTTTCAAACGGCACTCGGTACAACGCTTAATCTAAGTACTGTTTTCCACCCTCAAACCGACGGCCAGAGTGAAAGAACGATCTGTACTCTTGAAGACATGCTCCGCGGGTGTGTTCTAGACATCGGTGGTAATTGGGATAAACACCTGCCGTTAGTTGAATTCTCGTATAACAATAGCTATCATTCTAGCATCGAGATGCACCTTTTGAGGCATTGTACGGAAGAAGATGTCGATCACCTATTGTGTGGCACGAGATCGGTCACTCGCAACTAACCGGTCCTGAGCTGTTACAAGAGACGGCAGACAAAATTTTCCAAATCAGAGACAACCTGGTGAAAGCTCGGGATCGACAGAAAGTTTACGACGATAAAAAGCGCAAGCCCCGTGAATTTGGCGTTGGTGACTACGTACTCCTAAAGGTATCACCTTGGAAGGGTGTAGTCCGATTCGGCAAGAAAGGGAAACTCGCGCCTCGATATGTTGGACCTTTTAAGATTCTGGAAAGGATCGGAAAAGTTGCCTACAGACTCGAATTACCGGAGGAACTTAGTAACGTCCACCCGACTTTCCACGTGTCAAACCTCCGAAAGTGCATCGCCGACCACGATTTACATGTCTTACACTTCGTGGAAAAGCCTGTCGAAATCATGGATCGCCAAACCAAGCAGCTCAGGCGCTCACGCATTCCTATTGTGAAGGTCCGATGGGAAGGCAAACGAGGCGCGGAGTTCACTTGGGAACTCGAAAGCGACATGAAGGCAAAGTACCCGCAGTTGTTCCAGGAGAAAGCCTAGATAGAGAAAGTCCTCATGTGATTCATGCCGGTTGTAGCAGCTTCCAGCTTAATTTCGGGACGAAATTCCCTAAACAAGGGGAGGCTGTAACACCCCGTGTTTTCGTAAGTGAAAGTCAAAGTCAAGGTCAAAGTCAACGACCGATTTCGCGCAACTTGACTTGTAGAAATGTCTTTACTTTATTTGTATTATGTGGAGTAAGTGTCGTTCATTACAATAATCGATGAGTATTAATCGTATTTCAATCGACCTGTGACTGTGAACTATAGGAAGTAACAATGCGATAAAGTTAATCAACTAATAATCAAGCTATGCTAATTGAATCGACATCGAATCGTAACTCGAACTACGTAATTTTACTTATTATTTATACGTGTGTGTGTGCCTTACGTGTTACCTGTGCATGTTTATTTATGTTATGTTATGTTGTGGTAATCAAGCGAACTCAATCGAACTCGAAATCCAACTCGAATGCTATCGAACTCGAACTCAAATCACAATCGAACTATGATAGATGGTGGAGAATAGATTACGCGAGATACGAAGTAGTTTGGACCGAAAGTAATTTGACTAGGAAACCCTATCGTATCGAACCGCTCGCAACCGAAATCGAAATATCTGAAATCGTCGCGAAAAACACTCGAAAGGGGCGACTGATCGATCAGGCTTCCCAGCCGATTGAACAGCCAGCCGAACGGACTGCTGTCCGATCGGACAGGCTGTACGATCGAGCTGCCCGCCGATCGGCTAGCCCTTTCCTCTTTTGTCATCCTATAAATACCCCTATCATTGTCATTCTTTCCACTTTTGGAAACCTCTGTTCGACCAGCACGCTCAACTCACCTTTTCTCAGATTTCTCTCGATTCCGGTAAGTTTTCGTCCTAAATCTTGTACTTTCTTGATCTATACACACTCCTACACCTTTCTATCTTTCAAATCTAAACTTTTAACCATGAAATCATCAAGAATCAAGTGTTCTAAGGTGATGTCATCATGGGTTCTTGAAGAACTTCCTGTTTTGGCCTCAATCCACCAAGAATGACTTGGATCTAGCCGATTTCCACATAAACAAACAAGGATCTTTTATAGATTTGAACATATACTTGGTGAAAAGAATTGAAGGATGGATTTTCCCAACTTTCTTCAACTCTTTTCACTCGAACCAATAGAAACGGAACCTGAGCCGGTTTACAATCACTTCGGTGATTGTATGGCTCAAGATCCGGATTCTATCCACAAGGTTAACCGACTTCGAGTTAAATATTAAACTTCGTTCCGAACAGACCACCGACCGGATTTGGGTGATTCATGTCCGACTCGGGAAACCAAGTAAGGACGAGGCACCTATGGTTTTACTCGCTGTCAAAATACCTCGATAAAATGACAAACCAACCGAACAACCGAAGTGTTAGACGCAAGGCTGATCAGGTCAGGAAGCTGACCGATCGGACTGCTGTCCGAACGGACAGCCAGCCGATCGGAGAATCAGCCGATCGACCGGCCAGCCGATCGGCTAGCATTTGGCCCCACATAAACAACTTGTTTTAAAGAATGGTATTGAACGAACTGTTGTTCGATCGAACTACTGTTCGATCGGATTACTCTTCGAATCATGAGATACTATGCTTCAATACTTAACCAATTTTCAACATGTTCAATGCACTAGAAGTGCCACCCGATCGAACAGCCGTCCGATCAGGTGACACCCTGTTGTCCGATCGAACAGCAGTTGTGCTATTCGATCGATCAACCATCCGATCCATTTTGTGTCACACTTTACATTCATTAAAGTCTTTGACTTGTTGATTTGCCTGTCCGATCGAACACCTGTCCGATCGAACACCTGTCCGATCCAAAGGCTAAACCTTGAAATTCTGTTGAATGCCTAACCGATCGGGCTGCCGGCCGATCGAACAGCCTTCCGATCGACCGACCTGAAAGGCAAAGGTAATTCAATGTTTTCAAAATGCTACAACGAAAACTTCAAAGGTCAAACCATCATACACAAACACATCCTTCCCAAAGGAGGAAACAATCCACTCGAACAGCCATCCGATCGGCTCGCCAACCGACCGGACAACCGTCCGAGCAGACTGCCAACCGAACGGTCAGCCGGCCGATCGGACTGCCGTCCGATCGACCAGCTGTCCGACTCCCCATCACTTGTTTCCTGTTTTACGTTTCTCTTATCGTTATGCTATCAAATCTATTCAGGCTAACCGTATTCGCTAAGCGCTCCCTTCAATCCATAAATCACTGTGAGTATACTCGATCCCTTTTCGCTTTAAGCACTTTTGGGTGTTACATACGTTACGAATATTCAAACTACAACTATCACACTACTCAAACTATTTGAACGCTAACCGTTACTGCATGTTATACATGGCTCATGAATGCTTGTTTGTTATGTTTACACATGGAATGTTGTCTACCTGCCTTAGCAACGATAGTACTATAGTTTGGACTCAGCACCCGTTCACACGGGGGTTGTTAAGGATCTTTTACTTGCATGGATTACGGTGGTAATCATGTATTGCGAACTGCCTCAGGCAGTCAACCCGCAGTCATTGGTATCGATGGGTCTATATCGATAACTAACGTGGTTCATTTCACTATGTGTACGTGCTGGTTATGCGTAAACGAATTCGAACTCTATATTCTATTATCAAACTTGTATGCTCACCTTTAGATTTTATGTATTGACTTTATTTTAACGTATGTGACAGGTGCTTAGGAAGTTTACATGCTTAGCATGCTGTGAACTTGAGGCTAGGAAAGGTCTAGGATGCTCTCTGCGCTGTGATGAAATCGAAGCTAGGAAATGGGGTCCTAGAAACCAATAAATAAACTATCTGTGTTTGAATCTGAGTCGTCGGAACAGAATATTTGTCTTGATGTTTATCTGTAATAATTTGTTTACTGTTTGAGACATGGTATGGGACATGTTAATTTAAATTGAATGGTAATGATAGTTGTTATGGAAACTTCTGGACAATCTGTTTCGCTCAGTGCCATGCCCCGATGATTCCGCCATCGGTTGGGGTGTGACAATCTAATTCCTGGAACTACACCGATAGCCAAGGCACCTTATCGGTTAGCACCTACAGAAATCTTAGAATTGAAAAAGCAATTAGATGAATTACTAAGTAAAGGATTTATACAACCTAGTTCATCCCCGTGGGGAGCACCAGTGTTGTTTGCAAAGAAAAAGGACGGTTCCATGAGAATGTGTATTGATTATAGAGAACTGAACAAGGTTATAATTAAGAATCGATACCCATTACCTAGGATTGATGATCTATTCGATCAACTTCAAGGAGCTAGATATTTTTCTAAGATAGATTTACGCTCTAGATATCATCAATTGAAGGTACAAGAAGAAGACATACCTAAAACTGCTTTCAGGACTAGGTATGGTCATTACGAGTTTACAGTCATGTCTTTCGGATTAACGAATGCACCTGCAACATTCATGGACATGATGAATAGGATCTGTAAATCGTACTTGGATAAATTCATAATTGTCTTTATCGACGATATACTTATTTATTCCAAAAGTCAAGATGAGCATTGTCAGCACTTGCATGCACTCTTAACTTTGTTAAGAAGGGAGAAGCTTTACGCCAAATTCTCCAAGTGTGAATTTTGGCTGCAAGAAGTACAATTCTTAGGACATATGGTAAATCACGAGGGTATTCACGTAGATCCTGCTAAGATAGAAGCAATTGTCAAATGGAAGGTCCCACAATCAGCTATGGAAATTAGAAGTTTTCTAGGGTTAGCTGGATATTATAGACGATTTATTAAGGATTTTTCCAAGATAGTTGTACCCTTAACTAAACTAACCTGTAAAGCGGTTAAGTTTGAATGGGGACCTAGGCAAGAAGAAGCTTTTAGGATTTTAAAATAAAAGTTAACCAATGCTCCAATTCTAGCTTTACCAGAAGGAACTAAAGATTTTGAAGTATATTGTGATGCTTCTAAGCTAGGATTAGGATGTGTGCTAATGCAACGCAAGAAGGTAATTGCATATGCTTTAAGACAATTGAAAAAGCACGAGGAAAATTATACGACTCATGATTTAGAGTTAGGAGCCATAATTTTTGCCCTTAAAATTTGGAGACATTATCTGTATGGAAGTAAGTTTACTGTCTATACGGATCATAAAAGTTTAAGGTACATATTTGGGCAAAAAGAGTTAAACATGAGACAAAGGAGATGGATGGAAATTCTAAGCGACTAAGGTATATATCCAGTATCACGAAGGAAAGGCAAATGTAGTTGCAGATGCCTTAAGTCGTAAGTATCATGAGAAACAACGACGGGTTCGTGCTCTTAGATTAAATCTACAGTTAGATTTAATGGAACCACTAAAGAATATTCAAGAAACAGCAATCAAGGATGATGCTGAAGGAATGAATGGACGAATAAAGGAATTAAAGCAAGGAGGAGATGGAATTTGGAGATTCCATGAAAGAAGGATTTGGGTACCTAAACAAGGAAATTTAAGAAATAAGATTTTAGAAGAAGCTCATAAATCTAGGTATACCATGCATCCTGGAAACAATAAGATGTACCAAGATTTAAGAAATAATTTCTGGTGGATAGGCATGAAAAAGGATATAGCTAGATATGTTTCTAAGTGTCTTACTTGTTCACAAGTTAAGGCAGAACACCAGAAACCTTCAGGTCTACTACAACAATTAGAAATGCCAGTATGGAAATGGGAACTCATAACAATGGATTTTGTTACTAAGTTGCCCAAAACCAGAAAAGGTAATGATGCAATTTGGGTAATTGTGGTTCGATTAACCAAATCAGCTCATTTTCTACCCATGAAAGAAATCTTTAGCATGGAAAGGTTGGCAAAGTTGTATGTAGATGAAGTTGTATCCCTACATGGAGTTCCACTCTCCATTGTATCAGATAGGGATAGTCGTTTCACTTCTCACTTCTGGACAAGTTTCCAAGAAGCCATGGGAACTAAACTAAACTTGAGCACTGCATATCATCCACAAACAGATGGGCAAAGTGAAAGGACGATACAAACTCTAAAAGACATGCTCTGAGCATGTGTGATAGATTTTGGTGGAAATTGGGACGACCACTTACCTTTAATTGAATTCTCCTATAATAATAGTTATCATTCAAGTATCGAATCTGCCCCATTCGAAACACTATACGGATGTAAGTGCAGAACTCCAGTATGTTGGGCAGAAATAGGAGAAAGTCAATTATCAGGTCCTGAGATAGTACAAGAAACTACAGACAAGATCACTCAAATCAAAGAAAGACTAAAGACAGCTCGAGATCGTCAGAAGAGTTATGCAGATAATCGACGTAAACCGTTAGAATTCCAAGTTGGAGATAGAGTATTGTTGAAAGTTTCTCCTTGGAAAGGAGTAGTTCGGTTCGGTAAGAAAGGAAAGCTAAGTCCAAGATACGTAGGACCATTTTCAGTGATCCAACGTATAGGACCAGTTGCTTATCGTTTACAGCTACCAGAAGAGTTAGCTGGAGTACATGACGTATTTCATGTATCCAACCTCAAGAAATGCCTATCAGACGAATCTTTGGTAGCACCTCTTCAAGATATAGAGGTAAACGGAAAGTTAAAATTTGTTGAGAAATCTCTTCAAATAGAAGATAGAAAGATCAAGTTTCTCAAGCACAAGCGGCTAGTACTGGTCAAAGTTAAGTGGGATTCGAAGAGAGGATCTGAATACACTTGGGAGCTAGAATCGGAGATGAAGCGAAAGTATCCTCACTTATTCCAATAAATCTCGAGGACAAGATTTTAAATAAGGTGGGGAGAATGTAAGGACTCTCAAAAAATGTATTAAACTGACCCACAAGTGAAAACCCGTATCCCTGAAACCATACTGTGCATTAAAAACCAAGAAAACAAGATTTATGGTGTTCAGGCGGGCCGCGTAAAAGACAAGCATTGTCTTACGCGGGCCGCGTCAAGACCTGTTTGACCGGATAAGTGTTCCAGATCCACGTGGTGTCCACCTGGCTAGCCTACTCGTGACCAATCAACCCTACTCGTAGACTAGGCGGCCAGGCGGGCCGCGTAAAGGTAAGCCGAAGGCTTACGCGGGCCGCGTGAGCCCTATTTTTCAGCTATAAATAGCTAGGCACCTGAGCAGTCCACTGTTGTTGAAATCAAATATCAAAAACGAAGTTAGGCTGCTCCAAAGTCAAAATTACTTTCAATTTTAGTGGGGTGCTGCTACGATACCGGGTATTAACTCGATCGCTGCTACGATTCAATGTCCGATCGATTAAAACTATCCAATGGATGTTTAAGTGCTGCCCACATTAGGGTTATGCTTTGTCATTCGTCGTGAATTCGATGGATGTTTAAGTATTGCACTTTGTCATTCGTTGTGAGGGTTTAATCTCATGAGTTATCGTAAATGCTGTATTAGTTACTGACCTAGTTCGTGTGCATGTTGTTTAAATTTAGGTTAAAAGACTAATCAGTAGACTAGACTCTGCCGTGTTAAATCTGCAAGGTGAGTCATTCTCTTTTTATCAAAGTACTTTATAAATTCTTAAATATTTTCAAAGTTATAATTACAGGGATTAAGTCTTTGTAATCACCAAATTACAGCCGGTATGTGGGGTTTTGTATACATTACTTGATAATCTTCACCATTGGACAACGGGGTAGCCAATGGGTGATATGACCATAGTAACAGAAATGAGTCGAGTGACAAATACCGTGGGTAGTTGGTTGATATCTGGAAACATTGTAATCGCTCTTAATACTGTAAATTATAACAAACGCGTCGTTTTAGTAAATAGATCGATTCACCAGTATTTACCGCTGTCAAAACCTTTTTCAAATATGTTTCAGGTGATCTGTTGTGATCCAAGAAAAGTGCCGCAAAGCACTACAAGCTTAAGGAAGTGGCTCAATATAAAATAAAGAAACATATATTGTAAAATAAAGATTTCTCAGTGAAATCATATGATTGTAAACTACCGGGGTTTATCCCGAATTGTGAAATGAATTAATCGGGAAATTTCAGTTTTAAAAGATCCTGTGAAAATCTTCCGCTGTTAACTCAATTAAATAAACACCACGGGATTTTCTGTCCCGCAGCTCCTGAAACGGGTCAAACCGGGTCGGGGGCCGTGACAGGTGACGTTACCCTCGGCTAAGTAGTCTGAGTCAGCAGGGATACAGTCCTAAATAGCCGGGTTAAAGTATTAATAGTAGCTTACATATGAGGGGATCAAAGAGTTTGGACCCCCGCCATCCAATACCGGTGGGTATTGAAGGAGGTCCTACTAAATTTGATCCAGGTCCTTGCAGGATCTATACACTGAACAAGGCAAGACTCTTACCAAACCGTTCCCTTAACCCCCGACCAGGTAGCCAACATATCTCCATATAGACCGTGGAGATATGAATGGTGAAAATCTTTTATTTTATATAGACAGTAAAATAATGCCAAGACACCACGGACAAACGATAAGGAAGAATCACCTTCAACATAAGAAACTAGTTATTAAAGTCATTAATACATAACCAAGTAAAAAGTGCGAAAAGATTAAAAATAAAAAGTATTACACTAGACACTTGTCTTCACCAAGTGATGTAAGAGACTTAGGCAAACATGACCTTTGATTGTCAAGAACTCTTACGATTAATCTTGGATCCCGAGATGACTCACACACTCTATGATGGACAATGGATGATGGTGGTGGATGATGGTGTTGTGATGGTGGTGGGTGAAGTGTGAGAGAGGTGGTGTGCCAAGGGATGGTTTTCAAATGAGACAAACACCCCTATTTATAGTCTGAACAGTAGCTCGGGCACAGCCCCGTGTCCACCTTCTTCTCTGTCTTCATTAATTGCAGTTTGTCTGCATTAGTTGACCACGCCCCCGTGTCCGCTGGGCACAGCCCCGTGTGCAGAAGCGTATCTGTACTATCAAGATTTCCCCAGATTCCGCGAATCTTAGAGTTGACCACGGCCCCGTGTCCGCTGAGCACGACACCGTGGTGGTTGATAGAAGCTTCTACAACTTTGTCTTTTCTGCTGACACTTGGGCACGCCCCCGTGCTCATTGAGCACGGGGCGTGTTCATCCTTCTGTTCTCTTGTTTTGCTTGGGAAGATGCTATCGGGGAGGCTGGGCATGCCACGTTTGTTCCTTTTCTTGTATTTATGTTAGATTTAGCTGCATTTTTGCTTCTTTTGTTCATTTGAGTTCTTTTAATCCTGAAAATACAAAAGGAAGACAAAAACACACTTTTTCCAACATTAGTACTAAAAAGGGTTAGTTTTATGCCACAATTGATGTAATTTATATGTTGCATTTTGTGCACATCACAGAGCATATACTTGAGGGTCTGAAAGGCTTCCTCCTGTTTAGGACCCCAAACAAAAGGTTTGTCATTCTGGGTTAAAGCGGTAAGCGGTACGGCGATTTTGGATAAATCAGCGATGAATTGACGGTAATAACCTGCCAATCCGAGAAAAGAACGGATTTCGAAAGGGTTCTTTGGCGTAATCCAGCTCCTTACTGCTTCGATTCTCGCGGGGTTGATGTGAATTCCTTGACTGTTAACGATGTGACCAAGGAATTGAACCTCCTCGAGCCAAAATTCACACTTGGCTAACTTGGCGTAGAGGCGATTTCCTTGGAGAAGCTCGAGAACTAAACGAAGATGTTGCGCATGTTTGGCTCTCGACTTCGAGTAGATAAGGATATCATCGATAAACACAATGACGAAACGATCCAAGAAGAGTTTACACACACGGTTCATCAAATCCATGAAGACTGCGGGTGCGTTTGTGAGACCAAAAGGCATGACCACGAATTCATAATGGCCATAACAGGTGCGGAAAGCGGTTTTTAGAATGTCTTGCTCCTGAATACGCAACTGATGAAAACCAGAACGTAGGTCGATCTTTGAGAAGCATGTAGCGCCTTGGAGTTGATCAAATAGGTAATCGATGCGGGGTAGCGGGTAACGATTCTTGATAGTACGCTTGTTGAGTTCCCTATAATCAATGCACATTCGGAACGATCCATCCTTCTTTTTCATGAAAAGAACGGGTGCGCCCAAAGGAGATGTGCTAGGGCGTATGAAGCCTTTATCAAGTAACTCCTGGAGTTGGCTAGAAAGTTCACGCATTTCGGACGGTGCGAGGCGATAAGGAGCTTTTGCAACAGGGTTAGCACCATGGATAAGGTAGATACGAAAGTCGATGTCACGAGTAGGGGGTAGACCGGGTAAATTGTCAGGAAAGACATTAGGAAAATCACGAACCACAAGTACCTTTTCCATCGACTTCTTTTCCTCCTCCGCTACTACAATTTGAGCTAAGAAAGCCAAGTATTCCTTGCGGAGATACTTGCTCGCTTGAATACACGACATAAGCTTCAATTCTTTCGAAGATATTTCGCCATAAACACATAGTTGATCACCGTTTGAAAGAGAGAAACGAATCATCTTTTCGAAACAAACAACTTCAGCATGATTTTCACGAAGAAAATCCATGCCTACTATGACGTCAAAGCTACCTAGTTGCATGGGTATGAGGTCGATCGGGAAGACGTGATTGTTGAGTTCGAGAGTACAATCACGGAGAACAGAGCTAACGGTGGCGGTTCTTCCGGTGGCAACTTCTACGTCGAAGGTCGTTAGGAGATTAACGTGTTTACGTTTTAAATGCTTTTCGAGTTCAAATGACATAAAACAGTTATCGGATCCAGTATCAAACAAGCAAGAAGCATAAAGGTCACGGATAAAGTGGACTACCCAACGCCTTTGATACTTGGTGGATGACCTTTCTGGTGGCTTTTTCCCGTACCTTTTGGGACCATTCATCCTTTTCCAAGCATAGGTAGAAGCCCTCTTTCCCATACACAACGACGGTTCCAAGCAAGATGAATAGTTTATAGTCGACTCAGTATCGGTGAAATCCCCCCATTGAATCTCTTTAGTACCTATTCTCTTGTAGTGCACCCCTGTTCGGGTTAAAGGGAAGGGCCTCGTCGAAATCATCGGCTTTCTGCCCAACGCCACGGCCGTGGCCCTATTATTTAAGAATATTTACGGATGTATAAGGCCAGCATAGGCTGAGTCTAATTCATCATCCCGGGATTGAGTTCTGACCATAAAATCAACTATCATGCTTGGATGGAAGGAGCATTCAAGACTATCGAGGTTGGACGGAGGCTCCTCTTCTCGGTCGGGAGTGAGTTGTGAATTCTGGTTATAAGGCTTGTGATGTTCGATCTAAGATATTCAGAATCAAGATCCAGATAGAATTGTTGGCTTTCTCAATAGCTTTCTCGGGTTGCTGTTGCTGAAGCTGAGCTTGAAGAGCGGAGTTCGGCGAGAATACTCTCGACAGGTGGGCATGGAAGCTATCTGCTATGCTATTAGAGGATTTATACCGTAAACACACAACTTCCACCCTGTTGGCTGTAGTTTTAGCTTGTATATGTGAAAAATGAATAAGAAAATAATAGATATTTAAAAAAGAATTAAAATAAGATATTTTTCTGCACAAAACAGGGAAAGAGAATGAACTAGAACAAAGCAGATTTTTTTCATTCCAGCACTACAAGCATTTTGTTACATGGGAGTACATCCAATAGGAAGCTTACACACACATAGACCAGCCAAACAACTAAACACAACATAACAAATAAAACCAAACAAAGACACTTAACTTAGCATAGGAGTCTATCTCCAGTAAGCATCAGAGTAGATCCCCACTAACAAAAGACAAAGAACACCATACATTAAAACAAACTACTTTGCGTCTACAGACACTTATTTAAATCTTCTAGAAAGAGTCGACGGACTCTTCTAGTCTCCCCGGTCACTGAGGGTGGCAGCCCGCACAATGAGCTCTTTTTGTTCGGCGAGGAGGGCCCGAATCTGGTCTTCCAGACCGCGAATGCGGCCCCGGGTCAATTGCATCATATTTCCTACGACCTCCGGATCGAGAGCAGGCGGATGCTCCCAGAACAGACCGAGCATTTGCTCCTGTTGGAGCTTCTCGTTTTCTGCACGAGCTATCTCGTGCTGAATTGTTGCAAGTCTTTCGGTAATATCCATAATGTTTGTTTTTGGAATCAGTGTGACTGAAAGTCTTTCTTTCTGACTTCTACCTCTCTCTTTGAAAATATAGACTGAAAGAAGCTTCTATTTATAGGCCTTGGAGGTGCCTAATGATGCGTGTGAAGTGTTATATATATTAGGTGTATATTTTAAGCCCCTTTAACACTTATTTTAGCCAAGTTTTAAATTTATAAAACACGATATTTTACTAACACTAAACACACATATGGGCAAGTGCACCCATCGTGAGCGTAGTATAGTGTTGGCAAGATACCGAGGTCGTCCAAGGACACAAGAGCTTTTAGTACCGGTTTATCCTCAACGTCTAATCAAAATAAAAAGTTTAGAAAAAATGTTTTAAACTAAGAAAAGTAAAAACTAACTAAAATGCTGAAAATAAAAATAAAAGAAAAACAGATAGACAAGATGAATCACTTGGTTCCGACTCGTATCTAGTATAACCTTTGATTATTTCCGCACTTTTGCACATAATTAAGAGATTATCTTAGTTATTGTAGTAGGCCCCTCTTTTGAAGGTGACGTTACCCTCACCCCAGTAGTTTGAGTCAGCAAGGATACAATCCTAAAAGGGTGGATTATTGGAAGATAATGAATTAAGTTATTAATGCAATATTGTGGTAGGCCCCGCTTTTGGCGGTGACGTTACCCTCGGCTAAGTAGTCTGAGTCAGCAGGGATACAGTCCTAAATAGCCGGGTTATAGTATTAATAGTAGTTAACTTATGAGGGGATCAAAGAGTTTGGACCCCCGCCATCCAATACCGTGAAGCATTGAAGGAGGTCATACTAAATTTGACCCAGGTCCATTGCAGGACCTCTAAACGCTGAACAATGGCAAGACCTTTACCAAACCGTTCCCTTAACCCCTGACCAGGTAGCCAACATACCTCCACATAGACCGTGGAGATATGAATGGTGAAAATCCTTTATTTTATATAGACAGTAAAATAATGCCAAGACACCACGGACAAACGATAAGGAAAGATCACCTTCAACATAAGTAACTAGTTATTAAAGTCATTAATACAAAACCAAATAAAAAGTGCAAAAGATTAGAAATAAAAAGTATTATACTAGACCCTTTGTCTTCACCAAGTGATGTAAGAGACTTAGGCAAACATGGCCTTGATTGTCAAGAACTCTTATGATCAATCTTGGATCCCGAGACGACTCACACACTCTACGATGGACAATGGATGATGGTGGTGGATGATGGTGTTGTGGTGGTGGTGGGTGGTGGATGAAGTGTGAGAGAGGTGGTGTGCCAAGGGATGAGTTGAAATGAAACCAAGCACTCCTATTTATAGGCTGAACAGAAGGCTGGGCACGGCCCCGTGTTCGCTGAGCACGGCCCCGTGCCTGTCTGACAATCTCTCTCTTCATTAATTGTAATTCGCAATTACAATTAATGCGCCTGCTGTACTTTCGACACGCCCCCGTGTTCGCTGGACACGGCCCGTGGTGGGCGATAGAAGCTTCTATAGGTTTGTCTTTTCTGCTGCTTCTTGGGCACGGCCCCGTGCTGGCTGAGCACGGGGCGTGTTCAGTCTTCTGCCTTCTCTATTTTGCTTGGGAAGATGCCGTTGAGGGGTCGGGCAGTCCACTTATGTTCCTTTCCTTGTATTTATGTTAGATTTAGCTGTCTTTTTGCTTCTTTTGTGAATTTGAGCTCATTTAATCCTGAAAATACAAAAGGAAGACAAAAACACTCTTTTTCCAACATTAGTACTTAAAAAGGGTTAGTTTTATGCCTCATTTGATGTAATTTATATGTTGTATTTTACACACATCACCTAACTCTTTCTTATTATTAGTAAGATAAGTTGTCTTAGTTTCATAATATGTTTCAACCCCGGCTTTTCATGAATATGGAACCGGATCCACTAGATTTTAGTGTGATGAAGAATTCTCTTCGTACTCCAATCCGTACGAAAGGCCCCCTTTCTTTTGGTGGGTATCGCCACGTGGCTTAATCCCAGATCATTCCTTCAGGATTAGGACACAATAATATAGCGCACATCAGAGAAGAGAGTCCCCACTTTATTATAAGATAGGCCCCCCACGTCCTTTCTTAATAGATGGAGCAATCGTCACTCGACGGCTCAAAAGCGGATCAACACAAACCCACGTGATCCGTATTCGCTTACGTACCAGGCGCGTTTCGTCGTACCCTGACTACTCCTCTTTCACTGGCTTATTTGTACCCAGCTACATGATGGCACTCCCCTCGGCCAATCCTCAATCGACAGCAACTCCGTCCTAGCGAATCCATATCACCTGGGTCTCTTTCTCTTAGGTTGGTTTCAACAGGAAATACAAAGAAAAGTAAGTGGGTCCAGTCCACATCTTTTTTTCTTTAATAATGAACACTATTATTCGATGAATGACTCAAATGATTTGATGAATGACTCAAATGATTCCAGAAATACATCAATTTCTCCCTATAATATTGATACTTAGTATCACGATCAAGTTTACTAATTACCCTCGAAAAACATCTTTTTTTTCATTTTTTCCTAAACTCTTATCAAAAGGTTCGCATAAGAAATTAACATAGTTCTCGTAAGAAGTCATTATGGTTTGAATCTTTTGTTCCCACGTATCCCTATCCTTTTTCTTCTTTTTTTGTTTTTCTTGTATATTTTTATACAAGTATTTTTTCAGATCCTCCTGCTTTATTATATTTCCAGTTTTCTGTATCAATACCTTTTTCATCGTAAACAAATTCACCACCATCTAATCATTTTTCTTGATAATCAATCACATTGTGATAGATATACTCATTGATGATAGAAAGAGGATCCATTTTACAAAATATATTGACATAAGTATCAGGCAGTTTCTTGCTATGATCAGCTATAGTTATAAAGTTGTCATGAACTGTGTATATGGGGGATCCCTGGTTAAGCATTTCCAAAATAAAATTCATAGCAATATATGCATCCTTTTGGTGAATGAAATTGACGAAGGTAGATATTTGAGTCTTCCTTTTATCTCTAGTTTCTGAAGGGACTCTAAGAGTAACCTGACGCCTCTTCTTGTGAATTCGCATAAACCTATACATTGATAGGGTCTTTTTTCATATAATCCTGAACAATTGTAAAGAAGACGTCTCCGGCATAAATGCAAGGAGGATGTATAGCTGATATAGGATCTTGTGGAACAGGATTTGATTCTGCAAGCGGTTCGGTACGAACGAAGAAATTTCGAACAAAAGGGTCGGAACTCGCCGATAGGAAAGGAGAGAAAAACAAAACAATGCCAAAAGCTCCGTCAATCCGCTGTTCATTGATAGACGAAGCTCTCTCTTTATCATCTCGCGCCAGATGCAACAAAGGATGAGTCCTTTTTCCTTCTCGCGAACCACGAAAGCGCCTAGCACCCAGAGGAGCAAAGCTTATTTGGGAAAACGGAAAGGAACTGAAATCACTCAAAAAGAGAAATCATTACTGGCAGGAGGTACCACAGTCTCACAGACGTAATTTCCTCCTTTTCATACGGAAAAAAACTATCAGACCTACTACATATACGGGCTTAGATAAAGTTGGAATGCTTGAGATGAAACCCTTAGGACTCAGGGAAAAGAAGATGAACCTTACTACTACAAGACTCAAAAGATAGAACATAAAAAGTACTCGCTCACTGAAGGTGCGAAACGAAAAAGAGGTTCTTTCGTCAAGTGAAGAGTTACCACAGTCTCAAGCCATATAGAAAAAGCAGGCAGCTTTCCTAAGCGATAGCCCAATGGTGAAAGACCAGAAGCCACATTCCTCCGCTTTCACTTTATCTTCCTGGGAGTCCTCTAGTCTTGCATTCGTTCTAATATGACACAATTAAGAATTCGATTCATTTTCAATTAGGCCTTGCTCTAGCCTCTTTAGGGGTTATTGATTTCTTGGTCGCTCAATGTACTCTTTACCTGCTTATACCATTGACAACATTGTTGTCACTCTGAGCCTGGCGGACATTGATATTGAAGGTTCTTCCGCGGGCTGCTTGCTGTGGCTGCTGCTGTTGTTGTTGTTGCTGTTGTGGCTCTTGTTTCACAACACGGTGTGGGCAGACATTAGCAAAATGATTCGGGTCACCACAAGTGTAGCAAGTTCGAGCATTAACAACTAGTGCTAGAACTGCTTGGTTGACCTGAGGAGCAGGAAGTTGAGCTGGTGGTGCAGGAAGAGCTTGAGCATCTTGCTGGCGAGTGCCTGAGCGGCAGTGAGCGGTGAAGTGCCCATAGATGTTTCAGTTTACACAGAAACGACAGTTGACCCCTATTGGATGGTGATAGGTGCAAGTAGGGCACAGAGGGTGACTACCAGTATACGCATGCTTGGCAGGCGGTGCGTTGGTAGTAGCAACTTGACGGTTCTGGTTGTTGGGCGGTGCTGAGACTGCATTAAGCGGTGCTGCGGCGGTAGTCACATAGTTCTTCTTGTTGTTGTTCCTTCGCTTGCGGCTCTGGCGGCTAGACTTTGAACGTTGAGATGTTGCATTGTCGGTACTGGGAGTAGCAGGGGCTTGATTGAGGCTCTTGGTCGAGGTTTTGAAAGCTCCAGCCAAGACTCGTTTGTCGTTGATCTCCGCTGCGAGTTGGTAGGTTTCCTCGATAGTAGTAGGTCTCGCTGCCTGGACAAAATCAGCTACACACTCGGGAAGAGCACGGATATACTTCTTGATAGTCTTCTCAGGTGTGTCCACTTGACTGGGACAGATAATGCTCAAATGTTTGAAACGAGCGGTGAGACCAGCGTTGTCACATCCTTCTTGCTTGATGTGCCAGAATTCATTCTCCAGCTTTTGGACTTCGTGGGGAGGACAAAATTCCTTCATCATGAGCTCCCTTCGATCGTTGGAGTTGCAAGTTCACTAGATCAAAAGTAAAATCTCCAGTGTGGATTTTGTTGGTTTTTGAAGGTGTTCAGATCTGAAGTGGTATGGTATGGTGGTCGTAGTTACAGGTTTTCACCAGAAAAGGGCTCGTCGGCATATGCGAGAGTTGTAAACCTTCACTGAATAGGGAAGAAAGGGTATTATGTGCTTCTGAGATGTGTAAAGCTTCACTGAATGATTTGTGTTGTTACTGAAATCATACATAAACTTGATTTGTGTTGTTTATTGGATTGGGTAGTGTTATTGTTATTAAAATTATGTTATTGGTTTGATTTATGGTTTATTTGGAGTTGTTTGGATGTAAATATGATTTGGAGTGTTTGGGTAAAAGTGAGTACTCTAGTCGTAACACCTTTGAATTGTGATAGTTTTTTTTATCATGCATGATTGATTGATATGTTGATGAACAGGCGTTGAACCTGTAGAACGCAAATGCATAATTTAGGAAAAAAATTGTAATCTGTCAATGAATAGAGAGTGAGAGGAGTGTATGTGTGTGGGTGATGGTGGCTAATACTGGTGGGAGCGGCGATGGTGACTAGTTGGGGGCGGTGGTGACTGGTAGTAGCAGTAGAGAGAGATGTAGAGATATATAGAGAGGGGTGAGATATATGTATAATTTTTTTAAATAGGGTGTATTTAATAAAACCGTTAAATAAAATAAAAAGAAAAAGACCAAGTTGCCCTTAACTTAACAGAGGTTCATGGATGGGGTTAAGTTAGTTGGACCAAAATGGCCATTGTAAAAACTTTTTGGACGCATAGGTGAAAAATGAAACATTTGGACTAAAGTGGCAAAACTACAGGAACTAAAATGACATTTTACTCTAATAAGAAGAAGAGGAGGATGAGGAGGAGTTAAATGTCATTTTAGTCCATGTGGTTTGTGTTATTTTGTCAGTTTAGTCCAAAAGTTTCATTTTTACCTGTGGATCCAAAAAGGTTTCAGCGTTGTCATTTTAGTCCACTGGGTTAACTTCATTTATTTTTCTGTTAACGAGAAGGGCAATTCAGTCATTTTATATGTAATTATGTTAACTAGAAGAACAATTCGGCCACATAAAATGACCGAGTTGCCCTTCTCGTTAATAGAAATAATGGATGAAGTTAACCCAATGAACTAAAATGGCAACAGTAAAACCTTTTTAGACCCATAAAAAAAAATGAAACCTTTAGACTAAATTAAGAAAATGTCATAAACCTCTAATAACAATAATGTATTTCTTTTACATGACAAAAGTAGAAATTTAAGATTTGCCGAATAAAAAAAGCGAAGGAAGAGATATAGGGTTTATTCTCCATGTATAAAACAAAACCTCTGCACATTTCATTCATTTTCATCTCTCGGTCATCACCTTTCTGTGTTCGCTCTTTTCGTGTCGCTAGGGTTTCGCCTGATCAAATCAGGTCAAATCTCTAGATCTCAACTGGTACACACTTTTCTATCCGATAATTCATATCAATTTCATGTTTTAATCCAGATTCCTATCTGTTTTATAATGTATTTGCGATTTAACTCCTAATTTTCCTCAATTTGAATGCAGGCACATGGAGGAGCAACAACAGAGTAAGTTCTCTTTTTTGTGTTGTGATTTTTGGTACTGTTTGTGTAGTATATTGTAAATTTGGTACTGATTATTGGCATTGTTCATGGAACTGGTGACTTTGTGATTAGATATGGTTAGTATAGTTAGTATGCTGGAAATGAAATTGTTTATGCTTCTCGGAGTATTGATTTTGTTGTTGGAATATTATGTTTTGTGTTGTTGTAGTTCTAGTGTTAAGTGCTTTTGTTTTGAAGAGATTATGAGCTCGAATTATGCGGAAAACAACCGAGAGGTAGGAGATTAAGAGTTTACGGTGGTGGATATAGTTGTGGATGGGGTTGAGGTTTGGAATATAAGTTTGGATAGGTGGTTATTGACCTAGGGGATTTGGAATGGTGAATGGTGTTGATATCCGATAAGTTCATGCTTCTGTTGTAACAAAAGATTCCCTTTTTATGTGGCTTGTATTGAGTGGACACATTGAATCAATACTTTGGAATCTGTTTGATGCCTTTTTATGTGGCGGATATTGATTAGACTGAAAGGAAATGCTATAAGTAAAAGACTACTAATTTGTAGATGAGAGATATGTAAGGGAGAAAAATAAGAGACACGAGGTAGCGACAAGAAGACTAAAGTTTATAAAATAAAATGAAATAGGTGGATTTGTGTAAACTCGGTGATTGTGTAACTTTTTTAAAATATGTTAAGAGTTGTATGTTATATTTAAAAGATGAATAATACCTTCAGAAGGATTATACTGTGGCTACTGTGTAAAGCTCGAAGAATGTTTGGTAGAAGTGAGCTTTATATGGTGTGTGTAATGAGAGACAAATTGTTTCAAGTACTTTTTTCTTGGTACTGCATTTGTATATAAAGCAATGTTTTTTTCTTTCACACAAGTGCTTTCTTAACACTATCTTATCGTTCTTTGTTGACGTACATTTTACAAGTCTTAAGATAGTAAATAAAGTGTTCATGTTACAAGGATATCTTAGTCGGAACAAAGTAAAGAACATATTTTGTAGTGACTACTGACTTGGGAATCAACGATTGCCATCGTGCGTTCCTCTTCATGGTTAGATGGCTAAAGCTTTTTTTTTTAATCTTTATTTTCTATAAAAGTTATGTTAACTGTGTTATGACATATGATGGAGATGGGGTGCTGGGATTTGGTATAGTCATGTAAAGTTTATATTGCTTGCATTTGTGTTGAAGTAATTGCTGAAGTGTTTCCAGTGTATTGCAGAAAACCTAGATGGATGCATAACTCTGTTACTTAAGTGTCCTTGTGCATCATTATGTAATGAAACCAATTTTCCATTTGCTAAGCATCAATTTTTTTTGAGTCCTTCAGAGGACCGGAGTGAGCATCGGAGTTTATTGTGTGGATTTATTGATTTTTTTTCATCAATATCAAATGATTAGGTGCTAAGTTGAGAAGACCAATATCTCCATTAAAGTTTTAGCCTTTTAGGACATGACAACATTGAGTAAAGTTATCTGCTTAATCACCAAACAGAAACTTGAGATAGTTTATGTTGTCTTACAAAGTACTGTTATTAACTCTTTGGCTTCATTTAATGAAACACCAAATGTTGCAGGTGTGTCAAGTTGTTACGTATTCAAAAGTCGATTGCAAGAGTATGCTCAAAAGGCAGGACTCACCACCCCTATTTATCATACTATCAAGGAAGGCCCTTCACACCAGCCAGTATTCAGGTCAACTGTCGTAGTAAATGAGGAAAGCTATCATTCCCTGACCGGATTTTTGAATCGAAAGGCGGCTGAACAATCTGCTGCTGAAGTTGCTCTCATTGAAATTGCTAAAACTGGTGCAACAGATAAAAGCGTCTCTCATCCTGTGGTAACTATTACTTTGTCAATTTCGCATTAATTGTGTAGGTTCTCTTCTAATTGACGATAATAATAGGGAAAACATGATCAGTTACATTAGATGCGTAGCTTTGGTCCTCCTTTAAAAACGTATAGAGATAAAATTTAGAAGTAAAATGCCATTTTTTGTCTCTGAGGTTTGGCCAGTTTTGCGACTTTCGTCCAAATGTTTGTTTTTTCGCATCTGGATCCAAAAGGTTTGAACTCTTGTCAGTTTCATCCGGCTTGTTAACTCCATCCATTGTTCTTTATTAAGTCAGGGGTATTTCCGTCATTTTTGTTAACTTAAAGGGCAATTCGGTCTTTTTCAGTTTTTACAAGCATTTAGCATATAATGTACAAGTATTTAAAAGACCAAATTGCTTTTTAAGTTCACAAAAGACGAAAATACCCCTGTTATAACGAAGAAAAATGGATGGAGTTAACGAACTGGATAAAAATAGCAAGATTTCAAACCTTTTAGCATAGTTATTAAAGGCGCCAGGCGCACCCAAGGCGCATAAGCCTTGCCTGGGGCCTAGGCGCACCCAAGGCGCATAAGCCTTGTCTGGGGCCTAGGTGCAACGCAAAAAAGTGTGGGCCTGAGGAAAAAAAAAACGCACAACAAATAAAATAAAATATTTTTATATAATAGAAAATTAATAGAGTAAACTTCCGTTTTGCTCCCTGTGGTTTAGTCGTTTTAATGGTTTTGCCCCAAACCTTTAAAAATAGCCATTTTACTCCCTGATCTATCGAACGTATCTCTATTTCACTCCATGCCCTAAACGGCATCCATTTACAACGTTAAATAATTGTCATGTGCCCCTCACATGAGGGCACTTCAGTCTTTTCCCATCCCCTTATTTAATTATTAGAAATTAAGATATAATCATTAATCAAAGATAATACTAAAATAACTTATTGAAAATTTCAATTTCATTCATGTTCATCATCTAGAATCCTGGGTATCAGGAAGAAACCCTACCCCACAACAAACAAAGAGACCCCACCAATCCCTTTCTTCTTCGTCTTTATTTTCAAATGAACCAGTGATGTTGTTTGTTGTTACAGAAGGTTAAATGGTGGCTTTGATGCTTATTATTTTTTAAAATCACAGATACTTGGTGGCTTAATTCATAGCTTCATTTTCAAACTAGATTAGAACACAAAATTGTCAGGTGCGGTGTTGATGGGTACGATTTTTGCTCAGATCTGAAAAGGGGTAAGAGGCGGCGGCTAGGGTTTCGTCGCTAATCACGATGACGACAATGGTGGTGGCTTACGTTTTAAGTTCCGATTCAGTGTTAATGACGACGTTGGTGGTTTAGGTTTTAAGCTTCTCTTGAATATTGGTTGGGTTCCGTGAGGTGGTGGTCCTATGACGGGGGTGATGGTGGCAGTTCTAAGAGAAGGGATGAGGGTCGGAGAGATATGGAAGGATAAGAGAGACGACAACAATGGTTGTGGTGGTTGCTCTATGGTAGGGAAGTGAGGGTTGTGGTCGTCAGTGGCGATGACGGCGGCTGGTTCAACGTGGTGGTCCGGTGGAGCTCGTTCAAGGTGGGATTAGTGGTTTTGGAGAGGATTAGGGTTAGGGTTTCAATTAGTGAAGATGGAGTTGCAGGGGTTTGGAGGAGATGATGATGTGTTGTTCATCATCCCTGTCATTTGTTGGAGATTTGGGCATTTGGCTAGTAATATATTTAAATAGAAATTAAATACAAATTACTAAAATACCCTTACTTTTATTTTAAAATTACCAAAATGTCCTTTGAGTTAACAGACATTATGGATGGAGTTAAGCCCATGGAGCAAAATGGCGACAAAACCAAAACATCAGGGAGTAAAACGGCTATTTTTAAAGGTTTGAGGCAAAACCGTTAAAACGACCAAACCACAGGGAGCAAAACGGAAGTTTACTCAAATTAATACTATTCTTCAAATAAAATAAACTAAAGCTATTATATAACATTTAAAATAGAAAAGTAGTTTCGTTAGATAAAAGTAGAAATCTAGCTGTAATCTTACCGGAATTTAGAGAATTTGGCCGGAATCTGCGCATGAACCATCGCATGGAGAATTAAAGTGCAATTGCCTTGACTTAAGGCGCAATTGCCTCGCATCGCTATGAAATTGGGCCTAGGTGCAAGAGGCGATGACTTTTAACAACTATGCCTTTTGGATCCAAATGCGACAAGTCACAAAACTGACCATAGGTGCAAGAGGCGATGGCTTTTAACAACTATGCCTTTTGGATCCAAATGTGACAAAAGTCACAAAACTGACCAAACCTCAGGGACGAAAATGGCATTTGACTCAAAAAATAGAAATCATAATATCATACAATCAATAATCAAGGCTGAAGTTCGGAAATAAAATTTATATCTTATATCACCAAAGAGAATATTCTTTAATGCATTTTTCTATTTAATGCGACTTCTAAGGGCACGTTTGGTTCACAACATTCATTGTTTTCTTATTTTGTTTTTAGTTTATGTCATGGTTTTTGAAACGTCGTTAAATCTAACACTCATATAAGCTTTGAATTAGTTCGGAGAATATATAATTTTCCACCCGCTTTTTAAATGCTGTTTTTAACCTTTTAGTTTTAATATATCTATCTTCTTGGTTGATTTTTTTAGCATGAAACCGGATTATGCAAAAATCTACTTCAAGAATACGCACAAAAGATGAACTATGCCATCCCATCATACGTCTGCACAAGAGACGAGAGCAAGGGCCGAGATTCCCCGTTTTCTTGTACTGTTGACATAGGAGGAATGAAATATATAGGTACAGCAGCAAAGACAAAGAAGGAGGCAGAACTTAAAGCTGCGAAAATCGCTCTTTTGGCTATAAGAATGAGCACACCCGAGCCAAACGTAGAACCCGACACACCCGACCTGGAATCCGTATACACAGTGGTCCCCAGTAAACGGAAGGAGCCTGAGCGGGCTGTTGGGGAAACAGAGGAAAATGTGAAGACAAATAAGAGGAAAAAGGGCAAGTTTAAGAGACGAAAGAGGAAAGTTGATACTGCACGAGGTGAAGTTGTCGAGGTGAAAACAAACGGCGATGATTTGAAGTCAAACGGGGAAAGCGTTTCAAATGGGGAAAGTGTTCCAAACGGGGAAAGCATTTTGGTTCAGAGCGAGGACCAGAGTTTGGTTTTAGAATAGAAAATTATCCTCATCCCATGACTCCATGAGTAATGTATAAGTAGAATTTGGATGTGTTTTGTACTTGGGGGCATAATTCATTGGGTATAACATCTTGGCAATATTACATTTTGGAGTTTTAACTATTTTTGAACATGGACTGGTTTTTTCTATCTGCACTATGAATTATCTCTCTAGTCACGTGGCTAAAATTGTTATGAGGATGTTTAATCTGTCACCATGAATTATCATTTACGCATGACAAGTATAGCACACATTCCGTCCTGATGGCTTTGTTGCTCTCTTATCGAATTGGCTAGCGAATTTTGTTAGGTCCCATTTAGGGTATGTTTGGCAAAAGTAGTTGGTGGCTGGAAGTTAGTGGCTGCAGGCTGGTAGCTGTAGCTTTTTAGATATATTTAGCTGTTTGGCAAAGTAGCTGGAGTTCTTAATAAATTGTATAAAATGATCAAAATGGACATAACCAAAAAACTTCATTATCTTTAGAGGTTAAAATAGTTATTTTTTCGAGTTAATTATTGGAGTTAACTTCCATTTTGCTCCCTGTGATTTGGTCATTTTAACGGTTTTGCCCCAATAGTTTAAAAATAGCCATTTTCCTCCCTGATTTTTCTAACTTATCGTCATTTTGCTCCCCGCCTCTAACTCCATTAGGGAGGAAACTGGCGACAAACTCGAAAGATTAGGGAGCAAACTGGCGACAAACTTGAAAGATCAGGGAGAAAAATGGCCATTTTAAACTATTGGAGCAAAACCGTTAAAATGACCAAACCACAGGGAGCAAAACAAAAGTTAACTCTAATTATTGTTTTCGTCCCTGTGGTTTGTCAAAAATCACTATTTCAGTCCATTAGTTTAAAAATTGCGATTTCAGTCACTGTGGTTTCACTTTCGTAACCATTTCAGTCCACCTCGTAACCATTTCAGTCCCTGTACTAACAGAATAAATGGATTGAAATGGTTACGAAAGTGAAACCACAGGGACTGAAATGGTTATGAAAGTGAAACCACAGGGACTGAAGTCGCAATTTTTAAACTCATGGACTGAAATAGTGATTTTTGACAAACCACATGGACGAAAACAGTAATTAACTCTATTTTTTCCCTAAAAGCTTGTAACTTATTCTAAACGATACTAGTAGGAGCGTTCAACCAAAAGCTTCAAGCTCCTAAGCTAAAAGCTTCAAGCTCCTTCAACCAAACAAGACTTTTTATTGAGTAGGAACTTTTTCTTAAAAGATTAAATCTAGAAGCTCCTAAAAGCTCCATGCCAAACATACCCTTAATGTCTAGAAATTTGTCACTTCACATACTTAGAATGATAGTTAGAATCAACATACACTAGATGTTTTAGTCTTTATCATAGAAGTATAGGGTGTGCTAAGTGTTGTGTACGACCAACCTTATAGAATTATAGTATCCATTACCAAATATTTTTATATTACGACCTTGTAAAAGATGAGTGGTTCGGTCTTTGTGAACTAGTGTATGCACTGGCCTTAAAAACAGGTGGTCATGTTTTAAATAGTGTATCCCAAGTGTTTAGATACATTGACTTGTGGACTTGTGGTTGTGTGTCAACCAACTTAGACAGCATTCTATTAAATGTTCACATGAGTTGGTGTATGTGATATATGTCACTCAATGTAGACATGTTAAGTATACCCATGCAACACTTATATGATGCCCATCAATTTCAAGTACTACCATCAACGTCAACGTCGAAGACGTGACAACCATTTTGAGATTTGATGAATTTCTTATAAGCGATTATCTACGACGAAGTTATTAAGGATGCACATGTAAAAGATGTTTCAATAAAGCTTTGAAAGATGAATTCAAATAAAAACAAGGCGGTTTCCAGATATAATGTTTACTTATCAAATTCGGAGCAAAGCAAAAAAGATATTTTATTTTTTTTCGTATTTTAAGGAGACGGTTTACAGTTTCCTTATCTTTGATATTGTTGCCGGCTAGCAAGATTTTATTCAACATAAAAGGAGAGATTTTTTTTAACAAGCTATACTTATTGATAACAATAGGATTATTCTAATTGTAGTAGACTAACATTAGAATATGTTGTCATTGTTCTAGTTCAACATTCATATATATCAATATAACCTGTTAAAATGTTTAAATAAGTGTATTTGTGAGTTAAAGAACTCAAAACATGTACTCACCCCTCTACACAGTAGAAGACATATAGCAGAGTAGCAGACTATCAAGGTCACCATGAGTTCACACATGGAAACTCATATAATGGACTTAATCTACAATTAGACTCAAGAATTAAAATATCTTAATAATGAATTTAATGTTTTTTACTTCAATTCTACATCTCTTGCAAATGTATAAAAGAACTTTGTATATAAAAGTGAAAGACAAGTAACATGACATCATATGCGTAGTGAACTAACAAACATACGTAAACAAAGATATTTTTTGTTTAACAAATTTATTTGGTGACTCAACAATTTTCCACAAAATTCACCTTTTGTAAAAAAATATTTTTCTTCTAATCATTAATTAAATGAAGTTTCTGTTTGACCTTTCTCTAATTCTATAACCAATTTATTTTCTATAACAAAATAACAATTAAGTTTTTGTAAGAAAGTACTCGTGTATTTTGATAGCAAACTTTTATTGATAAACTTAAAACCCATTTGCCCAACAATATTATAACACTTCTAACTTTCGCTTGCTTAGTGTCAAGAACAATTAGGGGGTGTTTGGGATTCCTTTTCAACTTCTCATTCCCAAGAAGTCCTTCTCAAATTCAATAAGTGAGAAATTCTAACTTCTCAAAATCTTTTTTTTTGAAGACATAATCTGCTCTAAAAGTCCTTTTTTCCATGGTGTTTGGGATTCCTTCTACTTCAAAAGTGCTTCTCATATTGTGTTTGGGATTCCTTTTCTCCTCAAAAGTCCTTCTTAGCTTCAAAAGTCACTTTTAAAAGGAATCTCAAACACCCCTTAACCTAAATGCTTATCATAGTTTCACATTCAATTTCACTCACAAGTTACATTTCTCCATTTCGCTCATAATTCGAAATCAAGTATATATCTATAATAATTATGTGATTATAACACCCTTAACAACCTAAGTAAAAGTTCAGAGTACGATCGACTAAATTAACAGTAAATTTTTATTATCAACCAATCAGTCATAGTATACTTCAATTAAACCCTAAATCGCCTATCCAACATAAATCGAGTTTAAATAATCCTCTCATAATTATTCAAATGTTACAACAAAACCGAATCCAAATGACCTAAACACATAGTTAACAAACAATTAGCTCAAACCCGAACCCTAACCCTAACCCTAACCCTAACCCGAACGCAAGCGCTTAACCGCGTCTTGACCAAAAGCCGACCGCGGCTCAACCTTCAACAACTCCACATACATCTTCAAAGCCTCCTCACCCATCCCCTTATTTTCATAACACTCTCCCAACAACCGCAACGCTGCCGCGTTACCACCGTTCAACCGCACCGCCTCCACCAGATCCACCACAGCTGCCTCCACTCCACCACCACCACCACCACCACCGACCTTCATCTTAATCTCCGCCCTCTTACACAACGCATCACTTCTCTCACCGTCACTCAACGACTTCGCCGTCAACGGCGACAGCGCCGCCTCTAACGCCTCGAGCGCCGACGTGGTAAATCCTTGCAGATCGAGCGCCAGCGCCTTGAGAATATGCACTGCGGCGTCGTTTGGGTTGATGGCGATGGATTTATCGGCGTGTTCGGCGGCGGATTTGGCGAGGTTCCGGTCGCCGGTGGATCTGGATCGGGATAAGAGATCGGCGCCGAGGACGAAGTGACGCTTAGCGGCGTAGATGGATCTGTCGCGGTAGCGGAAGTTGTTGAAGAGGTTTTGAGGTATGTTGAGCGTCCATAAGAACATGAAGATCAAGGTGAAGATGAAGAGTAGTTGCATTATTATATCGGATGCCATGACCGATATCGCCATTTTCGCAGGTGAATTGATTGGATCCGGGAAAGTTGAGTTGTAGATTTTGGGGTTGGGTTTATTGGTCAAGATTATAAAGTGGTGTTTGTATGAGTGTTTTAAACCGATTTGTGTCTTGACAATACATAATAACTTTTTTTTTTTCATTCAAATGGCAAAGTAATAAATTAACAGGGTTTTATTCAACAAAGGAGGCTAGAACAACTAACATGCTTTCAATCATAAATAGAATCTTCTTATATAAACCCTTGACATTAGACTTGTGGGTGTGGGGCGCTGCTTGGAGCAGGGGATGTCAGTCAACACTCGCTAAACCACACCAGGTTGTGAACAGCTTTAAAGCCTGGCGTTGGGTGAGGGGAGAGGTGAGGTGGCTAGCTTGGATTGCCTGGTGAATGATGATCGTTTGGACTAGCCGTTTGGTCTAGCCGTTGGGGATAGTGGTTTTGTAGTAAAAATCAAATTTAAAAAAAAAAATTATAATTTTTTACCTATAAATACCCATCCTAAACTTCATTTTTCCACATCAAATAACAAATCTTCTTCAACCAAATACACACCAAATAACAAATCTTTAACCAAACCAACACCAAAAAACCGAACATGGTGCATTGGACAGAGGAGGAGGAAATCGCATTTGTGACATCGATTGTCGATGTACAACGTACTCTACAACGCGGTCAAACCACGTATTGGGGACATACGTTTCAACAATACCAACAACACGTTGTGAATGCGCGTAACAATTTAAACGCGTGCCAACACAAGTGGCGTGAACTCAAAATCGAAGTTGGATCGGTTTAAAGTTTGTTTCGACCATGTCCCTGCGAGCGACTTGACCCACGACGATCAAGTGGAGGCACGATGGGAATTCGAAATTTAAGTGGGTTCTTCACTTTAATATTTACCGAACTTTGTATTTTTTTTTCTTTTTTTAGGATTTAGTAACTACTTTTTTTTTTAATTTTTTGGGATTTAATAAGTAGTTTTTTTAAGATGTTATGTAACTTTTTTTTTTGAAATTGATATAAGTTTGTGTTTTATTATATAAATGTCAATTATATAAGAAAATTAAAAAAAAATCCACATGCCCCCTCAACACCGGGATGGCCACGCCGCTTCCACACCCCACATTTTTTCGGTGGTCTGGTGGAGCCCACACTCGCCATGTGTCGAGCAATGCCCCCAACCCGCGCCCCCGCGCCCCGTGGTCTTATAGCCTAGTGGCATCTTGGGGTGCAATGACTTATGACCATTAGGTATAAGCATTATTGCATAGTGGAGATAAATATGATCGGGTGCTTCCATTAGTGGCAAGATGATACTCCTCCAGTGGTCTGTCAGTGATCCAAATTTGCCGTTAAAAATATAATCTTCTTATATAAAATAATAATGTGATAATTTGATTATAACTAGCAATAAGACGCGTGCGTTGCGGGGCGGGTACATCATAAACATCTAATCGATTAATCCAAACGTTATGCGATGCATTAACCATATAAAAACACGTGTTTCGACGTATGCAATTTGTAACAACCTGACTTTTTAAATCAAAGTACAAGTCAAGGTCAAAGTCAAAGGAAGAACAGATTGCTATTCAGATCTGTCATTTCTTACTTAATTATTGATTGTACTCTCTGACTCGATAATCGATACTTTAGTTGACGCTTTATTTGTTTACGATTTGTGATATGTGAAGTAACAATGTGATAAACGCAACTAAACGCTAATCTACTTAACACTATCTCGTCGCTATGTTGTTATGTGTTAGTTATGTTATTTGTGTAACTATTGTTTAAAACTATCGCATGGCTTACTCACAACTCGATTAAACGCAACGCTCAACACACGAAATGAAAGTCGGAAAACCAACTCGCGAAGGCCTCCGATCGAACAACCGTCCGACCCACACAACCTTGCACCGCCTTTCACCTCTCCCCATATAAATACTCAACAGTCACATCAACTATTCACTTGATGTGACAGCTCCCTCCGACCAGTGCACTCCCAAGCTCTTTTCTATCGATTCCTCGCGATTCTTGTAAGTTTTCACTTTAATTCTTGTACTTTCATCATCACTACACACTTGCTCATCAATTTCACCAACAAATCTCACATTTCCACCGTGAAATCCTCCGATTCGGGCTGTTCTAAGATGATGTCATCGTGGAGTTCTTATGAACATTGAAGTGTGACCTCATCTCATCAAGAACGGTTCGGATCTGATGGATTTCTATTGATTTCCCCTAAATCTAAACATTTTCCAACTGATTGCCATTTTCTTCAACACCTTCCACTTTTCATTCGAAAACCGTTAGAATCTGGACTCGTTCGGGCTCACTACTCATTCTCTAGTAGAGAACCGGGCTGAGAATGGATTTCTATCGGAGATACGACCGATTCACGGGTTAAATATGAAACTCCGTCAAGAACAGTTGGTTCTAATAGAAAGGAGTGATTCCCGTCCGATCGGACGAGTGGGACTTTATGAGACCTCCGTTGTTTAACACATCGTCATAACATCTTGGTCAAACCGTGAACTTTCTAAACTTAATTGATTTTACAACTTCTCAAACAAACTGGTTACTCGATCGAACAGCCGTCTTATCGAACGGCCATCCGATCAAACGAATATTCGACCTGGTGCCTTGATTTGATAAGTTAAACACTTGAAGTTGTAAAATTTTCAAAGATCATCAGTTTCAATCGAACGACCATCCGATCGAACGGCCATCCGTCCGGATGCCCATCCGATCGAATGACTTTATTTATACTACAACGGAAACTTCAAAAGTTCAACATTTCACAAGCACACCTCCCTCAGTCGAATGACCATCCGAACGAACGGTCAGCCGTCAGGATGGCCATCCGATCGAACCACCATTCGATCACTCTTCTCACCGACACTCTATTTTACGCACTGTTCAACGCTTACACTGTCGTACTATGATCAGGCTAACTCTCCAACGCTCCCTTCAATCCAAGACTGTGTTTATTTATTAAACACGATCTGTGAGTATACTCGATCCCTTTTTTGCTTAACGCACTTTTGGGTGTTACATACGTTACTTATATAAAATCACTTCGACACACAACGCAACTACCTTTATACGCTAACCGCTCTGCATGTTATACGTATTATTCGATGAATGCTTGTATGTTATGTTTACACAGTGATTGTTGCCTGACACCTTAGCAACGATAGTACTATAGTTTGGACTCAGCACCTGTCGTGGACAGGGGTTGTTAAGGGTATTTCTTCACGTGTTACAGTGGTGATATGTGTTGCGCATTCTACAACTCGCAGTCATGTCTGTGCATATTTCATTGTCGATAGCCTACTAGCTTCACATTTCTACGTGTTACATGCTGGTTATGCGTAAACCGCTTTTCGCTACTATTATACTATTAAACTTGTATGCTTACCTTTACACTATGTGTATTGACCTATTTTAGCGTATGTGACAGGTGTTTAGGATGCTTCTATCTTGCTGTGATGAATCAAGACTAGTAGGTCTAGAAACAAACTAAATAAATTTCAGTTGCCGGAACAATAATTGTCTTTGAGAACAATTATCTGTAATAACTACTTTTACTTTATCTGTTAGTAGTATGGGATATTAACGTAAAGGATTTGGTAATATATTAGTTGTTATGGATTCTCTTGGACAATCTGCTTCGCTCAGTGCCTCCCCCGATGTTTCTGCCATCGGTTGGGGTGTGACAGATTGGTATCAGAGCCATAACTGTAGGGAATTAGGCAAGACTCGACCTAGTCCGGGTCGATGTCATAGAATTGACCTAGTCTATAGTCTAAGTACCAACAGACCGCCTTGTGCGAACCCGGTAGGGGTTCTGCACGAGCCTATTTCTGTTACTTTCTCGAACTCATCCCTGCGCGAACACTGCATACTACAGCTTCGCGCAAAGCCAGTCTTTCCTAAGACTGAAACTCTACCACTTATCCTTTCCTATGGCTACCGATGTCACACCCCAACCGATGACGGAAACATCGGGGCACGGCACTGAGCGAAGCAGTTTGTCCAAGAGAAATTCCATAACAACTAAATTACCGGATAGTTAATATTATGTCCCATACCATAACCCATCAAGTAAAACAATTATTACAGGCATAGATATCTCAAAGACAAGTAAAGTTGTTCAGACAACTCAGATTTAAATAAATAAATTGTTCGTTTGTTTCTAGACTCTCCTAAGCTCGATTCCAAGAAAGCAAGCATGCATCCTAAGCATTCAAACACCTGTCACATACGTTAAAATAGAGGTCAATACACATAGTGCAAAGGTGAGCATACAAGTTTAATAATATAATAGATTTAGAAAGCGTTTACGCATAACCAGCATGTAACATGTAGCAAAGTGAAACTAGTAGGTTATTGACAATGAAATATGCACATACATGACTACGAGTTGTAGAATGCGCAACACATATCACCACTATGACATGTGAAGTAATAACCTTAACAACCCCTGCCCACGACAGGTGCTGAGTCCAAACTATAGTACTATCGTTGCTAAGGCGTCAGGCAACGATCACTATGTAAACATAACATACAAGCATTCATCGAATAACACGTATAACATGCAGTAACGGTTAGCGTATTAAAGTGTTTGCGTTGTGTGATCGATGTGTTTTGAATAAGTAACGTATGTAACACCCAAAAGTGCGTAAAGCAAAAAGGGATCGAGTATACTCACAGATGATGGTAGCTAAACACGATCTGTGTTGGATTGAAGGGAGCGCTTAAAGTAAGCCTGAAGAGTTAATGATACCATAAGCGATTGAACGGCACGATAAACGGTGCGAAGAGTACCAAGTGTCGAATGGTAATCCGATCGGATGGTCATTAGACCGGATGGTCATTAGACCGGATGTCAATCCGTTAGGATGGCCATCCGATCGGATGGCCATTCGGTCGGATTGACATTCGTTTGGTAAGGATGTGTTTGTGTATGATGGCTTTGAAGTTTTCGTTGTAGCATTTTAAAAACAGAGAAGTATCTCTACCCTTCAGGTTGTTCGATCGAACGGCAGTTCGATCGGATGGCGATCCGTCCGGCGAGACCTCTCTTTGGAGAACAAGTTCACAGAAGGATTATTATTCAATCGGATGGTCTACCGATCGGATGTCAATACGTTTAGAACTAATGATCTTTGAAAATTATAAAATAATTAAGTGTTGGAGACCAAGTGCAATCTGATCGGATTGCGGTTCGATCGGATGGCAATCCGATCGGACGACAATCCGTCCCGTGATCTGATCGTTTTGCAACTTGAAGATTTGTTAAGTTTTAAAAGTTTTGCGGTTTGCTCGAGACGGTATGACAACGTGTAAAACAACGGAAAACTCCCTCAGACCCAGGTTACCTGATCAAACAGGAATCACCCCAATCCGATCAGTTAACCGTTCGTGACGGGTGGTTTCATGTTCAACCCGAAATCGGTTGTCTCGTTGATAGGAATCAGATCTTGAACCAACACTTCACTAGAAACACGTAGAAGGTTTGAACGAGGTCCGATTCTATCGGTTTTGAGTGCATTGAGTGTAAAAGAGTTGAAAGAAAGTTACAAAACCATCTTTCAATCCTTTTATCCTTGAAAATGTGTAGATCTATGCGAAAAAATTGTTTAATCATGTGGAAATCCTTCAGATCTGAGTTGTCCTTAGTGAAATGGAGCCAAATCTTGAAGTTCATAAGAACTTCATGATGAGATCATCCTAGAACACCTCAAATCCACCGATTTCACGGTTAAAAGTTGAGATTCAAAGGTGAAAATGGTGAAGAAGTGCGTGTAGATCATAGAAGTACAAGATTTGGGGAAGAAACTTACAAGAATCGCGAGAAATCGAAGGAAAAGTGAGTTTGAGCAAGCTGGTCGAACGAGAGCACAGGGGGTATTTATAGGTTGCCAAAAGAGGAATGTGTGCAGGTGCAACGGATCGAATGGTCATTCGATTGAGTGATCCGGTGAATTGGTTTTCGGCGTTTTGTTTTGTGCGTTGAGCGTTGGGATGCGTTCTGAGTAAACGATGTGATAGATTAATAATAGTCACACAAATACTATATCTAACATACAATCAGCCTAAATAACTTGCGTTTAGCATTTGCGATTTGCGTTGTGATAGAGTTGCGATTGTGTTTTCGAATAATCACCACAAAACATAAATAAACATGCACAAGAAACACATAAATAGCACACATACGTAAAACAATATCCAGAACGCATAATTTGGGTTGCGATGCGATTAGCGAGTAAGCGATAAAACATGCGATAAAACCTCGATTATTAATAGATACTCCACATAATACAACTAAAGCAAATAAATAAAAAGGTTCGATTACAAGTCAAGGTGTACAATCCATAGTTAAGCAAGGAGTGACAGATCGCAATTAGCAATCTTTTCTTCCTTTGACTTTGACTTTGACTTGTACTTTGACTTTCCAAAAACACGGGGTGTTACAGCCTCCCCTACTTAAGGGAATTTCATCCCGAAATTAGGCCTTAGCTGTAACAAACAACTGCGGGTACTTCGCCTTCATGTCACTTTCGAGTTCACAGGTGAACTCTGTGCTGCGTTTGCCTTCCCAGCGAACCTTTACAATGGGAATGCGTAAGCGCCTGAGCTTCTTGGTTTCTCGGTCCATGATCTCGGCAGGCTTCTCCACGAAGTGTAATGTTTCGTCCACTTATAGATCCTCAAGTGGAACTTGTAAATCCTGCTTGGCCAGACACTTTCTGAGGTTCGAAGCGTGGAAAGTCGGGTGGACGTTGCTAAGTTCCTCCGGTAGTTCGAGTCTATAGGCCACTTTGTCGATCCTTTCTAGAATCTTAAAGGGTCCCACATATCGGGGCACGAGCTTTCCTTTCTTGCCGAATCTGATCACACCCTTCCTAGGTGATACCTTTAGGAGTACGTGATCGCCAACGTCAAATTCATGTGGCTTGCGGCGTCTATCGGCGTAACTTTTCTGACGACTCCAAGCTTTCAGCAGATTGTCTCGAATTTGGAGGATTTTGTCAGTCGTTTCTTGCAACAGCTCAAGACCGGTTATTTGCGAGTCTTCGATCTCGTGCCATACAATAGGCGATCGACATCTTCTTCCATATAATGCCTCAAACGGTGCCATTTGAATGCTAGAGTGATAACTGTTATTGTACTAGAATTCAACAAAAGTTAAGTATGTGTCCCAATTACCACCGGAATCTATGACACACGAGCGAAGCATGTCTTCAAGGGTGCGAATCGTTCTTTCAGTCTGACCGTCGGTTTGGGGATGGAAATCGGTACTTAGATTAAGGGTAGTACCGAAAGCGGATTGAAATGTTTCCCAAAGACGTGAGGTAAACCGACCATCGCGGTCAGAGATGATGTCGCGAGGCATCCCATGTCGACAAATGATCTCATCGATGTAGATTCGGGCTAATTTTTCTACCTTATAGTCTTCTCGTATCGGCAGGAAATGAGCAGATTTAGTCAAACGGTCAACGACAACCCAGATGCTGTCGTGACTTGATGGCGTGCGTGGAAGTTTCGTTATTAAGTCCATAGCTATACTCTCCCATTTCCACATTGGGATCTCAGGTTGGACGAGTAAGCCAGAGGGTCTTTGGTGCTCGGCCTTGACTTTCGAGCAAGTCAGGCACTTTGAAACATAGAGAGCGATATCTTTTTTCATGCCCGACCACCAGTACTTGTAGCGAAGGTCCTGGTACATTTTATCGGCACCGGGATGAATAGAATATCGAGACTTGTGGGCTTCGTCCAGTAGAATTTGTCGTAGGTTAGTGCGCTTGGGAATCCAAATTCGGTCTAGATAATGGAATATCCCATTCAACTTATTTACTAACTGGGCGCCATCATTGAGAATCCTTTCCTTCTTCAAAGTGCATTCGGTAAAACAAGCATGTTGGGCTTCGCGGATAAGAGCTTCGAGATTATGCTGGGCTTGGACATTGCGAACGCTATGCAAATAGTTTCATCGGCTTAAAGCATCAGCAACAACATTTTCTTTGCCAGGATGATAACGAATCTCACAGTCGTAATCATTAAGAAGTTCAAACCAGCGGCGTTGGCGCATATTCAGTTCCTTTTGACTCAAGATGTGTTGCAGGCTTTTATGGTCTGTGAAGACCGTACACTTGGTACCATAAAGGTAGTGTCGCCAAATCTTTAAGGCAAAAACAACTGCACCAAGCTCGAGATCGTGGGTTGTATAGTTCTTCTCGTGAATCTTGAGCTGGCGAGACAAGTAGGCGATAACCTTGTCCCGTTGCATGAGAACGCAACCAAGACCAAGGTTCGAGGCATCGTAGTAGACAACGAAATCGTCGTTTCCGTCAGGTAAACTGAGAACATGAGCATTGCAGAGCATATGCTTGAGAGTTCGAAGGTAGTATCTTGTTCAGTTCCCCAAACAAAAGGCTTGTCTTTATGTGTGAGAGAAGTAAGCGGTACAACGATTTTAGAGAATCCTTCGATAAATCGGCGATAATAGCCCGCTAGTCCGAGAAAAGAACGGACTTCAGACGGGTTCTTAGGTGTAACCCAACTCTTAACAGCCTCGATCTTCGTAGGGTCGACGTGAATACCTTGACTATTGACAATGTGACCTAGGAATTGAACCTCCTCTAGCCAGAATTCACACTTGGAGAACTTGGCATAGATTCGATTCCCCTGGAGTAGCTCGAGAACCAGACGTAGATGTTGCGCGTGTTCGGTTTTCGACTTGGAATAGATCAGGATATCATCGATGAACACGATGACGAAGCGGTCGAGGAAAGGTTTACACACGCGATTCATCAGATCCATGAAAACCACAGGAGCGTTGGTTAAACCAAAGGGCATAACAACGAATTCATAGTGGCCGTAACGAGTATGAAAAGCGGTTTTGGGTATATCCTCCTCTTGAATGCGTAACTGGTGATAGCCTGAGCGTAGATCGATCTTCGAGAAACACGTTGCACCTTGTAACTGATCAAACAAATAATCGATTCGAGGCAGGGGATAACGATTCTTGATAGTCAGCTTATTCAATTCCCTGTAGTCGATGCACATCCGGAACGACCCGTCCTTCTTTTTGATGAAAAGAACTGGCGCGCCCCACGGAGAGGTGCTAGGGCGAATGAAGCCTTTGTCAAGTAATTCCTGGAGTTGACTCGAGAGTTTGCGCATTTCGGACGGTGCGAGTCGATATGGAGCTCTAGCAACAGGATTGGCTCCAGGAATGAGGTCGATACGAAAGTCGATATCACGACTCGGAGGTAAACCTGGTAGCTCGTCAGGAAATACGTTAGGGAATTCGCGAACAACAGGTTCATCTTTCACTCCTGTGTTTCCTTTCTTTTCCTTCTCCGCTACAACAATGTTTGCCAAGAAAGCTCTGTATTCCTTGCGGAGATACTTGCTCGCTTGGAAACATGACATGAGTTTAAGACCTTTCGAAGGAGTTTCACCATACACACAAAGTTGATCACCATTAGCGAGCGAGAAGCCAATCATCTTATCGAAGCAATTAACTTCAGCACGATTTTCGTGAAGAAAATCCATGCCTACTATAATGTCAAAACTACTGAGCTGCATTGGAATAAGGTCGATAGGGAAGGCGTGATTGTTGAGTTCGAGAGTACAATCAAGAAGAACAGAATTGAAAGCGACAGTTCTTTCGGTGGCAACTTCAACATCGAACGTCGAGGGGAGATAGGCGCACTTACGATTAAGAAGCTTTTCGAATTCCAACGATACAAAACAGTTATATGCTCCAGTATCAAACAAACACGAAGCCTATATTCCATTCACAAGGAATGTACCATTAACCACATTGTTGTCTGCTTGAGCCTGGCGGGCATTGATGTTGAAAGCACGTCCGTGGGCTGATGGCTGTTGTTGTTGTTGTTGCTACTGAGGCTGTTGCTGGGGCTGCTGCTGTTGTGGCTCTTGCTTCACCACTCGATTGGGGCACATGTTTGCGAAGTGGTTGGGATCACCACACGCAAAGCAAGCTCTAGCGTGGATCGCAGGAGCAGGAGCCGCTTGTTGGCCTTGAGGAGCAGGAAGTAGAGCTTGTTGTGCAGGAGCTTGACATTGGGCTGGAGCTAGAGCTTGACGCAGACCGGTACGGCAGTTAGCAGTGAAATGGCCGTACGCGTTGCAGTGAACACAGAATCTGCAAGCAATTCCAACGGGATGATGATAGGTGCAAGTAGGGCAGAGCGGGTGAGGACCAGTATATGCACGCTTGGCTGGTGATGCAGTGGTCACTAGGGCCGCTACTTGGCGGTGTTGGGGCTGCGGTTGAGCATGTACTGCTTGGAGAGGAGCGGTGGTTGTGACAGCGCAATTCTTGATACTGTTGTTGTTGTTGTTGTTCTTTCTCTTGCGGTAGGAAGTCTTTGAAGATTGTGGTGCAGCGGCGGTTTCAGCCGTGACTTGGTGAAGCGAACAGGGCTGGTTACTTTGATAAACGATAAGCGAGTCAGGGCTGGTTACTTTGATAAAGCCTCAAAGAACAACAACAACAACAACAGTCCGACAGTGCACGAATGTATTTCTTGATCGTAATCTCGGGGGTAGTAACTTGACCAGGGCAGATGATACTCAACTACTTGAAGCACGAAGTTAAACCAACGTTATCTCCACCATCCTGCTTGATATGCCCGAATTCGTCCTCCAGCTTTTGGAGTTCGTGGGGAGGGAAGAACTCTTGCATCATGATGTCCTTCAACTCGTCCCACGTCAGCCCAAATGCTGCATCGTTCCCTCATTTGTTTCTTTCGGCCATCCACCAATCAAGAGCTCGGGATTGGAAGACACCGGTGGCGTTAACAGTGCGAAGGTTTTCCGGACAGCCACTCTGGTGCAGGGTGACTTCGATTGAATTAAACCATTGAAACATGGCCGTATGCCCATCTTCGCTGGTAAATTCTTTCGGGCCACAGGATTTGAACTGCTTGAAGCTAAAAGTAGCTTTAGGAGAATCAGTCATGGACTCTTCAGAAGACTTGCTAGTGTTTTCATTCAGCTCGCTAACAATCTGCGGGATGACCTTCGCAATTTGTTTGGCGACCAGAGAAGCGATACGCTTGTCTTCATGATTTCGCCGAGCGGAGCGGGAGTGAAATGATCCAAATGATGACATTGTCTGCAACAGACATCGCCATAGGACTCAAAACACAATTTTGATTAATCCTAGCATAGTCTAGCGCATCACCAAAAGCTACTTTATAAAGCACAGGAATAAATCAACCACGTAAACACATAGGCACGTAGGCACATAAACCACAGAATCACATAGAGCACAGAAGCATGTAAACTACAGAAACCACACTATATTTTGCACGTATTCTCCTACATTTGTCGTACATATTCACCTATCATTCAAATTCTGCGAGTTTGAGAATAGCGATTGCGATTAGCGGGTACACAACGAGTAGCATAGCGAGCAACATAGCATAAGCGAGTAATCAAGCGATTTGCTACCGTTTTGAGATAAATGTGTAGTGCGAGTCAGGTGTGTTGACCAAAGTGAAAGCGAAAGCAAAATAATCACCAAAAATCGAAACACATAAACAGACAAACCACATAAAACACAGTAAAATCCACATATAAGCGACAAACGTCAGAGGTAGCGGCAACGTAATCCAGAATCGAAACACATAAAATCGAGGATAGATCGTTTGGGTGTGTAGACATCGACTACCCAAAGTGATTCGACTATTCACAAGGACCTTGAGTGCACACTTTGGCCTTCCGGACTATGCTCTCGCCTCGATTTTGGTGAACGCCACGCATCCTTCCAGTTACGGTGTGACTCACGTCGCTGGAGTCCGTCAACACTTTGGTGAGAGTTTTGTAAAACTAAAATAGAGAACGGAACAAGTCGTCAAGGTTCAGGTTTCACCCCTGGCTCAACAACTTCGTTCCTGTTTTGATGAGATCGAGAGGAAAATTTGTGCCGAAGTATGGATTTCACTCCTGATTCAACGCAAATTCTCTGGTTTATAGATAAAAATTTGTGTCGAACAAGTGATCTGATCGAGAGTTTGCGGTTTTCACACCTAATCTCGACCTAATCACTCATTCATTTTGAAAATAGTGCAATGATAGTGTTCAGCGTGTGCGAGCGAGAATAGCAAGTAAGCTCGTACGAAAACCCCTAAAGGGTATGCACAAGTCGGTCCGTTGGCACTTAGACTATAGACTAGGTCGTTTCTAAGACATCGACCCAGACTAGGTCGAGTCTTGCCTAATTCCCTATAGTTATGGCTCTGATACCAATCTGTCACACCCCAACCGATGACGGAAACATCGGGGCGCGACACTGAGCGAAACATATTGTCCAAGAGAAATTCCATAACAACTAAATTACCGGATAGTTAATATTATGTCCCATACCATAACCCATCAAGTAAAACAATTATTACAGGCATAGATATCTCAAAGACAAGTAAAGCTGTTCCGACAACTCATATTAAATAAATAAATTGTTTGTTTGTTTCTAGACTCTCCTAAGCTCGATTCCATGAAAGCAAGCATGCATCCTAAGCATTCAAACACCTGTCACATACATTAAAATAGAGGTCAATACACATCGTGCAAAGGTGAGTGATGTGCGATAAAGTGTTATATATATTAGGTGTATATTTTAAGCCCCTTTAACACTTATTTTAGCCAAGTTTTAAATTTATAAAACACGATATTTACTAACACTAGACACACATATGGGCAAGTGCACCCATCGTGGGCGTAGTATAGTGTTGGTAAGATACCGAGGTCGTCCAAGGACACAAGAGCTTTTAGTACCGGTTTATCCTCAACGTCTAATCAAAATAAAAAGTTTAGAAAAATGATTTTAAACTAAGAAAAATAAAAACTAACTAAAATGCTGAAAATAAAAATAAAATAAAAACAGATAGACAAGATGAATCACTTGGTTCCGACTTGTATCTAGTATAACCTTTGATTATTTCCGCACTTTTGCACATAATTAAGAGATTATCTTAGTTATTGTAGTAGGCCCCTCTTTTGAAGGTGACGTTACCCTCACCCCAGTAGTTTGAGTCAGCAAGGATACAATCCTAAAAGGGTGGATTATTGGAAGATAATTAATTAAGTTATTAATGCAGTATTATGGTAGGCCCCGCTTTTGGCGGTGACGTTACCCTCGGCTAAGTAGTCTGAGTCAGCAGGAATACAATCCTAAATAGCCGGGTTATAGTATTAATAGTAGTTAACTTATGAGGGGATCAAAGAGTTTGGACCCCCGCCATCCAATACCGTGAAGCATTGAAGGAGGTCCTACTAAATTTGACCCAGGTCCATTGCAGGACCTCTAAATGCTGAACAATGGCAAGACCTTTACCAAACCGTTCCCTTAACCCCCGACCAGGTAGCCAACATACCTCCATATAGACCATGGAGATATGAATGGTGAAAATCTTTTATTTTATATAGATAGTAAAATAATGCCAAGACACCACAGACAAACGATAAGGAAAGATCACCTTCAACATAAGTAACTAGTTATTAAAGTCATTAATACAAAACCAAATAAAAAGTGCAAAAGATTAGAAATAAAAAGTATTATACTAGACACTTTGTCTTCACCAAGTGATGTAAGAGACTTAGCAAACATGGCCTTGATTGTCAAGAACTCTTACGATCAATCTTGGATCCCGAGACGACTCACACACTCTACGATGGACAATGGATGATGGTGGTGGATGATGGTGTTGTGATGGTGGTGGGTGGTGGATGAAGTGTGAGAGAGGTGGTGTGCCAAGGGATGAGTTGAAATGAATCCAAGCACTCCTATTTATAGGCTGAACAGAGGGCTGGGCACGGCCCCGTGTCCGCTGGGCACGGCCCCGTGCCTGTCTGACACACTCTATCCTCATTAATTGTAATTCGCAATTACAATTAATGCGCCTGCTGTACTTTCGGCACGCCCCCGTGTTCACTGGGCACGGCCCCGTGGTGGGCAATAGAAGCTTCTTTAGGTTTGTCTTTTCTGCTGCTTCTTGGGCACGGCCCCATGCTGGCTGAGCACGGCCCGTGTTCAGTCTTCTGCCTTCTCTATTTTGCTTGGGAAGATGCCGTTGAGGGGTCAGGCAATCCACTTATGTTCCTTTTCTTGTATTTATGTTGGATTTAGCTGTCTTTTTGCTTCTTTTGTGTTTTTGAGCTCATTTAATCCTGAAAATACAAAAGGAAGACAAAAACACTCTTTTTCCAATATTAGTACTTAAAAAGGGTTAGTTTTATGCCTCATTTGATGTAATTTATATGTTGCATTTTACACACATCAAATACCCCCACACTTGAACTTTTGCTTGTCCTCAAGCAAAACTCTTTAATATGTGGCTTACACTCCCAAATGGAATGGGTAGAAGAGAAGGTTTTGGGCTTGTCGTAGAGTGTCGGGATATCCAAGATCTTTTTGGGTTTTATTTTTATCTATTTACAATCCTATTCGTAATGATTTATTTAGAACATTTCATAGGAGAAATTATTTATTTGGGCATAACATGCCTTTTTTAAAATTCCATTTATATACAAGTTCACATACCTCACGGGAGAAATCACTCACACTCGGCCAAAGGTGTATTTTTAGTGAATCACTCGAGAGCGGCATGGAGCTTATTCCTACCATAAGCTTGCCAAGCAATCAATCCTCCTCCTTTTTAACTTTGATACCTTTGTAAATATCAAGAGGACTTTGTGGGTTAAGGGTTAGGCTTGGGTTAAAGGTAGGTGGTTGGGTTAGTGGTTAGCGGTTAGTAGAAAAAGGGTGAAAAAGCGTAACAAGTGTCGGTTTTCGTAGGACTTTCTATTTTTGTATCTTTTTATTTTGATGAAGCTTTTATTCAAACAAAGTTATTTTTGATGAACTTGTTTGTTTATATTCTTTTTGCTTCATCATCAACACATTTTTTTTTGTTTTTTTTTTGATCATACGAAAAACCGAACTTGTTACTAAAACAAAGGGTTAAAAATAAAAAGGTTTTGGTGGGTAAAAGGGTTTTTGGTTTGGGTTATGAAATGAAAAAGGTTTAGGCTCAAAGGGGCTAACTAGGGGGATTTTTGGGTAGGTGGTAAAAGAAAAAGAAAAATAATGGTGTAGAAATAAAAAGGGTTAGTCCTAATGCCTCCATCATTTACTTACTCGGGTTTAAGTTGATAAGGACCGGGAATATATCGTCATGGCAAGTTCTAGAGTTGTAAGAACCAAGCGGCTATTCACACAAGAAACGAAAAATGAGCATTTAGTCTAAAGATGTAAATTTGTATGCTCAATAAAGGCTCAAAACTCACTTTTGTGGGAATGGGTTTTTATGTGATCAAGTATATATAATCAAATTTTAACTAAGTTTGTCATGCCTTTTCATAATTTTCTTATGTTGGTTCTTTTTATCACTACGCTATCGGTTGTAAATTTGTAAAAATATAACCTTTTTGAGAACTTGAATTTCCCGAGTTAAACCTAGACAAGTAAGAAAAATGAAATTTTTGAAAAAAATTTGGGGTGATTAGCGGTTCCAATAGAGTTTTGTGTAAGGCTTGTATTTAGGACTTGCAAAATTCAAGATTTTAGCATCCCCCCCACACTTAAATTACACATTGTCCTCAATGTGTCCCAAAAATAAATTTTTAGGTTGATTAGATGTGTAAAATTGTGTCAAAAAGCAAAAATTTTGTGTTACTGGGCGCTGAACACGGCCCCGTGTTATCCGGGCACGACCCCGTGTTCAAGTGCCAGTAACAAAATTGAAATAAGAGAAGCAGAAGTCTGGACACGGGGGCGTGTTGGGTGAACACGGCCCGTGTCCAGTTACCTGAACTGGGCATTTTTCTGTAGGTGGTTCAACACGGGGCCGTGTTGGTTGGGCACGGCCCGTGTTGAACCTTCTGAAATGGAGAGAATTGTCGGGTTGCCTTGTTCTTGTGCATGAGGTCATTTTTCTCATTCCCCTTTTCATCCCTTTCCACCATGAGTGTGTTTTATTTATTAAAAACCATCCAAACTTTAAAAACCATCATTTCATTGCAATCATAGAGAGACCTTACATAATCCTAAATTAAGATAAAACTAAAACTTAACTAAATAGGTCAGGAGGTACACGAGGTTATCATCAAGAGTTCTACTATTTTAAGAAAATTTCGAGAATAGTTTCCCGATATAGTAGGACTTTTAGCCGAAGGATTTCTTCCCTAAACGTTGTTTAAAGCCATTCTTCGATCTCCCTAGGAAGGAAGAATGTAGCTTCATTTTCCTCAGTAACTGGTGGCTGAGGAGGAACATTCACTGGGACTCCTTGCACCACTCTTTGCGGAGGCTCTTGGTGCATGGCGTACCATTCGGCCGGAATGATGACTTCGGGCACCACGTTCCACGCCCTTTGGGTTATTATAGGCACCAAAGGCGGGGAGGCGAGAAGGTTTAACCTCTGGTGCAAGAGGTTTACTTCTCGGAGACAGCCTTCCAGTCCCACTGCTAGATGGTTGATACGGTCGACCAATGCTTCTTCCACTCCCGTCATTTCGTCAATAGCTTCCCTTAGGGCGTAAACATAGTTCACAAGAGAGTCTTCTGTTGTTGATGACCTCCTCCCTTGTCGGTTATTTCTTGAAGATGATCCGCTTGTTCTACTTGCCATTTTCTGTGAAAGAAACCGAGGAAAGCTAAATTTTTACAAAACAGTGCCTCGGACACGGCCCCGTGCTCGATGAGCACGGCCCCGTGTCCATTTGTCTGCATGATTTTATGCTAAGGAGTCTTGGAGTTTTAAATTATTCTCATGATTTTTAGCTGGTTTTTAGGCTTAGATAATTTAAAATAAAGTTATACAACTAACATTAAGCAAGAATCCTTAGCAAATAATCTTACAAACTTCACATAGAGGGTTGGAATCAAGGGATTTCCAAGCTTCCATGGAGGAAATTTTGAAAAATTTTGAAAGAAGAGGAAATGAATAAAAGTGGAAGGGACAAGAGGGTCCTTTGGAACCTTCTTTTAGCACTTACCTAGGATGGTATGAGTGAAGATCCCAGGAATCTCTGTCAATTGAAGTGGTAAAAAATGAGCAGGAATCAGGCTGCATTTAAAGAAAACGACAGCGCACTGGGAACGGCCCCGTGTCCGTTGGACACGGCCCCGTGTGCAGAGAAAATCCTGACACATTTTGTCCGTATTCTGACAAAATCAGCAGAGAATCTTTTAGGTGAGCACGGGGGCGTGTTGACCTGGACACGGCCCCATGTCTGGAGGCTGTCTTATGGAGTTTCGTTACTTCTAAGGATCTCGTCTACATCGGGTGGTTCCTTACTGGTTGGAACAACCCCAAAGTGCCTAAGATACCTTAATTGTCCTAGACTAAGGCGAGAACGCAAGAGGTTGTCGGTGAGGGTAATTCCTATTTTCATTCTAGGTGGACAAGTCCAACCCTTTCCCGGGCTCTCGTTAAAGAAGGTATATGCCGAATCGCTCAGGTCTATGTATGCACCGAATGAAGTCGATGGAGAGTCCTTCACGGCACAATCGACACAGGGACGACTATCGTCCAAGTCTTTGCTAGGTACGAAGGTATTTTCGGAAGCAACGAGGTTGTCGGAATGCAGTTCCAGCATTTCGTCATGGTCATCGTCTCGGGGTGGATCAATAAAATCCTTCCTAAGCTCTTTTAACCAATTCAGAATTAGCTTTTCTAGTTGAAATAACTCATCAAGGAGCATTTCCCCTAGAATATCTGGCTGGGCGCATTCGAGGGAGAAATAGTGCTTATTTTTACTTTCGCCCCTCTTAAGGTTGTAAGAAGTCGTTGGGTCCATGTAGTGGGGCCTATAATTTAGAAAGTAGCATTTTACTTCTTCATGTTTGCCACCACATAATTGACACCACGTACCATAAGAGTGCCGAAAGTAAAAACAATCACTATCACTCATGTTTATGTCAGAAATTACCGACCGCCGGGATTTAACGGTTCTGTTTTCAGTAAGTGAATCTTGGGCACGGGGGCGTGTTGAGTGAGCACGGCCCCGTGTTCAGCTTACTGTCTGACGTAAAACAGGATTGCCAGTTCCAATGATTTAGCACGGGGGCGTGTTCAGCGGGCACGGCCCGTGCTGAGCTCTGCAGAAGCTGAAAAACTACGAAAATCCTAAAAATTAAAAAGAAAAAAATGATTAGGCCGTTGATTCCTAACTTTCTTAAAATCCTTGTGTCCCCGGCAACGGCGCCAAAAACTTGATGCGTGCGAAGTGTTATGTTTATTAGGTGTATATTTTAAGCCCCTTTAACACTTATTTTAGCCAAGTTTTAAATTTATAAAACACGATATTTACTAACACTAGACACACATATGGGCAAGTGCACCCATCGTGGGCGTAGTATAGTGTTGGTAAGATACCGAGGTCATCCAAGGTCACAAGAGCTTTTAGTACCGGTTTATCCTCAACGTCTAATCAAAATAAAAAGTTTAGAAAAATGTTTTTAAACTAAGAAAAATAAAAACTAACTAAAATGCTGAAAATAAAAATAAAATAAAAACAGATAGACAAGATGAATCACTTGGTTCCGACTTGTATCTAGTATAACCTTTGATTATTTCCGCACTTTTGCACATAATTAAGAGATTATCTTAGTTATTGTAGTAGGCCCCTCTTTTGAAGGTGACGTTACCCTCACCCCAGTAGTTTGAGTCAGCAAGGATACAATCCTAAAAGGGTGGATTATTGGAAGATAATTAATTAAGTTATTAATGCAGTATTATGGTAGGCCCCGCTTTTGGCGGTGACGTTACCCTCGGCTAAGTAGTCTGAGTCAGCAGGGATACAGTCCTAAATAGCCGGGTTATAGTATTAATAGTAGTTAACTTATGAGGGGATCAAAGAGTTTGGACCCCCGCCATCCAATACCGTGAAGTATTGAAGGAGGTCCTACTAAATTTGACCCAGGTCCATTGCAGGACCTCTAAACGCTGAACAATGGCAAGACCTTTACCAAACCGTTCCCTTAACCCCCGACCAGGTAGCCAACATACCTCCATATAGACCGTGGAGATATGAATGGTGAAAATCTTTTATTTTATATAGACAGTAAAATAATGCCAAGACACCACGGACAAACGATAAGGAAAGATCACCTTCAACATAAGTAACTAGTTATTAAAGTCATTAATACAAAACCAAATAAAAAGTGCAAAAGATTAGAAATAAAAAGTATTATACTAGACACTTTGTCTTCACCAAGTGATGTAAGAGACTTAGGCAAACATGGCCTTGATTGTCAAGAACTCTTACGATCAATCTTGGATCCCGAGACGACTCACACACTCTACGATGGACAATGGATGATGGTGGTGGATGATGGTGTTGTGATGGTGGTGGGTGGTGGATGAAGTGTGAGAGAGGTGGTGTGCCAAGGGATGAGTTGAAATGAATCCAAGCACTCCTATTTATAGGCTGAACAGAGGGCTGGGCACGGCCCCGTGCCTGTCTGACACTCTCTCTCCTCATTAATTGTAATTCGCAATTACAATTAATGCGCCTGCTGTACTTTCGGCACGCCCCCGTGTTCACTGGGCACGACCCCGTGGTGGGCAATAGAAGCTTCTATAGGTTTGTCTTTTCTGCTGCTTCTTGGGCACGGCCCCGTGCTGGCTGAGCACGGCCCGTGTTCAGTCTTCTGCCTTCTCTATTTTGCTTGGGAAGATGTCGTTGAGGGGTCGGGCAATCCACTTATGTTCCTTTTCTTGTATTTATGTTGGATTTAGCTGTCTGTTTGCTTCTTTTGTGTTTTTGAGCTCATTTAATCCTGAAAATACAAAAGGAAGACAAAAACACTCCTTTTCCAATATTAGTACTTAAAAAGGGTTAGTTTTATGCCTCATTTGATGTAATTTATATGTTGCATTTTACACACATCAGTGAGCATACAAGTTTAATAGTATAATAGATTTCGAAAGCGTTTACGCATAACCAGCATGTAACATGTAGCAAAGTGAAACTAGTAGGTTATCGACAATGAAATATGCACATGCATGACTGCGAGTTGTAGAATGCGCAACACATATCACCACTGTGACATGTGAAGTAATAACCTTAACAACCCCTGCCCACGACAGGTGCTGAGTCCAAACTATAGTACTATCGTTGCTAAGGCGTCAGGCAACAATCACTGTGTAAACATAACATACAAGCATTCATCGAATAACACGTATAACATGCAGTAACGGTTAGTGTATAAAAGTGTTTGCGTTGTGTGATCGATGTGTTTTGAATAAGTAACGTATGTAACACCCAAAAGTGCGTAAAGCAAAAAGGGATCGAGTATACTCACAGATGATGGTAGCTAAACACGATCTGTGTTGGATTGAAGGGAGCGCTTATAGTAAGCCTGAACAGTTAATGATAGCATAAGCGATTAAACGGCGCGATAAACGGTGCGAAGAGTACCAAGTGTCGAATGGTAATCCGATCAGATGGTCATCCGATCGGATGGCCATTCGGTCGGATTGACATTCGTTTGATAAGGATGTGTTTGTGTATGATGGCTTTGAAGTTTTCATTGTAGCATTTTAAAAACAGAGAAGTATCTCTACCCTTCAGGTCGTTCGATCGAACGACAGTTCGGTCGGATTGCGATCCGTCTGGCGAGACCTCTCTTTGGAGAACAAGTTCACAGCAGGATTATCATTCAATCGGATGTTCTACCGATCGGATGGCAATCTGTTTAGAACTAATGATCTTTGAAAATTATAAAATAATTAAGTGTTAGAGACCAAGTGCAATCCGATCGGATTGCAGTTCGATCGGATGGTAATCCGATCGGACGGCAATCCGTCCCGTGATCTGAACGTTTTGCAACTTGAAAATTTGTTAAGTTTTGAAAGTTTTGCGGTTTGCTCGAGATGGTATGACAACATGTAAAACAACGGAAAACTCCCTCAGACCCAGGTTACCCGATCGAACGGGAATCACCCCAATCCGATCAGTTAACCGTTCATGATGGGTGGTTTCATGTTCAACCCAAAATCGGTTGTCTCGTTGATAGGAATCAGATCTTGAACCAACACTTCACTAGAAACGAGTAGAAGGTTTGAACGAGATCCGATTCTATCGGTATTGAGTGCATTTGTAACACCTTTATTAAAGGACTGAATTTAATAATAATTTACATAAATTATTACACTAAATTTTGAGATTTTAAAGAACAACCATGTTAATAAACCGACATATTCGTGGCGCTTGCTAAAAGCAAGTTTAAAGAAAACATCTACTAGTCAACTACCGACTAGTTAAGCATTCAAAACATAATTAAGGGATCAGTTACAACAAAAACATTGTCTTGATAGTAGTTAAGTTAACGCAGAAGCTTCAAAATACGTGTTCGGTTCTTGATAGCATACTTGATCATCATCCGGATAGTCCCCATCATTACCTAGAGTCAAAACCATTATAAACATTAGTTTTGACATTTAATTAGAGTGTACAAACAAGTTCCAGTTTTAAGAAAAAATAAAATTCTAACTTTGATCCTCCCGCGTGTCGCGGCAGGAAACATTATATCCGTCGCGACTCGCGACGGCTTCCGCGTGTAGCGGGGTTATTCAGGTGTTCCTCCGCGTGGCGCGGGGGAACGCTTTTTCCAGCAGGTGCAGGTTTAATTCCTGCATTTCTGCCCAGCTCCAAAAATTGTCCAAATTCTAACTTTAAAAGGTCATAACTTTTCACTCGCTAGTCCGTTTTAACCGATTCTTTTTCCTATGAGTCCGTAATAAAATTTCGGATTCAACCATGTAAATTTCACATCCCGGAAACCAAGATACCAACAATCGGTTCACAATTTCCTTATTTCAATTATCCAACCCATTAGTGTAAGTGCATAGCACCTCTTTTCCATTCTTAAGACCTTTTAGACATAATTACCCAAATTCCCGGGCTCATATATTTGGTGCATTCGCGCCATTCTATGGCTTTGCGTTCCCTTAGGGCTAAATACTTGTTTCTTCAGAATTCAAGCATTCCGTTTCAAACGACCCTTTTTCATTTAACTTCTATTGTTTGACCCAAATTCCGGGTTCTTATACTTAGATTAATATAACCAAATCATTGGTATGGTACAATCCATCATTTAACAAAGTATGAGACTTTCAAGTCTCTACTCTCGTGATTCTTTTAAAAGCATCATTTTGACCCGTTTGGCTATTTAGTGAAAACCATCACTTCATTGACTAGCCAAACTAAATTCCAAGTCTTTACTTTGACCCGTTTGATGGTCGAGTGTACTTCGCCACTTTAACGACGCATCAAACGCATCCATTACACTACATCATCATTCACACAACAAAACTAAACATTTACACATAATTTAACGGGGCTTAAGCCACGTACCTTCAAAGCACACCTTTTCCACGCGTATCCCCTCCGGTGTGTCCGCTTGACGTTTCGGATTCCTTGCCTATAGAGTTCAATTCATAAAAAGTTTTAGAACTCTTTCATAAGCTTTAACACATTATTTCTTAACATAGTCAAATCTGCGTTTTCATCCTACTTATAACATTTTAGCCCTCATTTAGGCGTTTTATCAAACACCTTGCGGGTCAAATTTCTACATGATCTAAACCAAGTTCACAACTGGAATTTACCACCCAAATTAACTTCAAGTAGCCAATATACCCATATTTTAACATCAATGATTTTAGAGATTATCTCACAATTTCAGTTTACACTAGAACAAGAGTCTTAATCCTAGTGTTTTTCAAGTTCTACTAGCTTATTAACCACCCACTATGGTGATTTTGACTCTTACCATTATCATGCAAGATTTTGACAAGAAATCGTCTAGGGTTTGTCCCTAAACCTTATATCACTTCCAATTTCGTGTTTACAACACATAATCAAGCTCAACACTCGATTTCAATCACATGAAAGAATTTGGGTTGAACTCAAATAACCTAATTTGACATATCTTATGATCCTCTTGACGAGGTGATCACGATTCCATGTTCAGATTTCGATTTTAGCTTGATTTAGGCCTTCAATTGAGAGTTTTAGTGGAAGTTAGGGTTTTTGAGAGTGGGGGTCGCCCTCTCCTGCCTTGATCGAAACAGGATCTCCAAAAATGGAGTGTTTGGATTTTTATTTTACTAAATACTAGTAATTTAAGTTTCAATTTTTAACAACCTAGGCCCCTCCACTCTTATTTAGTTTATATCTTTGGCTTTTTAACTCTTTCATGTGTTACTACAAGACTCCTAACTAACTGGGTTATTTATCCTAGTTAGCTTATCTTGTTTATTATACACTTTATAATTCTAATATAAAGTTTTGTACTTTCGGGATGTTACAAGTCCACCCCCCTTAAAAAGGGTTTCGTCCCCGAAACCCTAATACGTACCAAATAGTTTAGGGTAGAGCCGTTGCATCTCTTCTTCGGACTCCCATGTGGTATCTGCACCCTTCCTGTGCTCCCATTTAACCTTCACTTGGTTAATTACTTTGTTCCTAAAACTCTTCTTCTTACGATCTAAAATTGCAATTGGCCTCACTGCATAATTGAGGCTGTTATCCACCTCGATGTCATCATAGCGGATACGAGCGGTTTCATCTGCTAAGCATTTTCGGAGATGTGACACGTGGAGAGTGCTATGAATTCCACTCAACTCCTCGGGTAGTTCAAGGCGATATGCTACCTTACCAACCCGTTTAGTGATTTTGAATGGCCCAATGAACCTCGGACTCAACTTTCCTCTTTTTCTGAACCGTATAATTCCTTTCCATGGTGATACTTTTAGCATTACTTTATCGTCGATTTGAAATTCAATTGGCCTGTTCCGTTTATCTGCGTACTCTTTTTGTCGATCCTGAGCCACCTTTAGGTTAGCTCGGACCAATTCGATCTTCTCATTCGTAGTCCGGATTATATCAGTAGGAGCTAGTCCTCGTGGACCCACTTCTCCCCAACATACTGGGGTTCGACACTTTCTTCCATATAGCATTTCGTAAGGAGCCATTTTAATGCTCGCGTGATAGCTGTTGTTATACGAGAATTCGACCAAGGGTAGATAGACATCCCAACTACCCCCGAAGTCGATAATGCAAGCCCGCAACATATCTTCCAACGTTTGTATCGTTCTCTCACTTTGCCCATCCGTTTGTGGATGGTAAGCAGTGCTAATGAACAATTTAGTTCCCATTTGCTCTTGGAATTCGCGCCAAAATTTCGAAGTATACCGAGTATCTCTGTCTGATACAATGGATATCGGCACTCCATGACGTGCTATGATTTCATTGGTGTACACCTCCGACATCTTCACGGATGTATAAGTCTCACGAATCGGAATGAAGTGAGCACTTTTTGTCAATCTATCAACGACTACCCATATAGCATCAAATCCGCGATTGGTTTTGGGCAATTTGGTTAACAAATCCATCGTGATTTGTTCCCATTTCCAAACTGGGATATCCAACGGTTGCAACTTACCATATGGCTTTTGGTGCTCCGCTTTGACTTGTAAACAAGTAAAACACTTCTCCACATATTTCACAATATCTCTTTTCATTCCGGGCCACCAATAGTTTTGTTTTAAGTCATTATACATTTTGGTCGCCCCCGGATGAATTGAATAATGAGTTTATGGGCCACGTCAAGTAGACGCACCTTGGCCCCACACGTATTTGGTGTGACAACCCGCACAAAACCAGGTATCCGTACGACTTAATTAATGATTAATTACTACTTGATTACTGTGCTTGATTGAACTAGCTGATAAACTGCTACCTGCATACTGATACATGCACTTACTTGCATCATACTTTATTTGCTGTCACTACATTGATTACATACTGAACCCTAGTGACAAACATGATGCACAAAAAGCACAGTAGCACTAAACGGATACACAGTGAACATGCTGAAATGACCAGCATCAGGCAGACACTGCCTCTAAGGCCTGTTAAGAGCCTCATATATTTTGGCTACACTGGTAGTGAGTGTAGGATATAAGGGTTGTGTTACCGCGTCTCTAGGGATAAGATACACTGATTCGGATGTGCCAAAAACGTACTTTAAGTACCAAACACAGCACTTTAATAAATAAACCAGCTTCTAGCTGACTAGTAAAGTGCCAGAACATGAGAAAATATCACTAGACACTTTCTAAAGTGTCGGGAAAACAAACCGTGTCACTAAAAATGTAATAACGACACTTTAAAGTCTTTTGTAACACTTTAACGGATTACTATCCAACCGAACAACCGGACTATACCCGGGACATGAAAATATTAGTATTTTCACTATTCTTATTTTTCTGAGCCAGTTAGGGTCCCTGATCACCCTAACACCCGTCATAACACGTTGTACATTACTAACTAAGTTAAACACCTATATTACTTAACTTAACCTAATCCTTATCATAACCATCTTGTTCTAGTCGAACCAAGGGACCCCCCCCCATGGCCGATTCGGTCCCTTTGTAACTAGAGGGGACACCTCTAGTACAACCAAGATCATGTAAGAGATTGTTGCCTAATATCTTAAAGACATTGTGACCAATGGACAATACCACATAATCTTTCCTATAAATACACACTAATCACTTAGAAGATAATCACTTCACTTATCAACTTTCACTCTCTCTTCTCTTGCTCTCCCACTCTCGGCCGAACATCACCCTCACCACCACCATACTTTCAAGCTTTGATCTCATCATTCCAACAACATACAAACATCACAAGTCGCGTATAAGGAGCTTTGGTGCAAGCGGAACACGAAGGACCTCTCTCGTTATCTTTTATCCACGCGTTTTTCGTCACGATTCTTCCCTAGCCCCGAGCTAGAGGTATATTGTTTAAAACTTGTTTTTACACTCATCTAAAGTGGTTAAAAGGATTATTGTCGGTTGAATCTCGTTATATTGAAAGATGATGCATTAAAGTCTAGTAAAATCATAAAAATGGTGGTTAATAGCGTATAACTTGTGTAAAAGTCGTAGGACTTGAAATTTGTGTTTATCTAGACCCGATCTATAATGTGGTAGCTCGAATCTTCGTTTAACCCGACTTTGTAAAATCACGTATCATCACATAAGCTTGTTTTGAAAGATACAAGGGTTAAAGGTGAAACACTACCACATTTTAGAGACATGAACTTGTGTAGAAATATTTTTCTTGTGTAAAAGTATTTTAACCGGTACAATGGTGTTTAAAACTAGCAGATCTACGTATCTGCAAGTGGTACCTTTGAAGGACCACACTTTAAAAGAAACCATGTTTTCTAAGAAACGGATCTTACAATACTAAGAATGATATTTAGAACGCACAAGTGTGTAAACACTTGTGTGACACATGTTTCGACAAAATAACTATTTTTGGGAAAAATAACTAGAAGTTGTAAAGGCGGATTTCTCTAAAAACGAGGTTTTTACAAGGTTAAAGTTACTTTATATAAAGATCCACGAAATATAATGGGATTTACAATATAGATTCGGAAAAACTACAAGTTCATGCGATTATGCAAATTTACATACTTGTCGACTAGTTTGTTGTGTCGGAAATTGTTTGATTGAATAAAGGAGATTGTTGAATGGATTTGTTAAAAGAAAATGATACGCTTGAAAGCGTGGCCACCTCCAGTTACAGAGGAAACTCTGGCGAAATTTTCTAAAAACCTAACACTTAGACTTTTTACACAACAAGTGTTAGAACTATCTTTGGACATGTTTTCAAAACATAAATTTCGCCAGCACTATATTTTACTAAATATTCGGAGGTGGTATTTTCACAAAGATTAACGTGATAAATATATTTGTCACAACACTGTTTATGATTATTTTGTGAAATACATAAATATTATTTTAGAGTAAAAATAATATTTACAAGCGTTAATGATTCCAAAACTTTACGAACGTTTCCACAAACATATAAGTTACACCGGTAATTACATTACCACAAGATTGATAAAACGTAACTTACGCACATGTATTGTATCCCCCATCCTTGGGAAGGAAGATAACTACCAAGTATATACGACATGTAACACGAAATAGTTGTCTAACTATTTCCCGCAAACATAAACTGTAAAGCTAAAGCACGGCCGTCCGTCTAATAGAATTAGCACTTGTAGGTCGTTGCACAGCTTACTATATTGGAGACGCTTGATAGAGATACGCATTCACTGTGAGTTCATGTCCCCCTTTTCTCTAACTGTTTTCAGTTTTCTTAACTGCGGGGGTGAAATACATGTTACTTTGTTTACAAGTACTTTATACACGGTATGAATAACGTAAGGAGGTTTAGATCATGTGAATGGGTAGTTAGAACACCGAGGGACTCGAGCGGTAGATCTATCTGGGTGTAGCGAGCCCAGCTCTAGGCCAAACGGACCTCTCTGAGGCTAACCAAAACGGACCTGGAGTGACTTGGTTGCCCAACGCAAAAATCAGCTAGGGTTGTGTCTACTTACTTGCATTTCACAACATGCTAATGGCCTTGCAAACCATTGGTGATCACAAGTCCTCTTACACTGCTACATACCAGGAAACTTTTATACTTACAAGTGTTTTACTTACTCACTTGCACATGAACTCGCTCAACATTATTGTTGATTTTTCAACTCACATGTATTTCAGGAAACTAAACGGATCTGGCACGGTATGGAACGTTTTCCGCTGCATAGTGTCATGAAGTCATCAGGGTTTAGGGGATGTGTCTCTTACCTGGACAAGACACAGTCCCTAAATCACGTCTATGTTTATGTTATAAGTTGTTATGTCTTTTGAACAAGGTTATTGTTGTTGAAGTATGTTCTCGTCAAACAATGGTATTGTATGTTATTCTCAAACTTAATGGATGACTTGCATGGTTTTTAAATTCATATAGCTTGTTATGATTAAGCTATGGTATTAAGAAGTCACACCACAATTAACCACGCTTCCGCAAAGCCAGGGTGTGACAGCTTGGTATCAGAGCTCTGATCATAGCGAACTAGGATTCTGTCTCGAGTCTAGACTATGATCACTAGGGCTCTCACGAAAACATTTTTCTGCATACCACTTAAGTCCAGATCCACACTTTTTACAAACAAATGTTGAGCACATTTTATTAATTATAAGTTCAGCTTGGAGGGCTGAGGATCGATCTGGAGGATCGAGATGGTCAAGGTAGTTGAGCACGTTGGTTTGTTATAGGATCGATCTGGAGGATCGAGGCTTGGTCTAGGTGACCAAGATAGTGGGCTAGCAAGGCTAGGAAGAAAAGGTTCAGCCTGGAGGGCTAAGGATCGATCTGGAGGATCGAGGTTTGGTTTAAGTAAAGGATAGAGCAGTCTGGTAGACTGGATGGTATTGACTAGTAAGACTAGGAGGAATTATGTGATGCCCTACTTGGTGACTTATGTGATTATCTGATTATGTGATTGACTGTTTGTGCATACTTGTGTTTATGTTACAGATACATGGATTCGGCTGATTCAGGTGGTTCAGACATCACCGACCCCAGGCGTATTGTATCAGATGACCTGGAGTCGTCAGAGCATGAGGTTTACACGTCCGACTTCACGAGCACAGATGAGGACGACTTCCAGCCCTTTGCACTACCCGACGGTGCTGGCGAGCTCGCAGATGGTCCTATCGCAGGGGATCTACCCTTGGCACTGATCCCTGCTCCTATACCGCTGGCTGCGTACCCAGCTTACGATTTACCCATTGATGATGAGGAGGATGATATCGATATGTTCGATGAGGAGCCTTTTGAGGAGGATGCTCAGGGCGAGGCCCTTCCTGCCGCCGATCTCTTGTTGATCGCAGATGCTCCTGCCGCGGAGGCACCTGCTCACTCCCCAGTCGCGGACTCCTTTGAGTCTGTGGCCTCTGTACCCTCACATGCCCCGAGTGCGCAGCACTACTCTCACGAGTCAGATTCTGATCATGCATCTTCTGTCGCCCCCATCCCCAGTCCCACTTTCGACCACGAGGACGTGGAGGATTCCGACCCTATGTTTCCCCCAGGGTTCGACCCTGATCGTGACTTGGAGTTTGTCCCGATGGACCAGTTTATGGAGGATCCAGCAGATCCTGTTGACCCTTTTGATCCTATTGATCCTGATTTCGACTTTGACATGGCATTTGATGACTTTGAGCCTGCCATTGCTCCCGAGCAGGCAGCTGCCCTTGACCCTTTACCAGAGCATGACCCTGTGCATGCCGATGTACCTCTTGAGCCCATTGCTGATGATCACCACATAGATGTTCCTGTTGATCCTGTTGATCCGTTACCCATTGTTGCTATACCAGTTGATCCCCCTATCGAGCACTTGGCACCCGTTCACCCTGTTTTTGATCCCGTTCCCATAGAGCCCGGACATGCACCATTCGCAGCTCATATGGATCCACCGGACGAGTCTGCCCAGCATGGCTGGATACCAGCAGACGAGGACGTTCCCCCATTCCCTCCACAGATTCCTGTTGCACCACGTACTGACTTTTCGTTTCAGGTTCCCATGTTTATACCTCCAGCAGGGCCTGGAGAGGGCTCTTCAGCACACCCTGATGGGCATGTACCGATGCCCATGCCTTTCATGCCTCAGATTCCTTTTGTTCCACCCACTACTGCACCTTTTCATGTGGCACCCTTTGACCCCACACGGGAGCCACTGCTTTGGGCACCGTTTTCCCCTATGCCGCCCACTGATCCATACCACAGGTTCCACGTGGAACACACCATCGAGGATGTATTGATGTCATTTGTACACCAGCATGAGTCGCATGAGCAGCGACTACAGGAGTTGGAGAGAGCCCGTCTGCAGCCATGTCAGTGCCAAGGCCGGGTACCCTCTCCGTTACAGCCGTTTCGACCATTACCCCCTGACTTTGCTGCTCGTCTTACCACTTTGGAGCAGCAGATTGCTTCCATTATTCGTACACAGCAGGCGATGGAGGCGGACTGGTTACAGTTGCGCCGTTTGTTTTATACCCGTTTTCCTCCTCCTCCACCACCATCTGCTTAGAGCTCATCGGTGCCACTTGGGTAGGCGAGGTGATAAGGCGGCGATTGCTTTTTGATTGCACAGCATTTTGGGGAGACTACGATATGATTTGACTTTTGTTATGTACTTGATGTTGTATTGATACTGATGTAGTTTTTGACAGGGGTGATGTAGCCCCTAATGATTGATGATTGTATGTATACACTTACGATGTGGTCTCATTTATATGGCAATCGCAGTTTTCTCACCATATTTTGGATTCGCTTGATTACTTGGTTATATTTTATGACATGGGATGTTGTGTGATTGATATTTGTGATGTGTGATAACATGTGATGTTATGTGATTATACTATTACTACCGTTATATACGTACGCTATATTACGAACTGATTTACGTATTATAACAACGGAGCCTTACTAAGGCCTAACCAACTTAAACCATCTTTTAGAAGATGCCGCCAAGACGCGAACCAAACATGCCAACAAACGAGGCAGAACTTCAGCAGATTATTGCTGCTGCCATAGCACAGTACGCAGCATCTCAGCCAGGAGCAAGCGGAAGTGTTAATCAAGGCAATAACAATCCACCTCACGGTAATACCACGCCATTCGAACCTACCATGAACTAGTTGAAGATTTTAGCGGTGATGCTAATGCCAAACACATGTTTTAACATGCGTGCAGGATGCACCTACAAGCAGTTCTTGGACTGCAAACCAGTTAACTTCGATGGCACAGGAGGTGCAGTTGCCTTTACCCGCTGGGCCGAGAAAACCGATTCTGTGTTACGCATGAGCAAGTGTGCAGAGGATCAGCAAGTCACATACATTTCAGGGCTATTTCTCGACGGAGCCCTATCTTGGTGGAACTTACAAGTCCAAACCTTAGGCGAAGCTGCCGCCTACGCCCTGACTTGGGCCGAGTTGAAAGAACTAATGCGCAAAAAGTACTGTTCACGCGCAGAAATTCAAAGGTTGGAGACTGAATTTTGGCACCTAAAGATGGATGGTCCGAAAGTAGCAGAGTACGTTCAGAGGTTTCATGACCTATCTCAAGTGGTTCCTTACATGGTTACGCCAGAATACAAACGAATCGAGCGTTTCATTTGGGGTTTGGCTCCCCAAATAATAAGCATGGTAACCTCCTCCAAACCAGCAACTATCACTGAAGCCATCGATTTGAGCGTGGCTCTCACCGAGGAGGGGATTCGTTTAAACAAGTTTGGTGATGTAAAGGCAAAGGAGAAAGAGACTCATGTTGAGTCGTCCGGAAGTAACAAAAGAAAGTTTTCAAACTTCAAACAAAGTGTTAGCGGTGATGGTAAGAGAGGAGCACCAAGCACGCCAGCTTAGGGTGCAGCTGGCAGTGGAAGGAAAGGAAGAGGATACATGGGCACCCAGCCCAGATGCAATACCTGTCAACGTCACCATTCGGGTCAATGTCAGCTAAAAGTATGCGAAGTATGTGGGAAACGTGGTCATTTGAAGGACACCTGTTGGGTTGGTACTGGCCGGGGAGGCCAGGGAGGATATGGAAATAGGAATGATAACCGCGGTGGAAATGGGAATCGCCAGCAAGGAAATTTTGGAGGAAACAGAAACCGAAGCAACAATGTAAACCAGGCTGGCAATGCCAACCAGATCAACACCCCAGCTGGAAATGGGGATGGTAATGGGCAGAGGCTCGGATGCTACAACTGCGGGGAAATCGGGCATTTTAAGAAGAATTGCCCAACACTGAATCAAGCCCGTGGTAGAGTGTTCCAACTAGAAGCCAGGGAAGCACGCCAAGATCCAAATGTTGTTACCGGTACGTTCCCTATCAATCAACGCTATGCATCCGTTTTATTTGATACTGGTGCCGACTATAGCTTCGTATCACTAGAATTTAAGAATATGCTTGGGTTAGCTGCTAATAAGTTAGACATACCCTACTCGATCGAATTAGCTAATGGGAAGTTAGTTGGAGCCGACGAAGTAATCAGAGGTTGTGTGATAGAATTGGGAGAACGCGAGTTTACTCTGGATCTACTACCAGTCCAATTGGGAAGTTTCGACGTGGTGGTAGGAATGGATTGGTTATCCAGAAACAGGGCTGAGATAGTATGTCACGAGAAAGTTGTTCGTATCCCGGCTGACGATGGTGAGACAATTGTGGTTCACGGAGAGAAGCGTGACACACCGCTAAGATTTATCAGCTGCTTGAAAGCAAGGAAGTGTTTACAGAAGGGATGTGTTGCTTTTCTGGCACACATCGTGGACAAGAAGGCTGCTGAGCCAACGATCGAGGACATCCCTGTCGTAAGGGAGTATCCAGAAGTCTTCCCAGAAGACTTACCCGGACTGCCACCTCAGAGGCAAGTGGAGTTTCACATTGACTTAGTTCCAGGCGCAGCGCCTGTAGCTAAGGCACCGTACAGACTTGCGCCGTCTGAGATGCAGGAATTGTCGACACAACTTCAAGAGTTGTTAGACAAGGGTTTTATCCGACCAAGCTTCTCGCCTTGGGAAGCTCCGGTCTTGTTTGTCAAGAAGAAGGACGGAAGTTTCCGCATGTGTATTGACTACAGAGAATTGAACAAGCTGACGATCAAGAACAGGTATCCTTTGCCAAGAATCGATGACCTGTTCGACCAACTTCAAGGTTCAAGCTGTTACTCTAAGATCGATCTTCGATCTGGATACCATCAACTAAGGATACAGGAGGAAAGTATCCCGAAAACAGCCTTCCGAACTCGTTACGGACACTACGAGTTCCTCGTGATGCCATTTGGTTTAACAAACGCGCCTGCAGTGTTTATGGACTTGATGAATAGAGTTTGCAAGCCATACTTAGACAAGTTCGTGATTGTATTCATCGACGACATCCTGATTTACTCAAAGACGAAGGCTGAACACGAACAACATCTTAGAACCATTTTGGAGCTGCTAAAGAAGGAACAACTGTACGCCAAATTCTCCAAGTGCGAGTTTTGGCTACGCGAAGTCCAGTTTCTTGGACATGTGGTTAATGGGGATGGAATTCATGTTGATCCCACAAAGATCGAGGCAATCAAAAATTGGGAAACGCCTACAACGCCAACCGAGATTCGACAATTCTTGGGTTTGGCTGGCTACTATCGAAGGTTCATCGAGGATTTTTCGAAAATCGCTCAACCGTTGACGCTCCTGACCCAGAAGGATAAGACGTTTGATTGGGGAATCAAACAGGACGAAGCGTTTCAGATATTGAAAGATAAGCTCTGCAACGCGCCAATCTTAGCTCTACCGGAAGGTACCGACGATTTTGTGGTATACTGCGACGCATCGCGTCAGGGATTAGGATGTGTGTTGATGCAACGCCAAAAGGTCATTGCTTACGCATCACGCCAACTGAAAGTGCACGAGAAGAACTATACCACCCATGATTTAGAGCTTGGCGCAGTGGTTTTCGCTTTAAAGATCTGGAGACACTACCTGTATGGTACGAAATGCACAATCTTCACAGATCACAAAAGCCTACAACACATATTCAACCAGAAGGAGTTGAATATGAGGCAAAGACGATGGGTCGAATTATTGAACGATTACGACTGCGAGATAAAGTATCACCCAGGGAAGGCGAATATAGTCGCCGATGCCCTAAGTCGTAAAGAAAGAATCAAGCCCATAAGGGTTAGAGCTTTGGAAATGATTGTACGAACCGACCTTCCCTCGCGCATTCGTGCTGCACAAAAGGAAGCTCTCAAGGAGGGAAACCTTGAGGAAGAATATCTCCGTGGAATGGAGAAGCTTTTAGTACCAAACGAGGAAGGGACGTTATGTTTTGAGAAAAGAATTTGGGTTCCTCTGTTTGGTGGATTAAGGGAAGTTATTTTCGACGAAGCGCACAAGTCACGGTACTCTATCCACCCTGGATCGGATAAGATGTACCAGGATCTCAAAGATTACTATTGGTGGCCTAGGATGAAAGGCGACGCTGCTGTTTACGTGAGCAAATGTTTAACGTGCGCTAAGGTCAAGGCGGAATACCAGAAGCCTTCGGGACTTCTGCAACAACCTGAGATTCCCAAGTGGAAATGGGAACAAATCTCAATGGATTTTGTTACAAAACTGCCAAGAACGCCAAGAGGCCATGATATGATTTGGGTGATTGTTGACCGCCTAACAAAATCCGCACATTTTCTGCCAATCAGGGAGAAAGACAGTACTAGTAAACTTGCGGAAATTTACATGAGAGAGATCGTAGCACGTCATGGAGTACCACTCTCGATCATCTCTGATAGAGACGGAAGATTTGTGTCAAGAATATGGCAATCTTTCCAAGAATCTTTTGGCTCACAATTAAATCTGAGCACTGCGTTCCATCCGCAAACTGACGGCCAGAGCGAGCGAACGATACAAACTTTGGAAGACATGCTGAGGGCATGTGTCATGGATTTAGGCGGTAGCTGGGATAAACACTTACCTTTGGTCGAATTTTCATATAACAACAGCTACCACACCAGTATTGGTGTTGCGCCTTTTGAGGCCCTATACGGACGCAAGTGCCGGTCACCACTATGTTGGTCTGACGCAGGTGATAGGCAGCTTGCTGGTCCCGAGATCGTCCAAGAGACGACAGACAAGATCGCGCAAATACTTAAACGCATCGAAGCCGCTCGCCACAGGCAAAAGGCCTACGCGGATCCAAACCGGAAGCACGTGGACTTCCAAGTCGGAGAAATGGTGTTGTTAAAGGTTTCACCCTGGAAAGGGGTAGCACGCTTTGGAAAACGTGGAAAGTTAAATCCTCGCTACATTGGTCCCTTTAGAATTCTGGAAAGAATTGGGACCGTAGCATACAAGTTGGACCTACCTGCTGAACTAAATGGTGTTCACGATACATTTCATGTATCCAATTTAAAGAAAAGTCCAACTCAAATTGACGTTGCCATTCCTATCGACGAGATTCACATTGACGACACGCTCCACTTTGTTGAAGAACCCGTTGAGGTCACGGATTGGAAAGTTAACAAGACCCGCCGGAGCAGTGTCAAACTCGTCAAAGTACGTTGGAATGCCAGACATGGTCCTGAATTTACCTGGGAACGTGAGGACCGGATGAAAGAGAAATACCCCCACCTATTCCCTAAGAACCCTGCTTCTACAAGCAGAACTTAAATTTCGGGACGAAATTTATTTAACGGGGGGAGAATGTGACAACCCGCACAAAACCAGGTATCCGTACGACTTAATTAATGATTAATTACTACTTGATTACTGTGCTTGATTGAACTAGCTGATAAACTGCTACCTGCATACTGATACATGCACTTACTTGCATCATACTTTATTTGCTGTCACTACATTGATTACATACTGAACCCTAGTGACAAACATGATGCACAAAAAGCACAGTAGCACTAAACGGATACACAGTGAACATGCTGAAATGACCAGCATCAGGCAGACACTGCCTCTAAGGCCTGTTAAGAGCCTCATATATTTTGGCTACACTGGTAGTGAGTGTAGGATATAAGGGTTGTGTTACCGCGTCTCTAGGGATAAGATACACTGATTCGGATGTGCCAAAAACGTACTTTAAGTACCAAACACAGCACTTTAATAAATAAACCAGCTTCTAGCTGACTAGTAAAGTGCCAGAACATGAGAAAATATCACTAGACACTTTCTAAAGTGTCGGGAAAACAAACCGTGTCACTAAAAATGTAATAACGACACTTTAAAGTCTTTTGTAACACTTTAACGGATTACTATCCAACCGAACAACCGGACTATACCCGGGACATGAAAATATTAGTATTTTCACTATTCTTATTTTTCTGAGCCAGTTAGGGTCCCTGATCACCCTAACACCCGTCATAACACGTTGTACATTACTAACTAAGTTAAACACCTATATTACTTAACTTAACCTAATCCTTATCATAACCATCTTGTTCTAGTCGAACCAAGGGACCCCCCCCCCCCCATGGCCGATTCGGTCCCTTTGTAACTAGAGGGGACACCTCTAGTACAACCAAGATCATGTAAGAGATTGTTGCCTAATATCTTAAAGACATTGTGACCAATGGACAATACCACATAATCTTTCCTATAAATACACACTAATCACTTAGAAGATAATCACTTCACTTATCAACTTTCACTCTCTCTTCTCTTGCTCTCCCACTCTCGGCCGAACATCACCCTCACCACCACCATACTTTCAAGCTTTGATCTCATCATTCCAACAACATACAAACATCACAAGTCGTGTATAAGGAGCTTTGGTGCAAGCGGAACACGAAGGACCTCTCTCGTTATCTTTTATCCACGCGTTTTTCGTCACGATTCTTCCCTAGCCCCGAGCTAGAGGTATATTGTTTAAAACTTGTTTTTACACTCATCTAAAGTGGTTAAAAGGATTATTGTCGGTTGAATCTCGTTATATTGAAAGATGATGCATTAAAGTCTAGTAAAATCATAAAAATGGTGGTTAATAGCGTATAACTTGTGTAAAAGTCGTAGGACTTGAAATTTGTGTTTATCTAGACCCGATCTATAATGTGGTAGCTCGAATCTTCGTTTAACCCGACTTTGTAAAATCACGTATCATCACATAAGCTTGTTTTGAAAGATACAAGGGTTAAAGGTGAAACACTACCACATTTTAGAGACATGAACTTGTGTAGAAATATTTTTCTTGTGTAAAAGTATTTTAACCGGTACAATGGTGTTTAAAACTAGCAGATCTACGTATCTGCAAGTGGTACCTTTGAAGGACCACACTTTAAAAGAAACCATGTTTTCTAAGAAACGGATCTTACAATACTAAGAATGATATTTAGAACGCACAAGTGTGTAAACACTTGTGTGACACATGTTTCGACAAAATAACTATTTTTGGGAAAAATAACTAGAAGTTGTAAAGGCGGATTTCTCTAAAAACGAGGTTTTTACGAGGTTAAAGTTACTTTATATAAAGATCCACGAAATATAATGGGATTTACAATATAGATTCGGAAAAACTACAAGTTCATGCGATTATGCAAATTTACATACTTGTCGACTAGTTTGTTGTGTCGGAAATTGTTTGATTGAATAAAGGAGATTGTTGAATGGATTTGTTAAAAGAAAATGATACGCTTGAAAGCGTGGCCACCTCCAGTTACAGAGGAAACTCTGGCGAAATTTTCTAAAAACCTAACACTTAGACTTTTTACACAACAAGTGTTAGAACTATCTTTGGACATGTTTTCAAAACATAAATTTCGCCAGCACTATATTTTACTAAATATTCGGAGGTGGGATTTTCACAAAGATTAACGTGATAAATATATTTGTCACAACACTGTTTATGATTATTTTGTGAAATACATAAATATTATTTTAGAGTAAAAATAATATTTACAAGCGTTAATGATTCCAAAACTTTACGAACGTTTCCACAAACATATAAGTTACACCGGTAATTACATTACCACAAGATTGATAAAACGTAACTTACGCACATGTATTGTATCCCCCATCCTTGGGAAGGAAGATAACTACCAAGTATATACGACATGTAACACGAAATAGTTGTCTAACTATTTCCCGCAAACATAAACTGTAAAGCTAAAGCACGGCCGTCCGTCTAATAGAATTAGCACTTGTAGGTCGTTGCACAGCTTACTATATTGGAGACGCTTGATAGAGATACGCATTCACTGTGAGTTCATGTCCCCCTTTTCTCTAACTGTTTTCAGTTTTCTTAACTGCGGGGGTGAAATACATGTTACTTTGTTTACAAGTACTTTATACACGGTATGAATAACGTAAGGAGGTTTAGATCATGTGAATGGGTAGTTAGAACACCGAGGGACTCGAGCGGTAGATCTATCTGGGTGTAGCGAGCCCAGCTCTAGGCCAAACGGACCTCTCTGAGGCTAACCAAAACGGACCTGGAGTGACTTGGTTGCCCAACGCAAAAATCAGCTAGGGTTGTGTCTACTTACTTGCATTTCACAACATGCTAATGGCCTTGCAAACCATTGGTGATCACAAGTCCTCTTACACTGCTACATACCAGGAAACTTTTATACTTACAAGTGTTTTACTTACTCACTTGCACATGAACTCGCTCAACATTATTGTTGATTTTTCAACTCACATGTATTTCAGGAAACTAAACGGATCTGGCACGGTATGGAACGTTTTCCGCTGCATAGTGTCATGAAGTCATCAGGGTTTAGGGGATGTGTCTCTTACCTGGACAAGACACAGTCCCTAAATCACGTCTATGTTTATGTTATAAGTTGTTATGTCTTTTGAACAAGGTTATTGTTGTTGAAGTATGTTCTCGTCAAACAATGGTATTGTATGTTATTCTCAAACTTAATGGATGACTTGCATGGTTTTTAAATTCATATAGCTTGTTATGATTAAGCTATGGTATTAAGAAGTCACACCACAATTAACCACGCTTCCGCAAAGCCAGGGTGTGACATTTGGAACCCAAATTCTCCCAAATCGAGTTTTCAATCCTTGGTTATCATCCTCCAGGTCTTTTAGCTGCCCAACTATCCTTTCCCTCTTCACATTTTCTTCCTTGATTGCTTCAATTTGAGATTTCCGGATTTGTTCAAGCAAACCCGATGTCATAATTAGTTGCATCGATCGTACTCGAATAGGCGTATAATCTGTCTTTCGGCTCAACGCGTCTGCCACTACATTAGCCTTCCCGGGGTGGTAATGTATCTCACAATCAAAGTCTTTGACAGTTTCTAACCACCGCCTCTGCCTCATATTTAATTCCTTCTGATCGAAGAAATACTTTAAGCTTTTATGGTCGGTAAAGATAGTGCACTTCACTCTATACAAATAATGCCTCCATATTTTCAAGACGAACACCACTGCTGCCAACTCGAGGTCATGGGTAGGATATCTCTTCTCATGAGTCTTTAGCTGCCTCGAGGCATAGGCTATAACCTTCCCCCGCTGCATCAAAACGCAGCCAAGTCCCGAATGCGATGCATTCGAGTAAACTACCATATCCTCCGTTCCGTCCGGTAATGACAATACCGGTGCATGGGTCATTTTTTCCTTGAGTGTTTGGAACGCCCTTTCTTGATCCTCGCCCCAAATAAACTTTTCATCCTTACGGGTTAGTTTGGTCAACGGCATAGCAATTTTGGAGAAATCTTGTATGAATCTCCGATAATAACCCGCAAGCCCCAAGAAGCTTCTGATTTCCGAAGGATTCTTTGGTGGAGTCCATCTTGACACGGCTTCTATCTTTGACGGATCTACTAACCCCCCGTTTGCACTAATGATGTGCCCAAGAAATTGCACCTCTCGTAACCAGAAGGCACATTTTGAGAATTTTGCATACAATCTCTCTTTCCTGAGCGTCTCCAACACTTCACGCAAATGACTTGCGTGTTCTGCTTCATTCTTGGAGTATATCAAGATGTCATCAATGAACACTATCACTGACTTGTCTAGCATGGGTTTGCAAACCCGGTTCATGAGATCCATGAAAGCCGCGGGTGCATTAGTTAACCCAAAGGACATCACGAGAAACTCGTAATGTCCGTACCGTGTACGGAAAGTCGTTTTCGGTACATCCTCCTCTTTGACTTTCAACTGATGATACCCCGATCTGAGGTTGATTTTTGAGAACCAACTTGCACCTTGTAATTGGTCAAATAGGTCATCAATTCTTGGAAGCGGATATCGATTCTTTACCGTGAGTTTATTCAACTCCCGGTAATCAATGCACATACGCATGCTCCTGTCCTTCTTTCTCACGAATAATACTGGTGCGCCCCATGGAGACACACTTGGCCGAATAAATCCCTTGTCGAGCAATTCTTGGATTTGGGACATCAATTCTTGCAATTTTGATGGCGCTAACCGATACGGCGCCTTAGCCACAGGTTTCGCGCCCGGAATCAATTCAATTCCGAACTCTACCTCCCGTTCTAGCGGTATTCCCAGTAAATCTTCCGGAAATACATCAGCGTATTCGCGTACCACTGGTACGTCTTCAATCTTCGGCGTCTCTTTATCAGGTTCGTTTGCGTATATCATAAATGCTTTACATCCGCGCCTCATAAGTTTATGAGCTTTTAGTATTGAGCACATAACGGGACTGCCCCCTTTTTCGCCATAGATGGTAACTTGCTTTCCGCTTGGAGATGTCAATTTTATCTCCTTGCGGAAACATATCACTTCTGCATGATGTCGAGATAACCAATCCATCCCGACCACTACTTGGAATTCTCCCATTGACATAGGGATCAAGTCTATTAGATATTCCTCATCATCAATGTTTATTTTGCAGTCTCGACATACATCACATACAAGGAAACTTTTGTTATCACCTATTTTTATCTCTAATGGCATAGGCAATTTCGTTAGTACAAAAGAAGGATGCCGAATAAATCCATGTGAAACAAAGGATTTATTCTCACCCGTATCAAATAACACATGTGCGGGAATCGAGTTTATAGAAAATATACCTGAAACCACATCGGGTTCCACCTTTGCCTCGGCTGCCGTTAACTGGAAGGATCTTGCTTTTGCTCTTGGTGTCTCAGTATGTGTATCCATGTCATCTTTCTTCCCGATCAATTCCGAACACTCCGATTTCTTGTGACCCGGCTGATAACATTTGTAACACACCGACACCTTCCCCGAGCACAACGCAGCCGTGTGCCCTGTTTTCCCACAAATAGGACTCGGCTTGTCCTTAAACCGGCACTCACCCTTGTGCCCTTTCCCGCATATCTTGCAGCTTGATGACCCGCTTTTTCCTTCTTGTTTCTTTGAGGATTCGTTCGGACGTGCCTTTTTTGTCGGGCTTGGGTTGACTACCTGTGCCCTTCTTTCCCCTCTTTCTATCTGTTTCTTCAACTCTATCTCCCGTTCCCGAGCAACGTTTATAATCTCGGTGAGAGTCTCATACTTTGAAGGAGTCATAAACTCCCTATACTCGATGCTCAGCATATAATAATAATAATATATTTTTTGCTCTTCATTCGTTATGAGATCACCACAAAAGTTCATTTTATCCATGAACGTTCCCGTGATTTTATCGATAGATTCACCCTTGTGTCGAAGCTGCATAAATTCTTCCTTGATTTTCTTAATGATTGCCTTGGGACTATGATGTTTAAGAAACGGCGTCTTAAACTCGTCCCATGTCATAGCCTTAGCCGCTTCACTTCCGATCTCTTTCTTCTTGTTATCCCACCAATCTTTCGCCTGACCCCTTAACTGACCCGTGCCATAGGCTACGTGGTCATCCTCATCACAATGGGTCCTTTCAAATACTCCCTCCATATCACTTAGCCACCGTTGGCATATTATCGGGTCAACCTCCCCATTATAAATTGGCGGTTTACACGCCATGAACTCTTTATAAGAACAAGATTTTCGTCCTCCCGACTTCTCCTTTGCTAAATTGGTATTATCTTCCAATTTTTTGATTCTTTCCTCCACCACTGATAATACCGTGTTTTGGATTTTGTCGATGAAACCCGACAAACTGTTTTCGATTGCCTTTCCTACCTCCTTAGCAATTACTTCTCTTGTTTGCTCGGTGACTCTTGGCACCGTATCATCATTACCTTTATCCGTTATCTTTAACTGAAATGTTTACATCGAGCGTTAAACATTTCATCTATAACATGTGGTTTATTTACTTCGGTTTATTCAAGTTCGTGCCTTGTTTTCACCGTTCTTATTTAATGCACTTTCCGGGTTTGAGTGTGTCAACACACTCTTCCCATGCATATCTATTCATTATTCCCCTTTTTTTTACTTAATAACTCTACTAAGAACAATTAACTCTTACCGGATGCTTGATCAAGCTTGAACCGAACACACTTGTTAACAACCTTGACCTCTGATACCAACTTGTAACACCCTTATTAAAGGACTGAATTTAATAATAATTTACATAAATTATTACACTAAATTTTGAGATTTTAAAGAACAACCATGTTAATAAACCGACATATTCGTGGCGCTTGCTAAAAGCAAGTTTAAAGAAAACATCTACTAGTCAACTACCGACTAGTTAAGCATTCAAAACATAATTAAGGGTTCAGTTACAACAAAAACATTGTCTTGATAGTAGTTAAGTTAACGTGGAAGCTTCAAAATACGTGTTTGGTTATTGATAGCATACTTGATCATCATCCGGATAGTCCCCATCATTACCTAGAGTCAAAACCATTATAAACATTAGTCTTGACATTTAATTAGAGTGTACAAACAAGTTCCAGTTTTAAGAAAAAAACAAATTCTAACTTTGATCCTCCCACGTGTCGCGGCAGGAAACATTATATCCATCGCGACTTGCGAAGGCTTCCGCGTCTCGCGGGGTTATTCAGGTGTTCCTCCGCGTGGCGCGGGGGAACGCTTTTTCCAGCAGGTGCAGGTTTAATTCCTGCATTTCTGCCCAGCTCCGAAAATTTTCCAAATTCTAACTTTAAAAGGTCATAACTTTTCACTCGCTAGTCCGTTTTAACCGATTCTTTTTCCTATGAGTCCGTAATAAAATTTCAGATTCAACCATGTAAATTTCACATCGCGGAAACCGAGATACCGACAATCGGTTCACAATTTCCTTATTTCAATTATCCAACCCATTAGCGTAAGTGCATAGCACCTCTTTTCCATTCTTAAGACCTTTTAGACATAATTACCCAAATTCCCGGGCTCATATATTTGGTGCATTCGTGCCATTCTATGGCTTTGCGTTCCCTTAGGGCTAAATACTTGTTTCTTCGGAATTCAAGCATTCCGTTTCAAACGACCCTTTTTCATTTAACTTCTATTGTTTGACCGAAATTCCGGGTTCTTATACTTAGATTAATATAACCAAATCATTGGTATGGTACAATCCATCATTTAACGAAGTATGAGACTTTCAAGTCTCTACTCTCGTGATTCTTTTAAAAGTATCATTTTGACCCGTTTGGCTATTTAGTGAAAACCATCACTTCATTGACTAGCCAAACTAAATTCCAAGTCTTTACTTTGACCCGTTTGATGGTCGAGTGTACTTCGCCACTTTAACGACGCATCAAACGCATCCATTACACTACATCATCATTCACACAACAAAACTAAACATTTACACATAATTTAACGGGGCTTAAGCCACATACCTTCAAAGCACACCTTTTCCACGCGTATCCCCTCCGGTGTGTCCGCTTGACGTTTCGGATTCCTTGCCTATAGAGTTCAATTCATAACAAGTTTTAGAACTCTTTCATAAGCTTTAACGCATTATTTCTTAACATAGTCAAATCTGCGTTTTCATCCTACTTATAACATTTTAGCCCTCATTTAGGCGTTTTATCAAACACCTTGCGGGTCAAATTTCTACATGATCTAAACCAAGTTCACAACTTGAATTTACCACCTAAATTAACTTCAAATAGCCAATATACCCATATTTTAACATCAATGATTTTAGAGATTATCTCACAATATCAGTTTACACTAGAACAAGAGTCTTAATCCTAGTGTTTTTCAAGTTCTACTAGCTTATTAACCACCCACTATGGTGATTTTGACTCTTACCATTATCATGCAAGATTTTGACAAGAAATCGTCTAGGGTTTGTCCCTAAACCTTATATCACTTCCAATTTCGTGTTTACAACACATAATCAAGCTCAACACTCGATTTCAATCACATGCAAGAATTTGGGTTGAACTCAAATAACCTAATTTGACATACCTTATGATCCTCTTGACGAGGTGATCACGATTCCATGTTCAGATTTCGATTTTAGCTTGATTTAGGCCTTCAATTGAGAGTTTTAGTGGAAGTTAGGGTTTTTGAGAGTGGGGGTCGCCCTCTCCTGCCTCTATCGAACCAGGATCTCCAAAAATGGAGTGTTTGGATTTTTATTTTACTAAATACTAGTAATTTAAGTTTCAATTTTTAACAACCTAGGCCCCTCCACTCTTATTTAGTTTATATCTTTGGCTTTTTAACTCTTTCATGTGTTACTACAAGACTCCTAACTAACTGGGTTATTTATCCTAGTTAGCTTATCTTGTTTATTATACACTTTATAATTCTAATATAAAGTTTTGTACTTTCGGGATGTTACAACATTGAGTGTAAAAGAGTTGAAAGAAAGTTACAAAACCATCTTTCAATCCTTTCATCCTTGAAAATGTGTAGATCTATGTGAAAACATTGTTTGATCATGTGGAAATCCTTCAGATCTGAGTTGTCCTTAGTGGAATGGAGCCAAATCTTGAAGTTCATAAGAACTTCATGATGACATCATCTTAGAACACCTCAAATCCACCGATTTCACGGTTAAAAGTTGAGATTCAAAGGTGAAAATGGTGAAGAAGTGCGTGTAGATCATAGATGTACAAGATTTGGGGAAGAAACTTACAAGAATCGCGATAAATCGAAGGAAAAGTGAGTTTGAGCGAGTTGGTCGAACGAGGGCACTGTCACATTACTTTGGTGATGTGACAGGGGGTATTTATAGGTTTCCAATAGAGGAAAATGTGCAGGTGCAACGGATCGGATGGCACATCAATCATATGGCCATCCGATCGAATGGTCATTCAATCGAGTGATCTGGCGAATTGGTTTTCGGCGTTTTGTTTCGTGCGTTGAGCGTTGCGTTGCGATGCGTTCTGAGTGAGCGATGCGATAGATTAATAATAGTCACACAAATACTATATCTAACATACAATCAGCCTAAATAACTTGCGTTTAGCGTTTGCGATTTGCGTTGCGATAGAGTTGCGATTGCGTTTTCGAATAATCACCACAAAACATAAATAAACATTCTCAACCAACACATAAATAGCATACACACGTAAAACAATATCCAGAATGCATAATTCGGGTTGCGATGCGATTAGCGAGTAAGCGATAAAACATGCGATAAAACCTCGATTATTAATAGACACTCCACATAATACAACTAAAGCAAATAAATAAAAAGGTTCGATTACAATTCAAGGTGTACAATCCATAGTTAAGCAAGGAGTGACAGATCGCAATTAGCAATCTTTTCTTCCTTTGACTTTGACTTGTACTTTGACTTTCCAAAAACATGGGGTGTTACAAGCGACACACACAATTTTTCGAAAACGAATGAGTGATTGGATCGAGATTAGGTGTGAAAACCGTAAACTCCCGATTGGATTGCTCGCCTGATGCGCATTTTTAACTATAAACACGAGAATTTGCGTTGAGTCAGGAGTGAAATCCATATCTCGACGAAATTATCCCTCTCTATCTCATGATTCTATCACACAAACAGGAATGCAGTCATTAAGTTAGGGGTGAAACTTGAATCTTGATGACTTGTTCCGCTCTCTATTTTGGTTCTACAAAACTCTCATCAAAGTCTCGTTGGATTCCAACGACTCAATTCACGTAGAAAACTAGAGGATGCGTGCCGTTCACCGTGTGTCGGTGAGAGAGTACAGTCTAACAGGCCAAAGCGTGTGCTCGAAGTCTTTGAGAATAGTCGAATCACCTTGGGTGATGAGACATGTTTCGATGGACCCAGACACTCTGTTTCGATTCTGAGTTCGCAGCCGCTGACTCTGTGAATTATGGCTTTTATGTGTTTTATGTGGTTTTATATGTGTATGTGTTCGATTTTGGAGACTATACGCTTTCCGCTTTGATATACTCGCACAACTTGCATGGCACATCTATCTCAATACGCTAACAAATCGTTGCCAGTCTATGGATCATCGCATGCTATGTTTCTCGCTTATGTTACTCGCTATCACTACACCACTCGCTATTATCGAACGCGCTCGCGAAACTTGAATGATAGGTGAATACGTGCAAAATAGGTAGGTGAATACGTGCAAAATATAGTCAAATATGTGCTTATGTTCTTACATGCTTATGTGCCTATGTGGTTTATGTGCCTACGTGATTATGTGCCTATGTGTTGACGTATTACTGATGCTTTATCTAGTAATATTAAGTATGTTTGTGAGGTGAGATTCGATTGTATCGCGTCTGAATCCTATGATGTCACACCCCGATATTTCCACGTATTACCGGTGGGCCCGGTGGGGAGTATCGTGACGTAGTTGATATCATCATAGTCAAATAATCACAGTTCAATGCCTAGCGGAAGTCTAAAGTATTAATTATACAAACCGAATTGAAAGTAACATAAAATATTACACAACAGATTGTAAGTGGATCCACAGGCGGATCTAAAATATAAAGAAATGTTGTTCAACAGATTTAAGCATCAAAAGCTTGCAAGACTCTTTATTTGATACTAGGAGTAGCCAGCCCATTTCGCGTAGTACCTGCACTTAACCTTTTTGGAAAATACGTCAGTTTACACTGGTAAATACAATTAACTGACTCTTTTTGAAAAGTGTTTATAAAAATCGATTTAAATGCACAAGGCACAAAATTCTTTTATAACTTGGGACAATTATTTAAAATAATCTTGTATACAGTTTTACATGTTTGTCGTCCATTCGGGACCCGGTTAGAAGAGCTGGATTAGACTAATTGACACACCACAAGTATACGCCCACAAGAGATGTGAGATACCGTTTATACATACGCAACTGTCAGGTGTATGCCTACACCCCGTGCTTAAGCCGTGGCCATTTAATAAATGAGCCGAGGATATCCAGGACATGGTCATTAACCCCCCAAAGGCATTGCATCAAACAAAACAGATTAAAACGGGTTATGTAAATGTATTAATCACAATCCGATTTAAATAACTACATACCCAACCAAGCGATATTTTTATAATACCGTATCCCAAGCCCGTATAATGGAAAATAAGTTAAAAGTATTTACCTGAGCTAAAATAAAATTTAATCCCAGCCGTATGTCAAATTAGCAAGTGCAAGTAGCTTTTACCGGGCTCCTAATATGGAATGAAGGTTTTAATAACCTATTAGATTCCTAACGGGTCTTATTTAAGTTATAACTTAGACCAGTTAGTTTTAAAGAAAGGCATACGGTTCAAAAAAAAAAAAGATTAAGCGAAGACCGGATTAGAATGTGATTTACACCCAACAAGTATGAGGACTTGTATAAAATGGATAAACTAAATACATTATGGATTTTGAAGTAAAAATGATAAGGTTTGACCCGTTTCGGTTAATTTATGCAAGCTAGTTACATAAACCGTACCGAACACGAATATGCATAACGGGTAATCACATGAGTCATGAACATCCACAAGTTAATATGCTTTTAATATGTTGTGATACCAGTAGGATATCTTCCATTATGCCCAAAATGAATTTAAAATCAATTTAAGCGCCGTAGGGGTATTTTGGTCATTTGAAAGTTTATAAAAGAGGTTTAAATATAAACTAAAGATCTGGTCCAAAACCTTTTGTGAAAATATTTATGTTATGTGGTTATAACAGCAAGATATCATACATATGTGTACCTAATTGTTTATGGCCAAACTATGCATCGTAGGGGCATTTTGGTCATTTCACATATGCTTTAACGGTCAAATTTAGAAATCTGAGTTCAAGACTTAAGCTTACTGTTAAAGTATAAAATCTTGCTTATAATATCAGTAGGTAATGTGTCTTAAGTGTCAAATATAGTTTTAACCCATACTATGCGTTTATAAGCGTAAAAGTCGGTATTTGACGATTTTCGGGTTATTTAAGGTAATCTGAGATTTTGATCAGTTCCTATAGCTTAAAATATTTTATTTAACCTATGAAATCTGTAGGAAAAGGTTTGGTATCAAAATAATACATAAAACTCATTTTATCAATGAAAAGGGCAATTTCGTCAATACCGAATTTACATTAGAACTCTATGTTTTGATCAGTTTAAAATTCAACAAAAATTCCCAAAAATCCCTAAATATTATATCTCAACAGTAGGTATAAAGTTTGGTGACAAAATTGGGTTTGAATGTGATTTAAACTAAAAATGCCATTTAATTAATAAAAAGCCTTCAATTTACGATGTCGAGCATAACTCCTAATTTAGATCATAAACTGATGTCAAATTTTTTTGGACATACTTAAATATCAGTAATAAAGGTTTTTATCCTCTCACATTTTCAAAAATCTCGTTTTCATATCAAAAGGGCATAATGGTCAACTTTTAAGCATTTAACGGAAATATACAAATGAATCAGATTTCAAAGGAACCATATAGTATAATCTCAGAGGGTTATTGTTGGTGCATACATCTGTCGTCTTCGTCTTATATCGAGTCTCAGATTAGAACTAAAAGATTAGGGCTTGTAATATGAGAAAATATTATGTTTTAGTGTGTTTAAGTGATGATTTCGCTTCAAGGGTTATTAATAGATGATTTCGCTTCAAGCAAGTTCAAGCGAAATCCACATGACTTGATTTCGCTTGAACAGTGCTCAAGCGAAATCTCAATGTCTATAAATACCCTGAAGCGTAATCAGTTCAAAGAGTTCGAATTTTCTTAGATTCTTCCGGTTAGCCACGAAGTGCTGCCGAAGTGTTGTTAGGTCTGTAATCGCATTCGTTATCAATACAACAACAGTTTAAAGTGAAATCTTGCTGAATTGAACTCGGTTTGTTCGTTTCCGCCGCTCAAACTGAGATAAACTCTTCTGAACGACTCGTTCGGGTCCGCAAACGATCCTACAATTGGTATCAGAGCTCAGGAGGAAGAGTTCATACCAATTCAGCCACGTTTTCTGATTTTCTACACCTTCTTTCAAAATTAATCAACTTTTTACGGTTCAAATCGGTTTAAACTCTCACATATTGTGCGAAAACATGTTTTAACAAACCCTTGAGAGTTTAAGAACCTAATTCGGCCAATTACACATTCAATTAGATCAAAATCAGACCGAACGTGATGATGTCATCCAGGCTCGCTTGAAAATAGGTTGATTTCGCTTGAGAATATAAGTTTTGTGTATGATTTCGCTTGAACAAGTTAGTGTCTGAAGCGAAATTGAAGTTTTCGCTTGAAAGATCAAAATTTATTGGTTTCGCTTGAAGCTCGTTTCAGATCAGGTAGATTTCGCTTGAAGATGCATTAGGTGGATAATTTCGCTTGAGTTTAAGATCTGATTTCGCTTCAGGGATTTATTTTAGTTAAAAGGTTTCGCTTGAACTGTGATTGACTTGGTGATTTCGCTTGAACTTACTGGTGTGTGAAATTTTTGAATTCCGAAAAAAATGGACGAAGATTTCTACAATGCTTTTGCTAGTCCAGTTACAGTTACTCAGAGTGCTTTGCATGAAAATGAAACCGGGACGTCTCAGAAACCACCAAAACTCATGGATATTGATGATTACAATGGATGGTCCGAACGGTTTGGAAATTGGGTTGAGGCGTATCACTTGGATGCGTGGGAACACACTGAAGAGCCGTATGTTAAACCCACAAAGGACAATGTTGTGAATGGTACTCCGTTGACACTTAGAGAAATGACTTCTGTAGATAAAAAGAAATATCGAGATGAGAAATTGATGGTGAGTCTGCTTCAGCAAGCGATAAAAGAAGATATTTTGATACTGCTTCAACATGATGGAACTGCATATTCAATATGGACAGAGTTGGAAGCAAAGTTTACTGGAAGTGATGATATGCTCAGGAATAAGATGTCTCTCATGAAAAAGGAATTTGACTTATTTCGAGGATTGAAAAATGAGAGTGTCAAGCAATTAATTGATAGATATTGTAACTTGGTGAGAAATATGACGAAACTTGGTGTTAAGAAAGATACTGATGAATTGGTTGAAAAACTTGCAGATGCGCTACCATATGAAACATGGGGAACATTTTTGATGATGTTGCGGTCAAACAAAACATATTATAAGAAAATGACATTGGGAAATTTTATCAAACACCTGGAAGCTCAAGAAATGGAGCAAAGAAAGATTGCTAGGATGAAGAATTATGATGGAGAACAAGATATCAGCTTGTATTACAAGAGTGGTGTTACTGGAACAACAAATCATTCTCCAAAGATCGAAACTGCTTACAGTGTGAAAGATTCTTCTGAAAAGAGATCATCTCAGGGTTCAAGCAGCACAAGATTTTCATCATTTGATCCAAACATTTCAGCAACAAAGAACGGAAGAAAACTTCAGTGCAATATTGTTCCAAGTCTTGAAAATGATCAAGATTATACTGAAGAGGTTGCTAAAAATCAAATGTCTTTGTTGGGAATGGTGTTGGAATCCTATAGTAGTTTTGTGGCCGGAAAGATCGGTAATCCAATGCTCACGAAAGAAGATTACGATTAAATCGATGCTGAGGAAATGGAATTGATGGATATTAAATGGTGCATGGCCAGTGTAATGAGAAGAGCTGAGAAGTTTAAACAAATCACGGGAAGAAATGATTTTCTTGATGCAAGTGTTTCAAACTTAGGCTTTGATAAGTCCAAAGTTACATGTTTTCGTTGCAGGGAAAAGGGGCATTTCAAGAGAGAGTGCAAAAATCGTGAAGCTACTGGAGCCTAGAATCCTTTTGGAAACAATGATTATCACAAAAAGGCGATTTATCATCAAATCACACCACCAGCACTGCATCAGGCACAAACTGCACATGGAATGGTGGAGATTAAAGATTCAAAGAAAGCTTGTCTGGGAAAGGATAGTGGTTTTAGTTGGGATAAATATGTTCCAACAAATAGCAAATTGTGTTTGGCAGATCAAGACAATGAAAAATTAGCTGAAGGTTTCAGTTGGGACAATTTTTGCTCAGATCAAGAATTTATGGTCAAAGAGATGTCCAAAGATACTTCAAATGTTAATGCTTTCTTTGCAAATGCTTATGATTTGAAATGTGCAGAAAGGTGCAGAAAAGTCATGGAAGCAGCTGAAGAAAGACGAAGAAAGAACGAAGAAGAGGAAGAAGAAGAAAAAAGATTAAAAGCTGAAGCTAAAGCTGAGAAAAAGAGAAGAGCTGAATTTTTACAATCAAACAGAACAGTCAAAGAAGTTCCTGAATTTGAGATCAAAGTTGATGCAGAACCTGTCAAAGATCCTGAAAAGTGCATGAATTGTGATTTTTTAATCAAGCAAAACAATGAATTGCTGCACAACATAAACAGATTGAAAGAATCATATGATACAATGAACAGAGAAATCAACAAGTATACTGATTCAAACGGTGAACAAGCTGAAGCTATGAATACTTTGAAGATAGCTTATCTGAGACAGCTTGATACGACAAACTATAACATTAAGAAATGTGCAGATCTCGAGCTTGAGTTGGCAACACAAAAGATAGAAACTGAGAAAGTTAAGAAATTATTAGACAGTTACTCATGTTCTACTTTTGTTGTTGACAGGATTTATCCGGTAGTGGAGAATTTGAAGACATTTGAAGAAATGAAAATGTCTGAAGAAGAGAAAGCTGTGACAAAAGATGAAGTGAAGATTTCTGGTAAGAAACCAAGTGTGATCTATACTAGATGTCCGCCTCCTGTCGAAAATGGATTTTTACCTCGAAATCCAAATTCCGAAAGAGTCGAAAAGGCAATAAACTTACAATGGGAGTCTGTGCCGTCGGATAACTTGCCAGAAAATATTGATGTCACGTACACGTCATCCGATACTGATCATGAGTCAAAATTGATAAAAAGTGTGGTCGATCAGGTGTTAGACAAAGATGACATAGAGGAGTCAAAACCAGAGTTCAAATCCAAGTCAAAGTCTGAGTCCGATTCGTCAAAGTCAACAGTCAAAAAGGAGAAACGGGTTTATGATAAAGAGTTTTTGATATCGAAATTTAATTTGAATGATGAATCATTTAAAGTGGCATATACTTTGAAAGATTCTGACAAATTATATTCTGATGAAGATTTTCCATTAAGAGGTGTTAAAACTAAATTGATCAAAAAGGTTTTCAAATTAACAGAAATTAATATTTTTGAAATGAAAGATTTAAATCTTACTGATAAACCTAAAAAATACACCTCAAGAGATCAACAAAGATTTAACAAGAAAATGGGTTACAATTATGGTTACAGTTCTCAAAAGAAACCAAACCATAATCGTAATTTCAAAAAGAAAGGATTAGGTTTTGTACCACCGAGAAATTATAAAAATGAAAAATTTTCTAAACCAAAAACTGTGTTTGTTTCAGGAAATACTTTAGATGATGAGAAAGAGAAAGCATTCAGAAAGCAGACAAATCAGGAATTCCATGTCAAGAAGCAAGAAGAGTTGAAGAAAAATGCTGTGCCAAAGAAGATAGAAACCATAACCTGTTTTCAGTGCAAGATTGCTGGTCATGTTGCTAAGAATTGTCCGAAAACATTTAAACCAAAACAGGAAGTATCTGGTAAACTGAAAGAGAAAGTTGTTGAGAAAACTGAACTTTCAACCCGAAAGTTCACAGGCTTTGAAAATTCGACCTTTGAGATTGGTGAATGTTCAAAGAATGTGGTAAAAAGAAAAGAAAAACTGATAAATCAAAAATGGGTTGTTAAGGGTTCAAGAAACAGTTCTGGTGATGAATCTGATTCCACAAAATCAGAGGAGCCACATGTTGAGAAAAAGGTTGAGAAATCAGTTCCAAATGTGAACGATGAAAATTTTCCATCTTTGAAAGCTGAAAATTACATGAAGAAAGTTGGAAAAGTTGAAATTTCAAATCAATTTTATTGTGATAAAAAGAAATTTGATGTTGATAAAGCTTTCAATGGAACTGTGAAACACATTTTTGGCAAAATGATCAATGGTAAGGCCAAAAGTGTTAAAGAATTTTATGCTGCCAAAAGAGGAGGTCACAGGTTAGTTGAAAGAAAAGATGATGAAGAGATTGTTACACCCAAGGAAGGTCAGGCTTGGGTGGATATATTTTTCAAAGAGTAAAAACCTGACTTGCCGGAGATCCCAAGTTGGTAATCGTGGATCATGAATCGGCATCATTCTTATGTTGTTTGTTTGAAAATTGAAATTTTTTGAGAATTTTTGCAGGAATTGCCGGAACTCCCAGGTATGTAAGCGAGGAGTAGGAATCGGCACCTTGAGAATTCAATCAAAAGATGGTAAATTGGTTGAAAAACAGGTTTGAGTTGTATGTTTGTGATGATTACAAGTGGTAAATCAGGGACATTAAGTTGTATCTGATTTTCTACAAGTGGTTGAAAAAACAATGTGATGAACCAAACCCTAACTTTACAAGTGGTAAAATCAAACTTATTTTCCGGAAAAACCATTTGATTAAAACAAACTTAAGTGTTTTGAAATCGATGGGAAAATAGTTTGTTGTGAGGGGGAGTTCTGATTGTTTATGCCAAGTGGATGGCGAATTGAGGCAATTCGATATCAGTTGTCACGCTGTTGTACAGTTTGTTTTCAAATTTCCTAAAGTGTTTGCATTTTAGGGGGAGTAAGAAATTTGAGAAAATACAAAAACATTTGAAAATTTGAAAAAGTAAAAAAACATGATAAAATCAAAAATGAGTTTTGTTGCATAAAAGAGGAAATGATAGTACATCAGTGGACGATCACAACATGCTAAAGAATTGGTAAGATAAAAAGTGATAAACGGTCTCACTGATGATGTGCCAGTAGGTTTTTGCACATTTAGTAGATTGTGACGAGATATAAACCTAAATTTCAAACTTGCTTGTTCTGTGGGTTAACACAAACTTGGATATATAGGTAACCCCTGAAATCTTGTTTGAAAGGTCCCTTATTCTGAGATACTAGGTCTTTATACTCAGTGATATCTGGGGTATTATCCCGGGACTTCTGATTTTGCGGAAGCAATGGCCTAGTCCCCGGAGAATACTTTCTGCTTGCTTGAAATATAGCACCACCCTCAGCTAAAAAATGATGAAACATTGAATAATGCTAATCATGGCTGTTGTAATTCAAAAGATCCTCTAAAGGGGACACACCTAAAAGTCAACTAGGCTCTCTGCTGAACGGAAGTTCTGACCTGAGCTATCACGGTTGCATAATTTATTCCCCTGACAGATATCATCTGTGGTATACTCACCTGTAAGACTGAATATTGGGATCTGGATACGGGAGTATATTCAAGTAGTGAGACACACGAATAAGTTCAAGAGCTTAAAACATTAACCTCGTATCTCAAAACAATTGAACTTTGTGTGAAAATTTAAGTGGACCAGTATACTGACAATCTAAGTGAATCGTTTAGAACTTAAAATGTAATGAAGCTTAACGGTGTTGGTGATTTGTCTTAAAAAACTGATATGATTCTCTTGCACGAACTCACAAAAATATTATTTGTAAATATTTCATTTTTGTTTGTATTTTCTTTCAGAAAATCCAAAAAGATTTTAGTGTGTTTTAGCATAAATTTTGAAAAATACAAAAAGATTTTCGACAACTGGTGTTGAAGAGTTGATTTTCAAAATTCCAAGTGCTAAACATGATGAACAAATGGTTTGGGTGAAAGTGTTTGAAGAATGTTGAAATGAAATGAAAAAATGTTTTGAAATATAAATGTTATTCCTGCAAGTGGTAAATTAGACTTGAAAACCTTATCTACAAAATGGTTATCAGAAAATTTATTTTTGGGTAGAGTTTTTGCAGGTTAGCCAGGTTCTGAAACTTGAGTTTGATAGAGTGCCAGATTACAATCTAAGAACCTGTGAAAAGTGAATTCCAGACTACAATCCCAGCAGATTGAGAGGGGGAGTCTGAAGACACTATGATATTCAACATTTGAGAGAGAGAAGGTTGTTTATGATGAAGATAGAGATTGAGGATTCTTGCAATGACAAATACTTCAGAGAAAGCTCAAAGACTGATAAAGACTGAAGATTGAGAAGACTCGACATTTAAGACTCGTCAACATCTGAGGGGGAGTCTGTTGGTGCATACATCTGTCGTCTTCGTCTTATTTCGAGTCTCAGATTAGAACTAAAAGATTAGGGCTTGTAATGTGAGAAAATATTATGTTTTAGTGTGTTTAAGTGATGATTTCGCTTCAAGGGTTATTAATAGATGATTTCGCTTCAAGCAAGTTCAAGCGAAATCCACATGACTTGATTTCGCTTGAACAGTGCTCAAGCGAAATCTCAATGTCTATAAATACCCTGAAGCGTAATCAGTTCAAAGAGTTCGAATTTTCTTAGATTCTTCCGGTTAGCCACGAAGTGCTGCCGAAGTGTTGTTAGGTCTGTAATCGCATTCGTTATCAATACAACAACAGTTTAAAGTGAAATCTTGCTGAATTGAACTCGGTTTGTTCGTTTCCGCCGCTCAAACTGAGATAAACTCTTCTGAACGACTCGTTCGGGTCCGCAAACGATCCTACAGTTATACTAACAAGTAATATGGTCCTAAAGGAACCCTAAGGCATGACTAAAACTAAGCTAATTCGGGTCAAACTGAAAGTCAAAGCAAAAGTCTACTTTTGCGACTTTCGATTGCGAACAGTGCCTAAACTCAGAATTATCGGGTTGAACATGCCTAAACATGTTCTTATATTATTTACCAAGTTATTTAAGTGTTAAAACATGTTTCATTATGAATTAATTTGTAAAAACTGATTCTGTTGACTTTTTATTAATAAGTTTGACCCGACAATTGACCAAGTAAAAGTGATAATCAGTAGGTGCCCTTTTAAGGGTTTATTACCTACATAATTACCAACTCATAGCCACTTTCAATTCGAAAAATGACTGGACCGTTAGTGATTAATCACAAAGTCAAAGCAGAATTACGTCAACTTTGACTTTCGGTCATTACACTAATGAAAACTTAATTACAGAGACTAAGTACACTTACAAGAGTCCTTAGCATGAAGATTAAGACTAAGAGAGCTTCCTTCCAAGGTAGGATGCTCCAAAGAATAATTTAAAAAGCTCCAAAGCTTGAGAGTGAGTTGAAAGTATGAATTTTGAGTTTGCAAGTGAGGATGGCAGCCAAATCTTCACCTATTTATACTAATTGAGGGTGCCACCAGATCAATACAGGTGTTATGGTTCTTCTATGATCATCACATGTGTCCAAAATGGTTTTTAAACCATCAAAAAGTCCCTAGATTCGATCAAAAGCCGGTATGTGTGAAAAGAAGGGCAGAACCTACACCTGTGCATGGTTTCTGCCCAGATCATGCCGTGGCGCTGCGCCACGGCAGAAAGGGTCCCTTGTGGCGTGACGCCACCATCTGATTTACCAGTAATTCAAGTTTCAAACATGACACTTTCACCCCCTAAACCTTTTAAAATGTAATATCTTCCATCTTAGGCATATTTAACCCATATAACTTATATTTCTATGATCCATGAGATATAACCAAACATCGTTGGGTACGGTTTCATTAAACGATAACCAAAAACACAAGTTTTTCCCTGTTGACGATTTTAACCCTTATATCACGAAAATTAGCGTATCTATCACAAACGATATCGAAACCTTGTGAAATTTTTATCACTTATTCTTGGGAGCATAATTAATCGTTACAAAGATTCGGGTTTGTTAAAAGGTCGCTCAGAGGTATTACTTTAACATGTTGACACATTTAACCCTCGCGTCTTGTAAACTTTCACTTTCTTTCACAAACAGCTTTGTACGTTTTACGATTTATTCGTTTAAGGGTATAAACATCGTGTAGGGTCGTTGAAAGGCAAAATTATCAATTGTTGACACTTTGAATCCTTTTACACACATACTTTCTTCATTTGTCAACTTTAGTCCCTCGTAATCAATTCGTTACACGTTTAAAGTTCATGCGTGTCGATACTATATTGGACATTATGTATTCCACTGAGCTCTTTTGGCAGATTTAACTTGTAAGCCACAGTTCCGAAACATTCGATGATCTCGAATGGTCCTATGTATCTTGGGCTAAGCTTGCCCTTTTTGCCAAAACGCATCACTCCTTTCCAGGGTGATACCTTAAGTAGCACTTTATCGCCAACTTCAAACTTTAAAGTTTTGCGCCTCATATCAGCATAACTTTTCTGCCTATCCCTGGCAGCCTTCAGATGATCACGGATCTGAACAATCTTGTCCGTCGTCTCCAGGACTATATCAGGTCTTGATAGTTGGACATCTCCAACTTCCGCCCAACAAACTGGCGTTCTACACTTTCTTCCGTACAAAGCTTCGAAATGTGCTGCTTGAATACTTGAATGATAACTATTATTGTATGAGAATTCAATTAAAGGAAGATGGTCATCCTAACTTCCACCTAAATCTATAACACAAGCCCGTAACATATCCTCAAGCGTTTGGATTGTACGCTCGCTTTGACCATCCGTTTGAGGATGATAAGCAGTGCTGAAATTTAGTCGAGTGCCTAAAGATTGCTGAAAGCTTTTCCAAAAATGTGATGTGTATCTCGTATCCCTATCAGAGATAATAGACACTGGCACTCCGTGAAGAGATGCAGTCTCATCCACATACAACTGAGCTAACTTGTCGGAGCTGTAAGTTTCTTTAATCGACAAGAAGTGGGCTGACTTAGTCAACCTGTCGACTGTAACCCAAATAGTATCATTTCCTCACTTTGTCTTTGGATTTCATAATCGTAGTCATTCAGTGTCTCCATCCATCGACGCTGTCTCATGTTAAGATCCTTCTGGTTAAACAGATGCTAAAGGCTCTTATGATCATAATAGATCACACACTTAGTCCCATAAAGATAATACCTCCATAGCTTCAGTGAAAATACAACGGAACCCAACTCCAAATCGTGGGTGGTGTAATTCTTCTCGTGCACCTTTAATTGACGTGAAGCATAGGCAATAACCTTGCCCTTCTGCATAAGCACACATCCCATACCTGTGTGCGACGCATCACAATAAACCACAAATTCTTCAATTCCTTCCGGCAATGTCAACACAGGAGTATTGCTTAATTTCTGCTTAAGAATATCAAAGGATTCTTGCTGCTTGGGACCCCAGTCAAATTTGACATTCTTGCGAGTCAATGAAGTTAGAGGTGCTGCAATCCTTGAAAAGTTCTCGATGAAACGTCGATAGTAACCTTTTAGACCCAAGAAGCTGCGTATCTCTGTAGGAGTCTTAGGCTCTTGCCAATTCATAATCGCTTCAATTTTAGCGGGATCCACCTGGATACCGCGCTCGCTCACAAACAAAAGAAACCAACAAAAAGAAAGCAGTAAGATTAGGATTAGTCCTAAGTCATTTGACTAGACTCGGAAGTCAAGGAATGTGCAAACTGTGTCATTGAGATTAAACACAAAAGGCTAGTGTTTAATTCACTCAATGTTGGCTCTGATACCAACCTGTCACACACCGATATTTCCATGTATTACCGGTCGGCCCGGTGGAGAGTATCATGACGTAGTTGATATAATCATAGTCAAATAATCACAGTCCAATGCACAACGGAAGTCTAAAGTATTAATTATACAAACCGAATTTAAAGTAACATAAAATATTACACAACGGATTGTAAGTGGATCCACAGGCGGATCTAAAATATAAAGAAATATTGTTCAACATATTTAAGCATCAAAAGCTTGCAAGACTCTTTATTTGATACTAGGAGTAGCCAGCCCATTTCGCGTAGTACCTGCACTTAACCTTTTTGGAAAATACGTCAGTTTACACTGGTAAATACAATTAACTGACTCTTTTTGAAAAGTGTTTATAAAAATCGATTTAATTGCACAAGGCACAAAATTCTTTTATAACTTGGGACAATTATTTAAAATAATCTTGTATACAGTTTTACATGTTTGTCGTCCATTCGGGACCCGGTTAGAAGAGCTGGATTAGACTAATTGACACACCACAAGTATACGCCCACAAGAGATGTGAGATACCGTTTATACATACGCAACTGTCAGGTGTATGCCTACACCCCGTGCTTAAGCCGTGGCCATTTAATAAATGAGCCGAGGATATCCAGGACATGGTCATTAACCCCCCAAAGGCATTGCATCAAACAAAACAGATTAAAACGGGTTATGTAAATGTATTAATTACAATCCGATTTAAATAACTACATACTCGACCAAGCGGTATTTTTATAATACCGTATCCCAAGCCCGAATAACGGAAAATAAGTTAAAAGTATTTACCTGAGCTAAAATAACATTTAATCCCAGCCGTATGTCAAATTAGCAAGTGCAAGTAGCTTTTACCGGGCTCCTAATCTGGAATGAAGGTTTTAATAACCTATTAGATTCCTAACGGGTTTTATTTAACTTATAACTTAGACCGGTTAGTTTTAAAGAAAGACATACGGTTCAAAACGCAAGACTAAGCGAAGACCGGATTAGTAAGCTTATTTTGGCAGAATTACAGTTTTGGTCCCTGCAGTGCAATCAGCCCATTTTCGACACGTTTAAGGCCCGTTAACCCCATTTCAAAGCTCTAAAATGAAGTTAAAGTATAGGGAACTTAAAATGTGCTCAAATATATCTCGGATGTCGGTTCGTTTGGTCGTACGAACGCGATGTTCGCTTAATTACGACGGAATGCGCACAAGCGCGAAAAACGATCCAAATGACGTGACGAAAGGATTTTTCTTATGGCGAACACTAAAATATAATGTAGTCATGCTTACATAAATTTTTGGATGTCCGGATGTATTCAGAACGTAAGTTACGCGTAAAAATGCAAACTTGTGCACTTTTTGACGCTTTTAGTCCCTGAATGACCCTAAAGTTTATTTTAGCACACCGAACCCCTCAAAGCCTATTTCTAAGCTATGTAAAGGATATTTAAGGTGTGTTTAACTTATGGTCATGTTCCGGAATGTCTGTTACAGTTCAAATTGGCATACTTTTGCAGTTTGTCAACTTTAGTCCCTGTAAGCGATTTAACTTTGATTTCACCACACCAAACCTTCCAAAACTTATATCTAAGTTATGTATAGGTTATTTAAGGTATGTTAAGCCTATTTCACTATTCCAGAGTGTTCGTTGCATTAAACTGGTTATATTTACGCATTAGTGCGCATATAACCTTCCAGAAAGTGATTTAGAGCTTGAAATCGAACATGAGTCGATATGTGCAAAAGATACACATATTCATACAAGTCCAAAGTATGAAATACATTATTTCATTGGTTTGGCATTTGTTTGATGGCCGTGGAGGCACAGGTGTTACAGCTTTATTTCTCCCACAGTATTCTTGGCCTCTCCACTTAACCCTACAAGTACAGTGGATTTTGAAGTGATTTCCATCTGGGGAATGTTCATTCTCTTGAGCGTTTCCAACTGGATAATGTTGACAGAACTGTCGTTGTCCACCAATATCCTGCACACAAAATGGTTAGCAATATATAAAGTGATTACCAAACCATCATGATGAGGATCCTGGACGTTATCCCGGTCATCACTATCAAGCGTTAACACTTTATCAGTTGTGAGGGTTGTCATCCTGATCGGCTTGTCCCCCCGTTCTGCCTTAGCCACCTTTGCATGTCTTTTTGCTGCAGAGTAAGAGGTTCCACAAATGTCGGATCCTCCTGAAATAAAGTTAATTATCTTGGCATCTGCAGGAGGTGATGTTGCTTGTTCAAGATCCTTCTCAATATCTTGACCCTTATTCTTTTTTCTGCCCAAAAGATCCTTCATGTATCCTTTACTCAACAGGTAGCTTATTTCCTTCCTCAAGGCTATGCAATCTTCCATCACATGACCAAAATCCTCATGGAAAGCACACCACTTAGATTTGTCTTTCCAATCAGCCTTTTGCAGGTTCTTCTGGGGCCACCTTGCTTTATCTCCCAAACCCTGCATAGCATACATTAGTTCGGGTATATTAACAGAAAAATAATATTCTGACAATTCAGGATACTCCTCAGGATCCTCATCTTCAACAGCAATAACTTTCTTGTTGTCATTCCTGTTTTTGTCAAAAATTACCTAAGCAATTAAGTGATCAAATTAGTTAAGTGAGGTAGTGTGCTAGAATTATGTGTAAAAAAATATGTTAACCAAGTTAGATATGAAAACAGTTTCAGGATACGGCTCAGGATATAAAGCTGTATCTATGATCAAACAATGAGCAAAAAAGTAAAGGTTGACACGTGATGTACGAGGAAAGCCCTTGATCAATCTAGATCGCCGGCATAAAACCTCGGGAGCTGACAATCGCAGCTGCCTTGTTCTTCTATTGCTTCAAATATCAGGATACAGTGCAGGATGTGGTGCGGATCGACTATGTGTTACAATGTAATTCGAATACAAGTGTTGTGTGTAGTGTTTGCGATGAGCTAGAGAGAAAGTGTTTGAAAATGTGTAAGTTGAGTGCCTTAATCTGATCCGCCCCCATCTATTTATAGTAAAACAAATGTAACTAACTATCCTACATAACCGGGATCCAATGAATATTCCTTAGTCGAACGTTGTAGACCTGGTCTTTCGGGTTCAACGTCTCTCCTTTAACAAATACGCCCGAGTCTTGAGGAGATGAAGTCCATTTGACCGTTGGCAAGTACCAGTCTTTAACCTGCACGTGATTAATTCGATATACCTCAGGATATCACCCAGGATGTTAGCAATATCCCCGTCCAGTATCCTGATCACAGATAAACAATTAAAAGCAGGATATAGTTCAAGATATGTATGCTTAGAAAGTGAGCCATAACAATTGTCCCCAAATATATCGGTTGGTATACCAATCCAATGGATATATTTTAAAAGTTTCACCTCATAACTTAAGGCAATCAATGCGACTAGACCCTTGAAATGACAGTGGTGCAACTTCCAAAGCGTTATTTACTCTTTACCCTCCCCTATATTTAGCCTATATTAACCGAGGGACTCCTCATTATGGTTACCCTTATCTTCAACCGGATATCAGGTACTTTCCTCTCTATCCTTTCTATTTTCCTTGTTTATATCTCCCTTTCTCCGATTGTGATCTTCCATGGCGACCCGTACCAGATCGCAAATGGCGGACTCTGTTTCCACCTTCCACAAACAGAATCTGCTTCAGAAACCTTCAAAAGAGGTGTGTTCTTTCGATAATTCTGACATCGCGGCCCTACGAGCTTCCGGTGCCTTTCCCGCTGGGACAATCTTCCGTCCATTCGACCGAGAGGTCCGATCGGATTTTTGTTCCGACGAATGGGTCTGCTTCTTTGCCTACCCCTTCTCCATAGGACTTCAATACCCATTTTCACCTTTTATTTCCCGTTTCTTCGAACTTACTGGCCTGATCTTTGCCCAAATCATGCCCATGGTTTGGCGCATATTAGTCACCTTGGAAGGAATTAAGGCTCGCCATGTGCCCGACCTGTGCATCGAAGATTTGCCAAAGGCTTATCGTTTAAGATCTCATGGTTCCAGCCGATTCCTTCTATTCTCTATTTCCAAAGATCCTCTCATCCTCAAGGCTACCAAGACCGAGGATAAGTGGACAAGAAAATTCTTTTTTGTGAAAAGAGACTCCATTGATAAGGGTTTTGACCTCCCTAAAAGATGGTTGACTTCTGGTAGGACTTAGGGTTTTAGGAATATCCCCAATCATATCCCGAACCTCCATCCTGAACCAACATCCTGATATGTTTATTTCTTTTCTTGCAGCAAACTTTAAAGAACTAGCTCCTCCTAGTGCTGAATCGGAAGGGAGAATAAAAGAGATCTACAAGCTTCCAGAGGGTGAAAGAACCTTCAACCTGCTACTCACAAGCTCAAGCCAAAGATCAAGCTCCAACATGTCTGGTAAGCATATTTTCAGGAATTATCTTTATATTAAACTGATTATTATTTTTAGAAGTATAATAAGCTTAAAACATCTTCCCTTATGTAGTGCCAGTTGTTAACCTCGAAGGCTTCCAACTTGACGAGTTGGATAGTTACTCCAGCCTTGTGCCTGCCGAACAAGAACCTAAGCCGAAGCCATCTGCCACACCGAAACCCATCACTTCAAAGACTACTACCGCTTCTAAAGCCCCTCCAGCATCCAGGACCCGGGCCTCTAGTTCCCGGAAGAGGAAAGAAATGGACTCTCCAACCGCCTCGGAAACATTCTCTCTCGAGCATCATGGGTTTAGTGAAGCTACTTCATTCCTTAAGCAGGTAAAAATTCCTTTCCAATATCCTGAACATGCATGTTAATCATTATCCGGTCCATTTTACGCCGATACCTGTATCTTTAACTGCAGGGCTTGGAACGTCTCATGCATTTGTATGAAGACGCCTGTGGGCTTAATAAGATGCTGCAGATCAAGCTCGAAAAAGCTGAAGCCACCATAGCCGATCAAGGAACAATTGCAGCTGCCAAATCCCAACATTATGAGGACAAATACAAGGCAATGACCCAGGAACATCAAGCTGCCCTCCACAAAGCCAATGAAGATGCTCAAGACAAACTAGATGCCGCCCTTATCCAATATCAGCAGAATATGAGTTCATATCAGGACAGTCTTAAAGCATCCGTGGTCGTCTCTCTTCTCCAAGCCAGGATAAGGATGGCTTATGAGGCCAGGGATTTGGGTTTCGAATGCCCCTCCTGGAACATAAAGACTTGGGAAGCGAAACTACAGGATCTCGGAGGTCATCCCGTTGCTCATCCTGCAAAGCATGCTAGTGAAGAGCCTTCTAAGGCGGCAGAGGAAGTGACCAATGCTGGTGATGATGCCGAGAAGAATCCTGAGGCTGATGCTGGTGCGAATGCTGGGAAGGAGGTTGCTGATCAAGAAGGTGCCGCTTCTTAGGCGGCGAAGTGGGCGATGATGGATATACGTGCCAAGGCCGGAGCCCACTTTTTTAAATTTCATGGTTGTGGTTGTGTAAACAATTTACTTTTCCTGTCTTCGAACAATTTATATTTCCTGCATTAGAACAGTATGATGACCAAAGGTGGATGGGTCCTAGGTTTTAGGATGAAGCCCTTGGTCATCGGTTAGTATAATCTGTTTTGAACTTCGTAGCGGTCGAAGGTGGACAGGTTTCGTTTTGAGATAAAACCTTCAACCGTTACGTAGGTATGGTAAAAACTAATCGTGCTTTTGGCGGATAGGCCTTGGTTTAAGGTGAAACCAAAAGCACAACTTTTGACTTGTTAATAATATAACTATCTTCTGACTTGTTTGTTATTGCCTTGCATTACTTAATGTAACTCTTAGCTTTGTAAAAATTTTGTATTGTTATCTTATGAAAATATCCTGATCAATATGCTCAGCGATATATTATAAAAACTTTTTATTAGATAGAACTTCTAAACATTCCTTCAACTTTGTAGAAAGCTTTTTAAAGAGTGAAAAACAGTCCACTTTTCCAAAACCTGTTTTGATAATACCTAAATGATCAAAGTTCCAAACCAGTATTAATTTCAAATATTTTAATCAAATATTCTGTGAAGTATTTTGAAAATATATTTTGAGAATATATCAGGATATTTAACCTTTTACCAAACATAGTATTATCAAAAACTTAAACGATGTTTACAAAGGAAAGATCATACCAGGAATAGGGTATAAACCTATTACCAAACTTCAATCCCTTTGCAACTCTTCCAATGAAGATGTCCCCTGTCTGAGACACTTAGTGCATTAGTTCTGAACCTTATCCTTTGAGCTTTACATCATTGCCTTGGTAGGAATGTCCCTTGTATACAATGTCTTCAAATACTTAGAAATCCTCTGGATATCAATCCACGTTGTATAGATAATTTTTCATGTTACAGGGGTAAAACCCAGGAATGTTCTGGAAATAAATCCCTTTGAATTCTGGGGGAAATCCCAAATTTTCCTGCGCTACAGGCGGGAGTGTATAAACTCCAAGACTTAGAAAGGTGAAAACCTTTAAACCTTAGAGAGTATGAAAATACCCTTTCGTGAGAGAGGGTGATCAATCCTCATATACCTTTAGGATTCAGGATATAGCCAACAGTAACGAAATTGTCAGCCACTTTTACATGGACTGGTCCCGCCACCTTGAACTATCCCTGAATAACTTGCGCTCCAGGCGGAGTGTTTAAACCCAATTCGGAAGAAAGGTGAATACCTTTAAACCTGTGAAGGGATCAGGATCCCTTGTACGTGAGAGAGGGGGCCAATCCTCTAATCTTCTGAAGTATCCTGAGTGAGCATCCTGGAGCTATATCCCGAAGCATATACTGCAAAACATCCTTAAACTAAGGTGGGTGTTAGCTTGGCTAACACCCCTCCGATGCTTAAGTTAGTATTGGGTTTCAAAGAATAAATGAAACCAAACATATTTAAAAAAGATAGAATTCATACCATCCTGAGTTAGAAATTAAATTCTAAACTCACTTGAAATAAAGCTTAAGGTGTATAGCATTCCAAGATCTCGGTAGCATATCCCCTTTCATATTCTTGAGTCTATATGCTCCTTTCCCTGCTTCTGATTCAACTTCATATGGTCCTTCCCATTTTGGAGCTAGCTTGCCATCGGCATGATTAGTAGTATTCTGAAAAGCCTTTCTTAACACCCAATCTCCAACCTTAAATCTTCTGGTCCTAATATTCTTGTTATATGCTCTGGATATTCTTTGTTGATATGCTGCCATCCTTAGCCTTGCTGCATCCCTTTTTTCATCTATAGTATCCAAATCCTGACACAAGGCTTCAGGATTCTGTTCAGGATCCCGTAGGGTAGATCTTGCAGTAGGTATTGCCATTTCCGTTGGAATCATTGCTTCTGCTCCAAATACCAAGGAAAATGGGGTTTGGCCTGTTGCATTCTTTACCGTTGTCCTATCAGCCCACAAAACAAAGGGTAATTCTTCTGCCCATCTTCCTTTTTTGGCTCCAAGTCTCTTCTTTAAGTTATTGACAATTATCTTGTTTGAGGATTCTGCTTGTCCATTCGCTTGAGAATGTACCAGAGTAGATGTTATCATTTTGATTCCCCAACTCTTGCAAAAGTCAGTAGTTCTCTTGCTTATAAACTGAGAACCATTGTCACAGATTATCTCGGCTGGTACTTCGAATCTGGTCAGGATATTTCTCTTTATGAAGGATACTACTTCTTGATCCCTGACTTGGACAAATGCCTCGGCTTCAACCCATTTGGAGAAATAATCTGTCATTGCCAACATAAAAACCTTCCCTCCTGGAGCCTTTGGAAGCTTTCCCACTATATCCATACCCCACTTCATAAATGGCCATGGGGAAACAATAGGATATAATGGTTCAGCAGGCTGATGCAGTATGTTACTATGTCTTTGACATGCATCACATCTTCGAGCATATTCTGCGGCATCTTTTCTCATTATTGGCCAATAATATCCTGTCCTTAATACTTTTGAGAATAACGACCTGCCCCCAGTATGGTTACCACAATCCCCTTCATGTATATCCTGAAGTACTTCTTTGGCTTCAGGATCCTCCAAGCACCTCAAATACGGTCCTGCAAGAGATTTCTTGTATAAAACATTATTTATAATAGTGAATCGTGATACCTTCATCCTAAATGCCTTAGGATTTTCATTTCCGGGGATGTGTCCTTCTTTGAGATATCTCATGATTGGAGCCGTCCAGGATTTAGGATCCCCTTCAGGATGCTCTGCTCCAGGATCCTGAATACCCGCTACTTCTTTATCCCGAGGATTCGTTGCAGGATATAAGACATGTAATATTGGTATTTGGGTTCCTTCTGGTATCCTGATCGATGATCCCAGATTTGCTAAGGCATCTGCTTTAGCATTATCCTCCCTTGGTACCTGTTCAAGTGTAAAAACATCGAAATATCCTGCTAATTTTTTGAGAATATCGAGGTATTCGATTAATTTCTCACCCTTGAAGCATTCCCTGATACAGCGAGGTATAGGGATAGTGGTTCACCATTTTCAGGCTTCATCAATAGAGGTGCAGTTGAGAGATATCGCTTCAATTCCTGCAAGGCTGCTTCATGCTTTGCTCCCCATTCAAATTTCTTATTCTTCTTGAGGATATCATAGAATTCCTTGCATTTTTCCGAGGATCTTGAAATAAATCTATTCAAAGCTGTTACTCGGCCTGTTAACCGTTGTACGTCCTTCATATTCGAGGGTGATTTTATATCCAGGATAGCTTTAATCTGCTCCGGGCTTGCCTCTATCCCCCTTTTCATCACCATATATCCAAGAAACTTTCCTGCCCCCACTCCGAAATGGCACTTAGCAGGATTCAGCTTCATGTTATACTGATCCAGGATATCAAATGCTCCCTTGATATCCTGGAGGTGATCCTCAGCCTTTTTAGATTTCACCACCATATCGTCAATATATACCTCCATGGTGTCCCCCAGCTTATCTTTGAACATCATGTTCACTAATCTCTGGTATGTTGCACCTGCATTTTTCAAACCGAAAGGCATGGCAATATAGCAATATATACCTGTTGGTGTCATGAAAGCAGTATCCTCCTGGTCCGAAGGCTCCATTTGAATCTGCTGAAATCCTGAGGATGCGTCCATGAACGTTAACATTTCATGTCCAGCAGTAGCATCCACCATTGCATCGATATGAGGGAGAGGAAATGGGTCTTTAGGACAAGCCTTGTTCAAGTCTGTGTAGTCTACACAGACTCTCCATTTCCCGTTTTTCTTCTGTACCACAACTACGTTTGCTAGCCATCTTGGAAACTTGACTTCTCTGATCATCCTGGACTTCAACAATCTTTCAACTTCCTCTTGGATAATCGCATTCCGCTCAGGAGCAAATTTTCTTCTTTTTTGCTGAACAGGCTTGAATGATTTGTCAATTCCAAGCTTGTGAGTGATAATGTCTTTGGATATGCCTGTCATATCCCCATGCTTCCATGCAAATGTTGACATCCTGCATTTCAAAAAGTTAGTTAACTGCTCTTCAATATCCTGAGGGATATTGGTTCCTACGAGCACCGAGATATCAGGATTATCCTGATCCAGGATAATTTTCTTCACATCCTGCTCCGAATCCTCCACGATATCCTGGGCCCGCATCTTTAATTGCTATGCTGTACTAGGCTTAGTTGAGGATTTCATTGAGGATGAGTAGCATTCTTTCGCTTCCTGCTGATCACTTTCAACCTTGACAACTCCCCAAGGGGTAGGGATCTTGATGCATTGGTGATATGTTGATGGCACAGCCTTCATATCGTGAATCCATGGTCTTCCCAGTATGATGTTATAGCAGGATAAGGAGTCCATCACACAGAAGCGTTGTATCGAGTTGACCCCTTCAACATATACTGGTAACTTTATCTCCCCTACGGTATTCCTAGCTTCTCCACTGAAACCAACGAGCACAGTGGACTTCGAAGTAATGTCCATCGGAGATAGATTCATCCTCTTCAATGTTTCCAGCTGAATTATATCGACAGAACTACCGTTGTCTACCAGTATCCTGCGTACAAAATGGTTAGCCACATATAATGTTATTACCAAAGCATCATGGTGAGGATCCTGAACAGTATCCCTGTCATCCCTATCGAAAGTGATCACTTTATCAGTTGTGAGGGTAGTCATCCTGACTGGTCTGTCTCCCCTCTCACTCTTAGCTTCCTTTGCATGTCTCTTGGCCGCCGAATACGAAGTTCCACAAATATCGGATCCTCCTGAAATAAAGTTAATTATCTTGGCATCTGCTTGGGGTGATGCTGCTCGTTCAGGATCCTTCTCGGGATCCTGACCTTTATTCTTCTTTTTTCCCAGCAAGTCCTTCAGATACCCTTTGCTTAACAGGTAACTTATTTCTTTCCTTAAAGCAATGCAATCCTCGGTCATATGTCCGAAGTCTTCGTGGAAGGCACACCATTTGGATTTATCCTTCCAATCAGCTTTCTGCTGGTTCTTTCGAGGCCACCTAGCTTTGTCCCCTAAACCCTGCATAGCATACATTAACTCATGTATATTAACAGAAAAGCAGTATTCAGATAAGTCAGGATATTCTTCAGGATCCTCGTCTTCAACAGCATTCACTTTCTTGTTATCATTTCTGCGATATGGATTGGAGCGATATGGCTTATATGAGGTTTCTGATTTCCTGTTAGTTGATTCATAGGTTGAGGTAGAATTCATCCTCTCCTGCATCTTCTTGTCATCTTCCAAACGGATATATCTCAAAGCCCTGTTACGAGCTTTGTCGAGATTCCTGCAGGGATTCATTACAAGATCCTGATAGAACTGAGAATCCTTTTGTAACCCCATCTTAAAAGCTTGCACAGCTGTTGCAACATCAAGATGTGGGATATCCAAGGATTCTCGACTGAATTTGTTCACATAATCCCTCAAGGATTCCTGAGGCCCTTGAGTTATCCTGTAAAGATCACTGGTTAGTTTCCCAAAACTCCGACTACAAGAAAATTGACTGTTAAATAAATTAACCAAATGAGCAAACGAAGTAATTAAGTGAGGACGGACGTTTAACAACCATTTTAAGGCTGATCCTGTCAGGGTAGAACCAAATCCCTTGCATAAGCATGCTTCCTTGAGATCTGGAGGGCTAGGATTGATTTCCATCCGTTCCCTATACTGGGCAATATGCTCCTCAGGATCCGTAGTCCCATCATACAGTTTCATGTTGGGAGTCTGGAATCTTTTTGGTATTTCAGCATCACAGATAGGATATGCAAAGCGAGATATCCTGTGGCTGTCTTGGGATACTTCCGGAATTGGCTGGACCACTCCAGGTACACTGGATATCATGTCCTTCAATTTTTGGAGCTCCCGGGTAAATGTTGACGTCATACCTGCATCCTGCAAAGAGCCATTGTTGTTAGTAGCAAGAATATTATTATTTGACACATTACCGGTCTGAGGATTTTGGCCATATCCTGAAGCATATCCTGAACTCCTCACAGTCGACATCCTGACCGAAGAGGGTATCTCAGGGGTATGATTCTGAGAATGGCTTGGGACGATATTCCCCCTGTTATCCTCAGTGTAAACTGCGGAACTGAAGTTCAAAGCCCTGGGCTGTATAGGAGTGACAGTTTCTTCAGCAGGTCTGCTCGAGCTAGCTTTTAAGAGTTGTATTTCTCTTAACAGCATTTGGTTAGTCTCCTGTTGCTGCCTCATTTGTTCCTGCACACTTCCAAATAAAGTCAGAATTTCATCATTAGAGGCTAAAACGGGAGCAGATCCCTGAACACTCCGAGTAGGGATAACATCTTGAGATTGTGAAGAAAATGGCATCCTTGGAGGAGGTGGTGGAAGCACCGAACCGGTAGTAGCAGAGGTTGCTGCAGACATAGTAGAGGAGCTCATGTTTGATCTTGAGGCCATTGTAAACAATGTGGCGAAAAGTTTTGAAAATAGAAAACCGATTAACGATTTCACAAAGAATTTTAGTAAAAGTAGCACCACTTGCCCCACGGTGGGCGCCAAATTGTTTTGGTCAAAAATTACCTAAGCAATTAAGTGATCAAATTAGTTAAGTGAGGTAGTGTGCTAGAATTATGTGTAAAAAATATGTTAACCAAGTTAGATATGAAAACAGTTTCAGGATACGGCTCAGGATATAAAGCTGTATCTATGATCAAACAATGAGCAAAAAAGTAAAGGTTGACACGTGATGTACGAGGAAAGCCCTTGATCAATCTAGATCGCCGGCATAAAACCTCAGGAGCTGACAATCGCAGCTGCCTTGTTCTTCTATTGCTTCAAATATCAGGATACAGTGCAGGATGTGGTGCGGATCGACTATGTGTTACAATGTAATTCGAATACAAGTGTTGTGTGTAGTGTTTGCGATGAGCTAGAGAGAAAGTGTTTGAAAATGTGTAAGTTGAGTGCCTTAATCTGATCCGCCCCCATCTATTTATAGTAAAAAAAATGTAACTAACTATCCTACATAACCGGGATCCAACGAATATTCCTTAATCAAACGTTGTAGACCTGGTCTTTCGGGTTCAACGTCTCTCCTTTAACAAATACGCCCGAGTCTTGAGGAGATGAAGTCCATTTGACCGTTGGCAAGTCCCAGTCTTTAACCTGCACGTGATTAATTCGATATACCTCAGGATTTCACCCAGGATGTTAGCAATATCCCCGTCCAGTATCCTGATCACAGATAAACAATTAAAAGCAGGATATAGTTCAAGATATGTATGCTTAGAAAGTGAGCCATAACAATTCCTGCCATATGGCTTAGAGCGATATGGTTTGTATGAGGATTCTGACTTCCTGTTAGTTGATTCATATGTTGAGGGTGAATTCATCCTCTCTTGCATTTTCTTATCATCTTCCAGTCTGATATATCTCAAAGCCCTGTTTCGAGCTTCATCCAGGTTCCTGCAAGGATTCATTACAAGATCCTGATAAAATTGGGAATCCTTCTGCAACCCCATTTTGAATGCCTGAACAGCTGTGGCAACATCAGGGTGTGGTATATCTAAGGATTCCCAGCTAAACTTGTTCACATAATCCCTTAAAGATTCTTGAGGACCTTGAGTTATCCTGTAGAGATCACTGGTTAGTTTCTCAAAACTTCGACTGCAAGAAAATTGACTATTAAATAAGTTAACTAAATGAGCAAATGATGTAATTGAATGAGGTGGAACGTTTAAGAGCCATTTTAAGGTTGATCCTGTCAAAGTAGAGCCAAAACCCTTGCAGAGGCATGCTTCCTTGAGGTCCGGAGGAATAGGGTTAATCTCCATCCTCTCCCTATACTGAGCAATATGCTCTTCACGATACGTGGTCCTGTCATAGAGCTTCATGTTGGGAGTTTGAAATCTTTTTAGAATTTCCGCATCACAAATAGGATGTGCAAACCAAGATATCCTGTGGCTATCCTGTGATATTTCTGGAATGGGCTGAACAACCCCAGGTACACTGGATATCATTTCCTTCAGCTTCTGAAGCTCCCTAGAGAGTGCCGATGTTACACCTGTATTCTACAAAGATCCAAAACTATCAGTAGGAGGAGTATTAACATTATTAGACACGTTACTAGCCTGAAGATTCTGGCCATATCCTGGAGCATATCCTGAGCCTCTCACAGTTGATATCCTAACTGTTGAAGGTATCTCAGGAGTATGAATCTGGGAGTGGCTTGGTACAATATTGCCCCGGTTATCCTCAGTATATATTGCCGAGCTAAAGTTCAATGCTCTGGGTTGCAATGGAGTGATAGTATCCTCAGCAGGCCTGTTTGAGTTAGATTTCAAGAGTTGTATTTCTCTTATCAGCATTTGGTTGGTCTCCTACTGTTGCTTCATCTGATCCTGTATACTACCAATCAAAGTTAGAATTTCATCATTAGAATCCATAATAGGAGTTCTCCTTGAAGCAGCAGATCCATGGACATTTTGAGTAGGAACAATATCCCGAGATGTATGAGTTTCAATCCTTTTTGGAGGAGCTTGAGGTTGTGAAGAAGCTTGCGTCCTTGGAGGTGGTGGAAGCACCGGACCAACTGTTGCAAAATTTGTGGCAGACATGGTGGAAAAGCTCATGTTTGATTTTGAGGCCATTGAAAATAGTTGTGCAAAAAGTTTCAAAAAAAGAAAACCAAGTAAAGATTTTTAGCAAGGTTTTTAGTAAGAATACCACTTGCCCTACGGTGGGCGCCAAATTGTTTAGGTTAAAAATTACCGAAGCAATTAAGTGATCAAATTAGTTTTGTAAGGTAGTGTGCTAGCTGTGTCTGTAGAAAATATGCTGATTTAGTTGTTTGCAAAAACAATTTTCAGGATATAGCTCAGGATACCGAGCTGTATTAACAATCAAACAATGTGCAAAAAAGTAAAGGTTGACACGAGATGTACGAGGAAAGCCCTTGATCAATCTAGATCTCCGGCATAAAACCTCAGGAGCTGAAAATCATCGGCTGCCTTGTTCTTCTTATTGCTTGAATAACCAGGATACAATGCAGGATAATGCTCAGATCTCTACTATGTGTTACAATGATTGCAAATAATGAGTGTTAGTGTGTGATTTCAAGAGAAATGTGTATGAATTCGAGGGCTAGAAGTGGAGTGAGTTGAAGTGAAGTGTCCTACGAGATCTGGCCATCCATATTCATAGTTACAAGAACCAACAAACTATCATATTATTCTGGGATACTTTGGAATATTCCCTTTTGAACATTGTAGACTATTTCTCCTGGCTCCAACGTCTCTTTTCCAACTAATTTGAACAAGTATTCAGGGGAATTGGTCTTTGTGAATGTTAACAACCTTCAGCTACAAGCTACAAGCAAATCGTTAGTAGCTGTCAGGATACTGTCTCAGGATGTTACCAATATCCTGGTCCGGTATCCTGATCATAAACAGCTAACATAAAATCAAGATATAGTGTCAGGATATGGGCTCAGAATTTAACCCATAACATTGGTGACCTATTCTTCCAGCTTCAATGTTTATTTTCCAACCAAATGGAGCGAGTCTTCAAGAGAATGAGTCCACATGAACGTTACGATCCTGCAGCCATGACCTACAAGTAAATAATTAGTAACTGCCAGGATACTGTATCAGGATGTTACCAATATTCTGATCCGGTATCCTGATCATAATCAGAAATAATCAAGTCAAGATATAATTTAAGGATATGGGCTCAGAAAACCACCCATAACAATTTCCCCAAAAATATATTGGTTGGAATCCCCAAATTCAAACGGATATATTTTTTTCTTTGTGTCGATCGAGGCAATTAATAGGAAGTGACGGTTGATTTGACAGGCTGCAACTTCCCACACGAAATTTACCCAATGCCTATCTATCAAGCTCCTATATCTTCTCTCTTCTTCTTTGAAATCCAACCATCATTCTCAGAATTTTCAGGTAATCACTTCTCTCTTATTCTCTCTTTTACCTTCCATTTCCTCATGGCCAGTCGAACACGATCACACACAGCCGATTCCATTCCGACCTTCGAGGAACAACATCTCCTTAAGGAGCCTGAGAAAGAAGTTTGTTCTTTCGACAATGCTGACATCGCCGCCCTGAAAGCCTCCGGTGCTTTTCCCGCCGGAGCAATCATTCAACTGTTTGACCGGAATATCCGATTAGACGTGTCTTCTGATGAGTGGATTTGTTTCTTGGCTTATCCCTTTTCCATAGGACTTCGGTACCCTTTTCTAGACTTCATCACGCTTTTCTTTGATCTCACTGGTCTCAGCTTTACCCAAACTATGCCTATGGTTTGGCGAGTTTTGGTGGTACTGGACCAGAACAAGACTCATCAAATTCCTGACCTTTATATCGAGGACTTCGTATTGCTTACCGTGTACGGTCCCATGGTTCTAGCCGATTCCTCCTTTTTCTCAACTTCTAAACATCTTCTCATCCTCAAGGCAACTAAAAACGCGTATGGGTGGAAGCAAAAGTTCTTTTTTTTTGTAAAAAGAGAATCCATTGAGAAGGGTGTTGACCTTCCGGTGAAGTGGTTGACCACTGGTAGGATCTAGGGTTTTAGACATATCCCCAAATATATCATGTTATTGAACTAATATCCTCATTTTTTGTGCAGCAAATTTTAAAGAACTAGCCCCTCCGAGTGCAGAATCAGAACAAAGAATCAAAACTATCTACTAACTCCCGGAGAGTGAGAGAACCTTTTCCCTGTCTTTCTCAAGTTCAAGCCAAAAATCTAGCTCCGACATGTCTGGTAAGGACATTTGTTCTAAATATTCCTGTACACATTTAGATTAATCATGATATTAAGATATTCAGAAGTTTAGAATTCTTTCCCTTTGTGCAGCACCAGCCAAGATCCCTGAAGTATTTGACCTCGAAGAATTAGACAGCTATTCCGGCCCTGTTGCTGTGAAGAAGGAACCAAGCCCCAAACCTGCCACTTCGTCCAAGCCCACAAGTTCCAAAGCTGCTACTATCCCTAAGCCTTCTCCGGCCACCAAGACTCGTGCCTCCAATGCTCGCAAAGGGAAGGAAACAGACTCTCCTGCTACCCCCGAGGCCTTTCCTTTTGAGAATCATGGATTCGTTGAATCCAGTGGATTCATGACTTCCTTTCTCAACCAGGTAAAAATCCTTATCCTGTATCCTGCACATATATGCTGAACTGATATCCTGATTAGGTTATACATACTGATACCTATGTTTTTTATCGTAGGTCCTTGAGCGCCTGATGCATTTATACGAGGAAGCTTGCGGGGTTAACAAGATGCTGGAGGCCAAGTTGAAGAAGGCTGAAGTCACCATTGTTGACCAAGGGATGATTGTTGCCGCCAAGTCGCAACATTATGAAGACAAGTTCAAGGGGATGACCCAGGAGCATCAAGCTGCTATGAAGAAGGCTACCCAGGAGGCTCAGGCAAAGCTCGACGCTGTCCAGGCCCAGGATGAGCAGGATATGGTCTCTTACAGGGAAGGCCTCAAGAGCTCCGTTGTGATTTCCCTCCTCCATGCCAGGTTAAAGATGGCCTATGAAGCCAAGGTTGCGGTCTTTGAATGCCCAACTTGGACCATTGAAGCCTGGGAGATGAAATTGAAGGATCTCTGTAGCGCTCATGTGGAGTATCCTGCTAAGCCCTTGGTTGAAGAGTCTTCTAAAGCGGCTGAGATGGCGGTTGATGCTCGCGGTGATGCTGATAAGGATGCTAGGGCTGATCTTGGACCGGATGCTGGCGGTGAAGCTATGGTTGATGGAGGTGCTGCTGCTTGAAGGCAGCAAAGTGCGCGATGATGGATGTTCATGCCTAGGCCAGATCCCACTTTTTTTTAAAATCTGTTGGTTGAATGGATCTTGAACAATTTACTTTTCTGTTTTGAACAATTTTAATTTCCTGCACTTAAGACAATATGATGGCCAAAGGTGGAGGGATCCTGAGCTTCAGGACGAAGCCCTTGGTCATCCATGTTAATATGCTTTTGAAACTTAATTGAATTCTTGGTGGATGGGTCTTGTTTTGAGATAAAGCCAAGAATGCAATCTTTTGGTATGTTAATAATAAACTAACCTTTTAGCTTTATCCACTGTTGTCATATTTTTATCTTTTGAAAGTTATACTTCGTATATTTTATTTAAAAACTTCATAAATTGTTTCCTTTTTATTTCGAAAACCATACTCTGAATATTCTGACCAAATATCCTGGTCGGGATACTGATATTATGCTTAGTACCTTTGTCAAAACGTTTCATTAGAACTTTGTCAAACATGACATTTAGATAAGGTTTTTTAAAATTTGAAGAATAAAAAATCATACCAGAAACACTTAGGAAATAAATTCCAACTTCATACTTCGAGCCACTTGCAATGTTCCGTCATGGATGTCCCCTGTCAGAAACACTTGGGAAATAGATCCCAACTTCATTCTTCAAACTATTTGCAACGTACCCAACGTGGATGTCCCATGTCTGTGCAGGAAATGACATATTTGAATACTTAGTGTCTAAACTTCGCAAATTTCCATTCATAAAAGAATGTTCAAACACAATCATAGTTGATGTCACAACTTTAGATTTCATCAATAACTTTAGTTTTACTGGGGATAATCCCTTAGTATCCTGGAGATAGATCCTTAATATCCTGGGGATAAACCCTTGTTTTCGTGCGCTACAGGCGGGAGTGTATAAACTCCAAGACTTAGAAAGGTGAATACCTTTAAACCTTAGATAGTATGAAAATACCCTTTCGTGAGAGAGGGTGATCAATCCTCATATACCTTAAGGATCCAGGATATAGCCAATAATAACGAAATTGTCAGTCATTGTTACATGAACTGGTCCCACTATCTTGAACTATTCCTAGATAACTTGCGCTCCAGGAGGGGTGTTTAAACCCAATTCGGGAGAAAGGTGAATACCTTTAAACCTTTGAAGGGATGAGGATCCCTTAAATGTGAGAGAGGGGGCCAATCCTCTAATTTTTCGATTTATCTTGAGTATATATCCTGGAGTAACATCCCGAAGCATATTCTGTAAAATACCGTTAAACTAAGGTGGGTGTTAGCTTGGCTAACACCCCTCTGATGCTTAAGTCAGTATTGGGTTCCAAAGAATAATAAATTAAATAAACATATTAAAAGAAGTAGAATCCATACCATCCTGAGTTAGAATTTAAATTCTAAACTCACTTGAAATAGGCTTTAAGGTGTATAGCATTCCAGGATCTTGGCAACATGTCCCCTTCCATATTCTTGAGTCAGTATGCTCTTTTCCTAGATTCTGATTCAATTTCATAGGGTCCTTCCTATTTTGGGGCTAACTTCCCATCGGTGGGGTTGGTTGTATTCTGAAAAGCTTTCCTTAACACCCAATCTCCAACTTGAAATCTCCTAGTCCTTAAATTCTTGTTATATGATTTGGATATCCTCTGCTGATATTTTGCCATCCTTAGTTTTGCTGCATCTCTTGCTTCATCAACAGTATCCAATTCTTGGTATAAGACTTCAGGATTTGATTCAGGGTCCTGTAAGCTTGATCTGGCTGTAGGTATCATCATGTCCGTCGGGATCACTGCTTCTGCTCCAAACACCAAAGAAAATGGGGTTTGCCCAGTAGCATTCTTCACAGTTGTCCTATCAGCCCATAGGACAAATGGTAGTTCTTCTGCCCATCTTCCTTTTTTAGCACCTAACCTCTTCTTCAAGTTGTTGACAATTATCTTGTTCGAGGATTCCTCCTGTCCATTTGCTTGAGGATGTACTAGAGTTGATGTGATGATCTTGATTCCCCAACTTTTGCAAAAATCAGTTGTTCTTTTGCTGATGAATTGGGAGCCATTGTCACAAATGTTTTCGGCCGGTACCCCAAATCTTGTCAGGATATTCCTCTTTATGAAGGATACCACTTCTTGATCCCTAACTTGCACAAAGGCTTCCGCTTCAACCCATTTAGAGAAATAATCTTCCATTGCCAACATGAACACCTTTCTCCTAGAGCTTTTGGAAGTTTCCTTACTATATCCATACCCCACTTCATAAATGGCCAAGGGGATACAATAGGGTATAATGGCTCAGCAGGCTGATGTAGTATATTGTTGTGTCTCTGACATGCATCACACTTTCGAGCATACTCTGCAGCATCCTTTCTCATAGTCGGCCAGTAGTATCCTGTTCTTAACACCTTCAAGAACAAAGATCTGCCCCCAGTATGGTTGCCACAATCTTCTTAGTGAATATCCTGAAGTACCTCCTTGGTTTCAGGATCTTTCAAGTATTAGGGATGGATTTTCTAAGCCTAAGGATCACGGATCCACAAGTGTAGCCAGGATTACGGATCCTCAATTCTGTTTGAGTTAAGGATCCTCAGAAGACGTTGCGGATTTAAGGATCCAGGATCCTCATTGTTATCCTAACACTAACGGTTATTTCCATTATATTTAAACTTGTTTTGTAGGAATGAACGAGTGGGACTTGGTCTTGCCGATATTCCTGGGGAATATGCTTTAATATTCTGCACGTGCATAGCTAGAATGACCGTTATGGAAGTCGTGGGTAGCTTGCAAAATTTGCGGGTTGTTTGTTACTTAGCTTATTTCTATTTTTAAAGGGGATAACAAGCTTGATAGTGAGAACAATAAAAAACACACACACACACTCTCGAAAGCTCTCTACAATTTATTGGCGATTACACACATATTGCACACTAGTGATCCTTGTAACAAGCTTGTTATCATCCCGATTTGTAACCTTTACTTATTTAATATAGTTGGTGATCGGTAGTTTTCATCACCCGAGGTTTTTTATGCCGGAGATCAACTCTTGATCAAGGGATTTTTCCTCATATAAATCCTTGTGGCACTTGTTCATTTCATTTACAAGTTGTTCATACGTTTGTTCATTGATTCAAGCATCATACCTCACAAAAGAAGATTTGGTTGCATTATCCTAGCTTGATTTTTGACCAAAACAGTTTGGCGCCCACCGTGGGGAAATTGGTGCTTCATTTCTGATAAATTTTGTTCATTGTGATCATTTCAGTTCACCACCTTCAACCATATGGCTTCTTCAGCGAAGAACACTTCGAGTTCCATGCCGGCAGTCACTTCTTCACAGGGCATCCCACCTTTGCCTCCAGCACCTTTTGGATCCCAGAAGAATGCTGAAAATGTTGCGAAGAAACAAAGCCCCATTTTCCCAAAACCACCAACTTTTGCTGTTTCTTCTAGTCCTTCTAACAGTGATCTTTATTCTTTGATTTTGCAGATGAGGGATTACATGCAGCAGCAGGACAAAACTAATGACAGGATCCTTTGAGAGATTGATGGCATCAAAAAATTGAAGAGATCAGAGGAGGATCACTCTCCATTGATGCCTAGATCACTGAATTTTGACGTTCCAGTCACAGCTACCCAACACTCTGCTCCAGCTGATGTCCAGTTTCAAGGTGGATCATTGGGAATGCATTTTGGATCATCAGCAATAACGCAAGCTCAAGGATCCTGCTTTCAGCCTTTAGGATCATCATCTCAGTATCAGGGATCCTTCTTCAATTCCGGAGGATATGTGGGAGCACAGACGATTCAAGGATCCTCATCTCAGGTTCAAGGATCCTCCCAGGGTCTGGGACCCTTCCAGGGTCAAGGATCCCCCCAGGGTCGGGGAGCCTTCCAGGTTCAAGGACCCTCTCAGGTTCAAGGATCCTCCTCTCAGGTTCAAGGATCCTCATCTCAGGTTTACGGATCCATGGAGTATCCTCCAAGACCCCCAGTCACAGCACATCAAGGATCCAACATCTTTCAGGATCAAGGATTCTTAAGGAGTGTGCAACCCGGAAGTTCAGATGTTCATCTAGGAGACTTCATTCCTATGCAAACTATTGCTTCATCCGGCCCCTCAATAGTACCAGAATCTCGTCAATATGGATTCACATCCGGAATTCCAAACTTGAATCCTTTGGGAGGTAACACTATGAATAATTCTCATAATGCTAACCATGGCTATGTGCAGGATACATGTATCAATCAAGCTATGGCTAGGGAATTACAGAAACTGAAGGATATTATATCCAGTGTTCCAGGAGTGGTCAAGCCCATTCCTGAAATCGCAAATGGAAGCCATAGGTTATCTCGTTTTGCACCACCTATTTGTGATGCAGAAATTCTAAAGAGGTTCCAAATACCAACCATGAAGCTATATGATGGCTCAACGGATCCAGAAGAGCATGTAGCTCAGTATAGAGAAAGGATGGAGATCAATCCCATCCCGGAGAGGTTAAAAGAAGCATGTTTATGCAAGGTTTTTGGATCCACATTAACAGGATCAGCTCTTAAATGGCTGCTAAGTCTTCCCCCTTACTCTATTACTTCATTTGCTAATCTAGTTAATCTGTTTAATAGCCAATTCTCATGTAGCAGAAAATTTGAACGTTTAACTAGTGATCTATATAGGGTAACACAAGGTCAAAATGAATCACTTAGAGATTATATTACTAAGTTTAGTAAAGAATCCTTAGATATCCTTAATCTGGATATAGCTACGGCTGTAGATGCCTTTAAAATGGGTTTACTTAGGGATTCATTGTTCTATGATGATCTTGTCATGACCCCTTGCAGGAATCTTGATGAAGTAAGAACCAGGGCCCTTAGATTCATCTGTTTAGAGGATGATAAAAGGATCCAAGAAAGACTGGCAGGATCCTCGAAACAGGAAAAGCAAGGATCCTACTTCAGGAACAACAAGTCAAAGTCTTATAATAAGTCTGATAACCAGAATGTGCATGCAGTGGAACAGGAAGAGGATGATGAGGATTATCCTCCCATTTCTGAATATTGTTTTCTGTTGATAACGATTGTTTTGGTCAAAAATCAGACGAGGATTATGCAACCAAACTCTCTGTTACGGGGTATGATGCTTGAGTTGGTAAACAACAATGAGAATCACTAAGAAATGAATTGCACAGGAGACACAAAGATTTATACGAGGAAAAAGCCCTTGATCAATGAATGTTCTCCGGCATAAAAAACCTCGGGTGATGGAAACTACCGATCACCAACTCAAATTAAACAATAATTCTTTTACAACTTCGGATGATAGCGAGCTAAGTACAAGGATCACTATAGTGTATCGTGTAGAAATGTATGAAAAATGCTAAGTGTTTTGCCGAGAGCTGGTGAGTGCAGTTGTACGAGTGTGTGTAGCCAAAAATAGCCAAGTCCTCTAAAAGATAGCTCGCTACCCCCTTAAAATTAGAAAATATCTAGCCTAACTAACTGTCCGCATTTCATGCCTTCTCCCCACGTTCTCCATAACGTTCACAATGGTCAAGCACGTGCAGAATTGAAGGGAATATGCTCCAGGAATATCGCCATGATCAAGTCCAAGCCGGTACTCCTGCAAAACAATACCGAATTCAAAGTGAACAATCATTAGTATAAGGATCCTTAGGATGATCCATGATCCTGATCCTGAAGTACTTCTGAGGATCACTAATTATCACAGAAGTAAGGATCACCAAACAGGATAACACTTGAGGATCACAGGTCAGTAAGAAATCCTCCCCTAACAATTGGCCCCAAAATATAAGGAGTAATATTGTAAATAAACGAGTTGTATTTTGTTGATCTTATCCGCAACAAACTAACGGATATATAGCCGTTAAGATCGAACTAGCCGTTGGAATCCTGACGTCACTAAGGTGACTTATCCTGCAAAATCATCATTATAAATGGCAGTTAGAGATAAGAGCGAAAGGGCATTTAAATCCAAGCGTTTCCTTTTTAAATCCTCATCAGAAGACTTATTCAGGTATTCTCTTTTCCTCTTCTTCCTTCTCTTACTCTGCTTTTCTTTCTTTACCATCATCTCGTCAAAAATGATGCTCCGCAACTCACCGGGCAAGGATCACAAGAAGAACAGCCCCTTAAAGAGCCAAGGGATCATCAAAGATTCCGAAAAAGAACGCTGTTATTTCACCGATCTACAAATTGATAAAATTCGCTATTGTTTCCAGGCGAACACCATTTTCAAATCCTTTGATCCCACTGCTTTGAGTGACTATATCTCTGAAACTTGGATTGCCTTTCCTGTTACCCCATTCACCATAGGATACTGTGACACCTGTGTCACTTCAACCATCAAACAAATGCCAAACCAATGAAATATTGTATTTCATACTTTGGACTTGAATAAATATGTGTATCTTTTGCACATATCAACTCTTGTTCGATTTCAAGCTCTAAATCGCTTTCTGGAAGGTTATACGCGCACTAATGCGTAAATATAACCAGTTTAATGCAACGAACACTCTGGAATAGTGAAATAGGCTTAACACACCTTAAATAACCTTTACATAACTTAGAAATAAGTTTTAAAGGCTTTGGTATGGCAAAAACAAGTTAATTCGCTTACAGGGACTAAATTTGACAAACTGCGAAAGTATGCCAATTTGAACTGTAACAGACATTCCGGAACATGACCATAAGTTAAACATACCATAAATATCCTTTACATAGCTTAGAAATAGGCTTTAAGGGGTTCGGTGTGCTAAAATAAACTTTTGGGTCATTCAGGGACTAAAAGTGTCAAAAAGTGCACAAGTTTGCATTTTCGCGCATATCCTACGTTCTGAATACATCAAGACATCCAAAAATTTATGTAAGCACTAAAATATTTTATTTTAGTGTTTGGCTCGAGAAAAATCCATTCGTCACGCAATTTAGATCGTTTTTCGCGATTATGCGCATTCCGTCGTAATTAAGCGAACATCGCGATTGTACGACCAAACGAACTGACATCCGGCATATTTTTGAGCATGTTTCATGTCCACAATGTTTAGGCATCCTTGTGGAGTCTTGAAAATGATTTAACGAGCCTTAAACATGTCGGAAATTGCCTTAATACGCAACGGGGACTGAAAGGTGAACATTAGAAAGTGTTTGTTGATCAGGGGGACCCTAGCGTGACACCTAGCCCCCTAGGCGTCACGCGAGGCCCCTTCTGATCAGCAAAAGCCATTTTAATGACATGTTAACATCCCCTAACACCCTCCAAAGGTCAAGTGCCACATGTTAATCTCTTATGGTGGCCAAAATCAGCTACCATAACTTTCCAACAAGTGTAGGGATGTGATCATTCCCTCTTCTCCAAGAAACGATCCTAACGGTGGACCGAAAACTATAAATACCCACCTCCACCCTTCACTTTTCCTCACAAGAATCCGATCTAATGTGCTCTAAGTTGAAACCTTTGTTTCATACCTGAGCTATTTTGATCTAGATTAGCATTCGGGGACCCTTTGTAAGTGTTCCTTCGTTCTTTTATTGCTTTTCGAGTCCGAAAGTCAAACTTTGTTTGACTTTCTGCATTGACCAGTTTATGGTCGATGCGAAGTTTGTTTGAACTTCATAACGTGAGCGTGATCACGATGGTTATAGTCCCTAGTGACTATACCTACTGATTACCACGTTATCTAGGCTCAGTGACGAGCCGTAGTTTCGGTCAGAATACGTATTCTTGCGTATTTGTAACCAAACTACTTATGGGTATCAAAACCGTTTGTTTTGATACCAAACCTGTTTTCTAAACTTAGTTAAGCATGTTTTAGCATGCTTAGCTCGTCACTTTTAGTTTAGTGCTTATATAGGGTCGTAGGGTAAGCGATCTAAACAATCGCTTATACTTTCGAACCCGACCCGTTTGGTCGATCATTAGGATCCGACCAAACCCATTAGGTGACCATAGCATATAGGGAATAACCTTCCGAGGTTATACCTTATGGTCGCTTCGTTTAAGTAGTTGTATGATAGGTAGTTTATATGCCTTAGGTAAATTACCAAAATACCCCTTTGATGCCAAAATTCATTTTAAACATATGTAACATAACTTTTGACATCTAAACTGATTTGACAACAATATTAGACATGTTAAGGCATATGTTACTTGTCATAGGACTAGTTAGGCGGTCCAAACGCGTTTCACGCGAACGACGCGTTAAAATAGCATAAGCTACCTAAACGGGTCGTAATGGGTCGTAAGCACTTAGGTTAGGTTTCATTTAGTATGTAGGCTTTGTTAAACCATACTACGTGAGCTCCCATACTCATTTGGTTTACGAGCCCTCATTCTATCCGATCTTCCGATCTAGGTCCGGTTTATTAACATAGTTACCTATATTAGGTGCCGTTTGATTCCGTGATCTCTAGCATTGCTTGGTGGTTATCTTAGGACTTCTGAGCAATCTCAAGTGAGTACATAGACCCCTCTTTTACTGTTTTCCAAACTGTTTTGGGGTGAAACACATGTGCCTACTTGTTACTTTCGTGCTTTCCTGCTTTCACATCACATACTTGTTATGTTCATTAGTACACTATTAGTACATGATTTACATTACATTTCTACTATGTATGTGGACTGATAACATGCTAGCACATTGATTTACATGACTTTTCTGCTTTGTATGTTAACTTAGCATACTTAGTACATTTCATTACATTTTATGCTATGTATGCCCATTGTGTGCGTACTTAGTACATTGCCTTACATTACATGCTATGTATGCCCATTGTGTGCGTACTTAGTACATTGCCTTACATTACATGCTATGTATGCCCATTGTGTGCGTACTTAGTACATTGCCTTACATCACATGTTGTGTATGCCCATTGTGTGCGTACTTAGTACATTGCCTTACATCACATGCTATGTATGCCCATTGTGTGCGTACTTAGTACATTGCCTTACATTACATGCTATGTATGCCCATTGTGTGCGTACTTAGTACATTGCCTTATATTACATGCTGTGTATGCCCATTGTGTGCGTACTTAGTACATTGCCTTACATCACATGCTATGTATGCCCATTGTGTGCGTACTTAGTACATTTCCTTACATCACATGCTATGTATGCCCATTGTGTGCGTACTTAGTACATTGCCTTACATTACATACTATATATGCCCATTGTGTGCGTACTTAGTACATTGCCTTACATTACATACTATATATACCCATTGTGTGCGTACTTAGTACATTGTTATACATTACACTATATGCTATGTATGTCCTTTGTTGCATACTTAGTACATTATCATTCATCACATGCTTACATTTTGGATACACATTACATGATTCACATTAGACATGAACATTTTACTTTGGTAGTTTGGTTTGAGTAAGTGATTAAGTAACGAGGCGTGTGTAATATGATACAAGCATGGTGGATACGCCGCTGGTACTTCCTATATATAAGTGGTTGTATGGTATTACATATCGTAGCGTTATTTGAATCATTTCAGTTTGAGACATATAACATTTTATACAAATAACATACTTTTCACAAGACATTGATTTACAAACAAACTCATTTTTACATGGTTATTCATTTAACCATACGTTATCCTCTTATTTATACATATCATCTGATCTTATCGTTTTTCAAAAGATTTACAAGACAAAGCAAATTACAAGTTTCATGACTAAACATTTTCTCAAACATAAGTCATGAATTCTGTTTTCACAAAACCTATGTATCTCACAGGCATTTTTATGCTGACGTACCTATTTTCACATGTGTTTTCAGGAGATGATGCATAGGACTTATCAAGACATACTTAGGCGGACCTGTGCCTTAGTGACTTAAAACGAGACAAGAACTAGTTAATTTATGTCATGTACTCTTTGGTTCTTGTTTAAAACAATGTAAACTCTCATGTTTGATTAATAAAACGAAAATTTAATTGCCATGGATTTGAAACGATTAATTCTGTTACAACACTCCCCGACGTTTTCCGCCACGTTTTGTATGTTATACTTGGTCGGGGTGTGACAGAAAAGATGGTATCAGAGCCAATGGTTATAGGGAATTAGGTTATTAGTAATACTTTGACCTAGTCTATAACCTTCCTAGGACCCTAACGCGAGTTTACTTGCGTTTAGTCATAAAACAATACCGTCACCTATCCTTAGGCGACGACCACAACAAGAACATAAATTTCAAAACCGCTTTGAAAACTAATCATCTGTTCTAGGATGATTGATTACTAGGTTTTGAACCCTCTATTGTAAGGTTTTGAACCCTCTGTTATAAGGTTTTGAACCCTGTGAATTTTCAAAAATCTCGTCAAGGTTTTGGGTTTTAAATAATGTGAACACGTGCAAACTGGAAGGGTGAATGCCTGTACCCTGAGTTTTCTGTCTATGGCTAGAGTGTTCGTATAAATCCACATAATCGGACCAGTCACTCTTACCTGGGAACTCTTGGGGTGAGTGTTCACTTATAGACGAGCATGTCTTCGCGAAGCATTATTTTTGACCCATTTACTTTAATTTAGTCACTGTGTGTCATTTGTTTACCTTGTGGTAACAAACAAATGACCACTATCCTTGCTTTCATCAGATTTGTTTCATCTCATTCTTTTCGTCTAAATCTCTCACTCGTTTCCTTTCATGTTTCCTCTTTTAGAATGCCTCCTCAACGTGAAAACCAGATAGCGACTGCCGAACTGGCAGAAATCATTGCGCAGCAAATGGCTGCTCAATTCCCAAACCTCTTTGCTCAATGGAACCAAGCCAACAACAACAACAATGGTCCATGCAATTTCAAGAGTTTTAACTCGGCTAAACCACTCAAGTTTAGTGGTTCTGAGGGAGCGACTGGGCTTCTTCAATGGTTCGAGAGCATTGAGAATACTTTCCGCCACGTGCAGTGTCCTGACAATCGCAAGGTCGAGTTTGCTTCGAGTGTATTCCAGAAGAGGGCCCTTACGTGGTGGAACGGGGTTATGAGAGATCGTGGTGCAGAAGTTGCTCTAGCACAGACATGGGCTGAACTTAGGGCCCTTATGATGAAGGAATTATGTCCTCGTCACGAGATCAGGGCCTTGGAAAGGGAATTCGACAATCTTGAGCAAGACAGCGGTGAGCATCGAGCCTACACGGACCGTTATGAGGAGTTAAGTCTGTTATGCCCAAACGTGGTCACACCTTTGGATAAGGCAATCGAAAAGTACATTGATGGCCTCCCTGACTCAATACAAGACATTGTGACTGGTAGCAACCCTACTACAGTTAGACAGGCCATTGAGCTATCTGCAACCTTGACTGAATCAAAGATCAGGAAAGGTAAACTTTTCCGAAAAGGTGACAAGAAACCGGTCGAGGAATCGAAACCAATCGAGGAATCAAAGACCATGGATGAACAGACTGGATCCCCTAAGAAGTCAAAGAAGCAAAAGGCTTCTCAGAACCTCGCCATGGTTACTCACAATGATCAAGCCGTCCCCAACCAACCGGCTCAACCCCCTGCTAGGAAGCCATATAATGGAACTTCACCCTTGTGCAACCAATGTAACCTTCATCATCATGCTAATGTGAAGTGCCGCGAATGCCAAATTTGTGGACTTAAAGGTCATACAGCAAAAGTTTGCCGAGTTGCGGTTGCACCAAATCAAGTTGGCAACAATCCTGCTCAAGCTCGCTTTCCACCAGGTTCTTGCTACAATTGTGGCGAGATGGGTCATTTCCGAAGAAATTGCCCAAAGCTTGCTAATGCTAATCCAGCACAGGGATGAGCATCTGACCGACTAGAAGACAACACCCTTTAGAAATAATCATGTCTTGTTTATTATTTTATTTTGTTGTCAAGGTCCATGAAACAGTTGTTATCATTGTTTATAAATAAATCTTTTATTTACATTGCAATGTATTTATGAGGTTGTATGTATAAACAACATATCCCTTTCAATACCGACAATTAAGGAATCGTATTCCTTGAAAAGCAAACTACCACCCAAATTTTTTTTTCTTTCCATTTTATGATATCTTGCGTTTCCACGAAGATCCTAAGTACTCGTTTCTTCTAAGGAAAACGAAGTACAAGGCGCAAGTTACAACACTGGACGAATACCCAAAGTACCACTATAAATCCTTAATAGGGTACCTAAGGGTATTTCCGTAAATCCTAAAATTGTTATGTTCCTTAATTCGAATATTACGTTTCTTTGAGAACAAAATCGAATTTTTGGGAGATCTTCCTATCTTTTCAGATAGATCCCGGAGGACTTTGAAATCCATCGACTGTTTTCCATATCCATTCTTAATCGAGAACAAGTTAATAACAAATTAATAACTGAGTTAAGCAACTATGTGCTTATGTGCTTATGTGTTCCCTTTCATGTTTTTGGTGTAATCCAAGTTTTTGTTATCTAAAATCCTTAATGGACTTCTACGTTGTAGTTAAGTCCCTTGGGTTTATAAAGTACTACTCCATAATTAGACCCCTTGAGTGGTCTAGTTAAACAGATTGATCCAAAAATCTGGTTTAGGAACATCATGTGATGATATAGCTGAAAGGACTCCTTGGTGGCCAAATTAATAAGATCATCTGTTGATCTAATTAAAAAGGACCCTATGGTAGTCTAGTCACCCTCATCACAGGTTTGATTTTCCTCCCCTAAACATTACAAGACAAACTATGCGACCTGTGCAAGGAATTACGTAATTATGGATGCATACATAATTATGAAATTCAGTGCACAGAAACCACAACGAGTTTTGTCATGTGTCTAGAGTTGATTCCGTTCTTTTTTGTTTCTGAAGAAATTGTGAAAAATGACTCATTCTGTTCATTTTTGTTTCTGAAGAGGTTGTGGAAAATGACTCATTCCGTTCATTTTCGTTCCTCAAGAAATCATGGAAAATGACTCATTCCGTTCATTTTCGTTCTTGAAGAAATTATGGAAAATGACTCATTCCGTTCATTTTCATTCCTGAAGAAATTGTAGAAAATGACTCATTCCGTTCATTTTCGTTCCTGAAGAAATCGTGGAAAATGACTCATTCCGTTCATTTTCGTTCCTGAAGAAATCGTGGAAAATGACTCATTCCGTTCATTTTCGTTCCTGAATAAATCGTGGAAAATGACTCATTCCGTTCATTTTCGTTTCTGAAGAAATTGTGGAAAATGACTCATCCCGTTCATTTTCGTTTCTGAAGGAATTGTGGAAAATGACTCATTCCGTTCATTTTCATTCCTGAAGAAATTGTAGAAAATGACTCATTTCGTTCATTTTCGTTCCTGAAGAAATTGTGGAAAATGACTCATTCCGTTCATTTTCATTCCTGAAGAAATTGTAGAAAATGACTCATTCCGTTCATTTTCGTTCCTGAAGAAATTGTGGAAAATGACTCATTCCGATCATCTTCGTTCCTGAAGAAATTGTAGGAAATGACTCATTCCGTTCATTTTCGTTTCTGAAGAAATTGTGGAAAATGACTCATTCCGTTCATTTTCGTTTCTGAAGAATGTCCGTTAAGGAAATGTCAGGATTATGCCTTTCATATCTCTGGTGGTTATTTAACACAAAGTCACAGATAGACTCCTACGAATAAATTTCGAGACGAAATTTCCTAAAGTAGGGGAGACTGTGACACCTGTGTCACTTCAACCATCAAACAAATGCCAAACCAATGAAATATTGTATTTCATACATTGTACTTGTATAAATATGTGTATCTTTTGCACATATCAACTCTTGTTCGATTTCAAGCTCTAAATCGCTTTCTGGAAGGTTATACGCGCACTAATGCGTAAATATAACCAGTTTAATGCAACGAACACTCTGGAATAGTGAAATAGGCTTAACATACCTTAAATAACCTTTACATAACTTAGAAATAAGTTTTAAAGGCTTTGGTATGGCAAAAACAAGTTAATTCGCTTACAGGGACTAAATTTAACAAACTGCGAAAGTATGCCAATTTGAACTGTAACAGACATTCCGGAACATGACCATAAGTTAAACATACCATAAATATCCTTTACATAGCTTAGAAATAGGCTTTAAGGGGTTCGGTGTGCTAAAATAAACTTTTGGGTCATTCAGGGACTAAAAGTGTCAAAAAGTGCACAAGTTTGCATTTTCGCGCATATCCTACGTTCTGAATACATCCGGACATCCCAAAATTTATGTAAGCACTAAAATATTTTATTTTAGTGTTTGGATCGAGAAAAATCCATTCGTCACGCAATTTAGATCGTTTTTCGCGATTATGCGCATTCCGTCGTAATTAAGCGAACATCGCGATTGTACGACCAAACGAACTGACATCCGGCCTATTTTTGAGCATGTTTCATGTCCACAATGTTTAGGCATCCTTGTGGAGTCTTGAAAATGATTTAACGAGCCTTAAACATATCGGAAATGGCCTTAATACGCAACGGGGACTGAAAGGTGAACATTAGAAAGTGTTTGCTGATCAGGGGGACCCTAGCGTGACACCTAGCCCCCTAGGCGTCACGCGAGGCCCCTTCTGATCAGAAAAAGCCATTTTAATGACATGTTAACATCCCCTAACACCCTGCAAAGGTCAAGTGCCACATGTTAATCTCTTATGGTGGCCAAAATCAGCTACCATAACTTTCCAACAAGTGTAGGGATGTGATCATTCCCTCTTCTCCAAGAAACGATCCTAACGGTGGACCGAAAACTATAAATACCCACCTCCACCCTTCACTTTTCCTCACAAGAATCTGATCTAATGTGCTCTAAGTTGAAACCTTTGTTTCATACCAGAGCTATTTTGATCTAGATTAGCATTCGGGGACCCTTTGTAAGTGTTCCTTCGTTCTTTTATTGCTTTTCGAGTCCGAAGGTCAAACTTTGTTTGACTTTCTGCATTTACCAGTTTATGGTCGATGCGAAGTTCGTTTGAACTTCATAACGTGAGCGTGATCACGATGGTTATAGTCCCTAGTGACTATACCTACTGATTACCACGTTATCTAGGCTCAGTGACGAGCCGTAGTTTCGGTCAGAATACGTATTCTTGCGTATTTGTAACCAAACTACTTATGGGTATCAAAACCGTTTGTTTTGATACCAAACCTGTTTTCTAAACTTAGTTAAGCATGTTTTAGCATGCTTAGCTCGTCACTTTTAGTTTAGTGCTTATATAGGGTCGTAGGGTAAGCGATCTAAACAATCGCTTATACTTTCGAACCCGACCCGTTTGGTCGATCATTAGGATCCGACCAAACCCATTAGGTGACCATAGCATATAGGGAATAACCTTCCGAGGTTATACCTTATGGTCGCTTCGTTTAAGTAGTTGTATGATAGGTAGTTTATATGCCTTAGGTAAATTACCAAAATACCCCTTTGATGCCAAAATTCATTTTAAACATATGTAACATAACTTTTGACATCTAAACTGATTTGACAACAATATTAGACATGTTAAGGCATATGTTACTTGTCATAGGACTAGTTAGGCGGTCCAAACGCGTTTCACGCGAACGACGCGTTAAAATAGCATAAGCTACCTAAACGGGTCGTAATGGGTCGTAAGCACTTAGGTTAGGTTTCATTTAGTATGTAGGCTTTGTTAAACCATACTACGTGAGCTCCCATACTCATTTGGTTTACGAGCCCTCATTCTATCCGATCTTCCGATCTAGGTCCGGTTTATTAACATAGTTACCTATATTAGGTGCCGTTTGATTCCGTGATCTCTAGCATTGCTTGGTGGTTATCTTAGGACTTCTGAGCAATCTCAAGTGAGTACATAGACCCCTCTTTTACTGTTTTCCAAACTGTTTTGGGGTGAAACACATGTGCCTACTTGTTACTTTCGTGCTTTCCTGCTTTCACATCACATACTTGTTATGTTCATTAGTACACTATTAGTACATGATTTACATTACATTTCTACTATGTATGTGGACTGATAACATGCTAGCACATTGATTTACATGACTTTTCTGCTTTGTATGTTAACTTAGCATACTTAGTACATTTCATTACATTTTATGCTATGTATGCCCATTGTGTGCGTACTTAGTACATTGCCTTACATTACATGCTATGTATGCCCATTGTGTGCGTACTTAGTACATTGCCTTACATCACATGTTGTGTATGCCCATTGTGTGCGTACTTAGTACATTGCCTTACATCACATGTTGTGTATGCCCATTGTGTGCGTACTTAGTACATTGCCTTACATCACATGCTATGTATGCCCATTGTGTGCGTACTTAGTACATTGCCTTACATTACATGCTATGTATGCCCATTGTGTGCGTACTTAGTACATTGCCTTATATTACATGCTGTGTATGCCCATTGTGTGCGTACTTAGTACATTGCCTTACATCACATGCTATGTATGCCCATTGTGTGCGTACTTAGTACATTTCCTTACATCACATGCTATGTATGCCCATTGTGTGCGTACTTAGTACATTGCCTTACATTACATACTATATATGCCCATTGTGTGCGTACTTAGTACATTGCCTTACATTACATACTATATATACCCATTGTGTGCGTACTTAGTACATTGTTATACATTACACTATATGCTATGTATGTCCTTTGTTGCATACTTAGTACATTATCATTCATCACATGCTTACATTTTGGATACACATTACATGATTCACATTAGACATGAACATTTTACTTTGGTAGTTTGGTTTGAGTAAGTGATTAAGTAACGAGGCGTGTGTAATATGATACAAGCATGGTGGATACGCCGCTGGTACTTCCTATATATAAGTGGTTGTATGGTATTACATATCGTAGCGTTATTTGAATCATTTCAGTTTGAGACATATAACATTTTATACAAATAACATACTTTTCACAAGACATTGATTTACAAACAAACTCATTTTTACATGGTTATTCATTTAACCATACGTTATCCTCTTATTTATACATATCATCTGATCTTATCGTTTTTCAAAAGATTTACAAGACAAAGCAAATTACAAGTTTCATGACTAAACATTTTCTCAAACATAAGTCATGAATTCTGTTTTCACAAAACCTATGTATCTCACAGGCATTTTTATGCTGACGTACCTATTTTCACATGTGTTTTCAGGAGATGATGCATAGGACTTATCAAGACATACTTAGGCGGACCTGTGCCTTAGTGACTTAAAACGAGACAAGAACTAGTTAATTTATGTCATGTACTCTTTGGTTCTTGTTTAAAACAATGTAAACTCTCATGTTTGATTAATAAAACGAAACTTTAATTGCCATGGATTTGAAACGATTAATTCTGTTACAACACTCCCCGACGTTTTCCGCCACGTTTTGTATGTTATACGTGGTCGGGGTGTGACAGAAAAGATGGTATCAGAGCCAATGGTTATAGGGAATTAGGTTATTAGTAATACTTTGACCTAGTCTATAACCTTCCTAGGACCCTAACGCGAGTTTACTTGCGTTTAGTCATAAAACAATACCGTTCACCTATCCTTAGGCGACGACCATAACAAGAACATAAATTTCACAACCGCTTTGAAAACTAATCATCTGTTCTAGGATGATTGATTACTAGGTTTTGAACCCTATATTGTAAGGTTTTGAACCCTCTGTTATAAGGTTTTGAACCCTGTGAATTTTCAAAAATCTCGTCAAGGTTTTGGGTTTTAAATAATGTGAACACGTGCAAACTGGAAGGGTGAATGCCTGTACCCTGAGTTTTCTGTCTAAGGCTAGAGTGTTCGTATAAATCCACATAATCGGACCAGTCACTCTTACCTGGGAACTCTTGGGGTGAGTGTTCACTTATAGACGAGCATGTCTTCGCGAAGCATTATTTTTGACCCATTTACTTTAATTTAGTCACTGTGTGTCATTTGTTTACCTTGTGGTAACAAACAAATGACCACTATCCTTGCTTTCATCAGATTTGTTTCATCTCATTCTTTTCGTCTAAATCTCTCACTCGTTTCCTTTCATGTTTCCTCTTTTAGAATGCCTCCTCAACGTGAAAACCAGATAGCGACTGCCGAACTGGCAGAAATCATTGCGCAGCAAATGGCTGCTCAATTCCCAAACCTCTTTGCTCAATGGAACCAAGCCAACAACAACAACAATGGTCCATGCAATTTCAAGAGTTTTAACTCGGCTAAACCACTCAAGTTTAGTGGTTCTGAGGGAGCGACTGGGCTTCTTCAATGGTTCGAGAGCATTGAGAATACTTTCCGCCACGTGCAGTGTCCTGACAATCGCAAGGTCGAGTTTGCTTCGAGTGTATTCCAGAAGAGGGCCCTTACGTGGTGGAACGGGGTTATGAGAGATCGTGGTGCAGAAGTTGCTCTAGCACAGACATGGGCTGAACTTAGGGCCCTTATGATGAAGGAATTATGTCCTCGTCACGAGATCAGGGCCTTGGAAAGGGAATTCGACAATCTTGAGCAAGACAGCGGTGAGCATCGAGCCTACACGGACCGTTATGAGGAGTTAAGTCTGTTATGCCCAAACGTGGTCACACCTTTGGATAAGGCAATCGAAAAGTACATTGATGGCCTCCCTGACTCAATACAAGACATTGTGACTGGTAGCAACCCTACTACAGTTAGACAGGCCATTGAGCTATCTGCAACCTTGACTGAATCAAAGATCAGGAAAGGTAAACTTTTCCGAAAAGGTGACAAGAAACCGGTCGAGGAATCGAAACCAATCGAGGAATCAAAGACCATGGATGAACAGACTGGATCCCCTAAGAAGTCAAAGAAGCAAAAGGCTTCTCAGAACCTCGCCATGGTTACTCACAATGATCAAGCCGTCCCCAACCAACCGGCTCAACCCCCTGCTAGGAAGCCATATAATGGAACTTCACCCTTGTGCAACCAATGTAACCTTCATCATCATGCTAATGTGAAGTGCCGCGAATGCCAAATTTGTGGACTTAAAGGTCATACAGCAAAAGTTTGCCGAGTTGCGGTTGCACCAAATCAAGTTGGCAACAATCCTGCTCAAGCTCGCTTTCCACCAGGTTCTTGCTACAATTGTGGCGAGATGGGTCATTTCCGAAGAAATTGCCCAAAGCTTGCTAATGCTAATCCAGCACAGGGATGAGCATCTGACCGACTAGAAGACAACACCCTTTAGAAATAATCATGTCTTGTTTATTATTTTATTTTGTTGTCAAGGTCCATGAAACAGTTGTTATCATTGTTTATAAATAAATCTTTTATTTACATTGCAATGTATTTATGAGGTTGTATGTATAAACAACATATCCCTTTCAATACCGACAATTAAGGAATCGTATTCCTTGAAAAGCAAACTACCACCCAAATTTTTTTTTCTTTCCATTTTATGATATCTTGCGTTTCCACGAAGATCCTAAGTACTCGTTTCTTCTAAGGAAAACGAAGTACAAGGCGCAAGTTACAACACTGGACGAATACCCAAAGTACCACTATAAATCCTTAATAGGGTACCTAAGGGTATTTCCGTAAATCCTAAAATTGTTATGTTCCTTAATTCGAATATTACGTTTCTTTGAGAACAAAATCGAATTTTTGGGAGATCTTCCTATCTTTTCAGATAGATCCCGGAGGACTTTGAAATCCATCGACTGTTTTCCATATCCATTCTTAATCGAGAACAAGTTAATAACAAATTAATAACTGAGTTAAGCAACTATGTGCTTATGTGCTTATGTGTTCCCTTTCATGTTTTTGGTGTAATCCAAGTTTTTGTTATCTAAAATCCTTAATGGACTTCTACGTTGTAGTTAAGTCCCTTGGGTTTATAAAGTACTACTCCATAATTAGACCCCTTGAGTGGTCTAGTTAAACAGATTGATCCAAAAATCTGGTTTAGGAACATCATGTGATGATATAGCTGAAAGGACTCCTTGGTGGCCAAATTAATAAGATCATCTGTTGATCTAATTAAAAAGGACCCTATGGTAGTCTAGTCACCCTCATCACAGGTTTGATTTTCCTCCCCTAAACATTACAAGACAAACTATGCGACCTGTGCAAGGAATTACGTAATTATGGATGCATACATAATTATGAAATTCAGTGCACAGAAACCACAGCGAGTTTTGTCATGTGTCTAGAGTTGATTCCGTTCTTTTTTGTTTCTGAAGAAATTGTGAAAAATGACTCATTCTGTTCATTTTTGTTTCTGAAGAGGTTGTGGAAAATGACTCATTCCGTTCATTTTCGTTCCTCAAGAAATCATGGAAAATGACTCATTCCGTTCATTTTCGTTCCTCAAGAAATCATGGAAAATGACTCATTCCGTTCATTTTCATTCCTGAAGAAATTGTAGAAAATGACTCATTCCGTTCATTTTCGTTCCTGAAGAAATCATGGAAAATGACTCATTCCGTTCATTTTCGTTCCTGAAGAAATCGTGGAAAATGACTCATTCCGTTCCTGAAGAAATCGTGGAAAATGACTCATTCCGTTCATTTTCGTTCCCGAAGAAATTGTGGAAAATGACCCATTCCGTTCATTTTCGTTTCTGAAGAAATTGTGGAAAATGACTCATCCCGTTCATTTTCGTTTCTGAAGGAATTGTGGAAAATGACTCATTCCGTTCATTTTCATTCCTGAAGAAATTGTAGAAAATGACTCATTTCGTTCATTTTCGTTCCTGAAGAAATTGTGGAAAATGACTCATTCCGTTCATTTTCATTCCTGAAGAAATTGTAGAAAATGACTCATTCCGTTCATTTTCGTTCCTGAAGAAATTGTGGAAAATGACTCATTCCGTTCATTTTCATTCCTGAAGAAATTGTAGAAAATGACTCATTCCGATCATTTTCGTTCCTGAAGAAATTGTAGGAAATGACTCATTCCGTTCATTTTCGTTTCTGAAGAAATTGTGGAAAATGACTCATTCCGTTCATTTTCATTTCTGAAGAATGTCCATTAAGGAAATGTCAGGATTATGCCTTTCATATCTCTGGTGGTTATTTAACACAAAGTCACAGATAGACTCCTACGAATAAATTTCGAGACGAAATTTCCTAAAGTAGGGGAGACTGTGACACCTGTGTCACTTCAACCATCAAACAAATGCCAAACCAATGAAATATTGTATTTCATACTTTGTACTTGTATAAATATGTGTATCTTTTGCACATATCAACTCTTGTTCGATTTCAAGCTCTAAATCGCTTTCTGGAAGGTTATACGCGCACTAATGCGTAAATATAACCATTTTAATGCAACGAACACTCTGGAATAGTGAAATAGGCTTAACATACCTTAAATAACCTTTACATAACTTAGAAATAAGTTTTAAAGGCTTTGGTATGGCAAAAACAAGTTAATTCGCTTACAGGGACTAAATTTAACAAACTGCGAAAGTATGCCAATTTGAACTGTAACAGACATTTCAGAACATGACCATAAGTTAAACATACCATAAATATCCTTTACATAGCTTAGAAATAGGCTTTAAGGGGTTCGGTGTGCTAAAATAAACTTTTGGGTCATTTAGGGACTAAAAGTGTCAAAAAGTGCACAAGTTTGCATTTTCGCGCATATCCTACGTTCTGAATACATCCGGACATCCCAAAATTTATGTAAGCACTAAAATATTTTATTTTAGTGTTTGGCTCGAGAAAAATCCATTCGTCACGCAATTTAGATCGTTTTTCGCGATTATGCGCATTCCGTCGTAATTAAGCGAACATCGCGATTGTACGACCAAACGAACTGACATCCGGCATATTTTTTAGCATGTTTCATGTCCACAATGTTTAGGCATCCTTGTGGAGTCTAGAAAATGATTTAACGAGCCTTAAACATGTCGGAAATGGCCTTAATACGCAACGGGGACTGAAAGGTGAACATTAGAAAGTGTTTGCTGATCAGGGGGACCCTAGCGTGACACCTAGCACCCTAGGCGTCACGCGAGGCCCCTTCTGATCAGAAAAAGCCATTTTAATGACATGTTAACATCCCCTAACACCCTCCAAAGGTCAAGTGCCACATGTTAATCTCTTATGGTGGCCAAAATCAGCTACCATAACTTTCCAACAAGTGTAGGGATGTGATCATTCCCTCTTCTCCAAGAAACGATCCTAACGGTGGACCGAAAACTATAAATACCCACCTCCACCCTTCACTTTTCCTCACAAGAATCTGATCTAATGTGCTCTAAGTTGAAACCTTTGTTTCATACCTGAGCTATTTTGATCTAGATTAGCATTCGGGGACCCTTTGTAAGTGTTCCTTCGTTCTTTTATTGCTTTTCGAGTCCGAAGGTCAAACTTTGTTTGACTTTCTGCATTGACCAGTTTATGGTCGATGCGAAGTTCGTTTGAACTTCATAACGTGAGCGTGATCACGATGGTTATAGTCCTTAGTGACTATACCTACTGATTACCACGTTATCTAGGCTCAGTGACGAGCCGTAGTTTCGGTCAGAATACGTATTCTTGCGTATTTGTAACCAAACTACTTATGGGTATCAAAACCGTTTGTTTTGTTACCAAACCTGTTTTCTAAACTTAGTTAAGCATGTTTTAGCATGCTTAGCTCGTCACTTTTAGTTTAGTGCTTATATAGGGTCGTAGGGTAAGCGATCTAAACAATCGCTTATACTTTCGAACCCGACCCGTTTGGTCGATCATTAGGATCCGACCAAACCCATTAGGTGACCATAGCATATAGGGAATAACCTTCCGAGGTTATACCTTATGGTCGCTTCGTTTAAGTAGTTGTATGATAGGTAGTTTATATGCCTTAGGTAAATTACCAAAATACCCCTTTGATGCCAAAATTCATTTTAAACATATGTAACATAACTTTTGACATCTAAACTGATTTGACAACAATATTAGACATGTTAAGGCATATGTTACTTGTCATAGGACTAGTTAGGCGGTCCAAACGCGTTTCACGCGAATGACGCGTTAAAATAGCATAAGCTACCTAAACGGGTCGTAATGGGTCGTAAGCACTTAGGTTAGGTTTCATTTAGTATGTAGGCTTTGTTAAACCATACTACGTGAGCTCCCATACTCATTTGGTTTACGAGCCCTCATTCTATCCGATCTTCCGATCTAGGTCCGGTTTATTAACATAGTTACCTATATTAGGTGCCGTTTGATTCCGTGATCTCTAGCATTGCTTGGTGGTTATCTTAGGACTTCTGAGCAATCTCAAGTGAGTACATAGACCCCTCTTTTACTGTTTTCCAAACTGTTTTGGGGTGAAACACATGTGCCTACTTGTTACTTTCGTGCTTTCCTGCTTTCACATCACATACTTGTTATGTTCATTAGTACACTATTAGTACATGATTTACATTACTTTTCTGCTATGTATGTGGACTGATAACATGCTAGCACATTGATTTACATGACTTTTCTGCTTTGTATGTTAACTTAGCATACTTAGTACATTTCATTACATTTTATGCTATGTATGCCCATTGTGTGCGTACTTAGTACATTGCCTTACATTACATGCTATGTATGCCCATTGTGTGCGTACTTAGTACATTGCCTTACATTACATGCTATGTATGCCCATTGTGTGCGTACTTAGTACATTGCTTTACATCACATGCTGTGTATGCCCATTGTGTGCGTACTTAGTACATTGCCTTACATCACATGATATGTATGCCCATTGTGTGCGTACTTAGTACATTGCCTTACATTACATGCTATGTATGCCCATTGTGTGCGTACTTAGTACATTGCCTTATATTACATGCTGTGTATGCCCATTGTGTGCGTACTTAGTACATTGCCTTACATCACATGCTATGTATGCCCATTGTGTGCGTACTTAGTACATTTCCTTACATCACATGCTATGTATGCCCATTGTGTGCGTACTTAGTACATTTCCTTACATTACATACTATATATGCCCATCGTGTGCGTACTTAGTACATTGTTATACATTACACTATATGCTATGTATGTCCTTTGTTGCATACTTAGTACATTATCATTCATCACATGCTTACATTTTGGATACACATTACATGATTCACATTAGACATGAGCATTTTACTTTGGTAGTTTGGTTTGAGTAAGTGATTAAGTAACGAGGCGTGTGTAATATGATACAAGCATGGTGGATACGCCGCTGGTACTTCCTATATATAAGTGGTTGTATGGTATTACATATCGTAGCGTTATTTGAATCATTTCAGTTTGAGACATACAACATTTTATACAAATAACATACTTTTCACAAGACATTGATTTACAAACAAACTCATTTTTACATGGTTATTTATTTAACCATACGTTATCCTCTTATTTATACATATCATCTGATCTTATCGTTTTTCAAAAGATTTACAAGACAAAGCAAATTACAAGGTTCATGACTAAACATTTTCTCAAACATAAGTCATGAATTCTATTTTCACAAAACCTATGTATCTCACAGGCATTTTTATGCTGACGTACCTATTTTCACATGTGTTTTCAGGAGATGATGCATAGGACTTATCAAGACATACTTAGGCGGACCTGTGCCTTAGTGACTTAAAACGAGACAAGAACTAGTTAATTTATGGCATGTACTCTTTGGTTCTTGTTTAAAACAATGTAAACTCTCATGTTTGATTAATAAAACGAAACTTTAATTGCCATGGATTTGAAACGATTAATTCTGTTACAACACTCCCCGACGTTTTCCGCCACGTTTTGTATGTTATACGTGGTCGGGGTGTGACAGATACACCTATCCTTTTCCAGCCTTTACCCAATCCTTTTTCTCCCTTACCGGCATCTCCTACATCCAAGCTATGCCGATGATCTGGAGGGTTTTATATACCCTTGAAAGGATCATCGAGCAGGAAGGGATTGATCTAGGAATGTCGGAGTTGGCTGAGATGTATGATCTCACAACGTTTGGATCCCACCAATATTTGTTTAAACGAAAACCTGGTGAAGAACACCCCATTTTTAAAGCCACCAAGAACGATACAAACTGGAAACGATGCTTTTTCTTTGTCAGAAGAGACTCTATCCCAAACGGAAAGGATCTACCCAGGGAGTGGTCCAGCCATGGTAGGACAGAGGATCTTGAGAAGGATCACCAGGTAATCTTGCTCTTGTGATAGGATCACTAACCCCCTTTTGTTTTATGTTATGCTGCTGTCACTGTTTCACACCTCATACCGTCTCCTGATACTAAGGAAAGGCTTGCTGCTTTTAGAAGACTCGGTTCTGAAACAAGATCATTCAAGACAATCACCCAGGATTCTCAAGAGGTATCCTTAGGCTCAGTCACCATGTCAAGTAAGTATCCTGTTTTTTTTATAGTTAAAGATTTAAATAAATAGTTAAATAGAAATAGGATAAGGATACTTATCTTGCTTTGAATGTGCAGGTGCTGGAAAAGGTTTAAAATCTGCCTCCAAGTTCAGCGTGACCGATCTGGACAACGTACAATCCTCCAAGAAGAAGCTTCCTGCCAGCCCGACTGCTTCGATCCCCAAGGCACCCGTTAAAGGAAGGGGTGGCAAGAAAAGAAAAGCCTCTGAAGCTGAGGATCTGCAAGGTCTGCCCCTGATCCGCCACCAGTTCCTTGAATACTTCAACGATGTAAGGATCCTTGTCCCTGCTTTGGTATCCAGCTTATTTGAGGATCACCTGTTCTTGAACTGTTCTTTATCTTCTTTACAGAAATTTGCTGAGATTGAAGACTACATTGGGCATGTCGAGGAGCAGGACAAGAAGATTGCTGACCTCCAACAAGTTGCATTGCTCAAGGATCTTAAGATTGCTAACCTCCAAAAGGATCTCAAAGATGCCAAAGCTCAGACAGCTACAATCCTGATTAATTTAGATTATGAGAAGAGTGAGATCACGGAGGATGCTAAGGTCTCCGCTGCCATAGCCATGTACAAGACCAAGCTACAAATGGCCCAAGAAGCTCAGGATCCTGCCTTTGACAGGAGCAACTGGGATGTGGAAGGCTGGAAGGCAAGCCTGGCTGAGCTGGATGACGAGGAGGAGGCTGAGGAGATCCTGACGATCGAGGCTGGAGGCAGTGGTAAGGATCATGGTGGTGAAGCTAGTGGAGCTGGAGATGGTGATGCAGCGAAGGTGTAGGCTGCAGCAATGGGCAATGACGGACACATCTAGACATAGCCGGAGCCCATTTTTTTAGGTTTGGTGGTAGTTTTTGTTAAACAATGGTTGGTTTGTATTTGAACAATAGTTTTAGGATTAAGGATCTAGGATCCTTTGGATAATAGGTAGGATTACAAATGGTGGGGGGATCCTCTGTTTGGGGGATGAAGCCATTGTGATCCTGCCGCCTTTGATTTCCTGCACTTGCTATAACCGCATAAACAATGGACACCCGTTGCCAACCCATGTGGACGGGCCACGTTTTGCTTGTAGAAACGTGGGTTGGCAATTTTGACAACCTTCGACGGTTAAACTTTTGTTAATAAAATAACTTTAATCTTTTTTGGCTTATCTTGTGTTGTTATCCTTGTTTGTCCTTTTAATTTTCAACTGTTTTAATATACACTTGTCTGAATAAGAAAAGTTGAACAAATTAGATAAAAAATATTTAGGATATGATCCAGGATCAAATATCCTATAGTTGAAAAATTCCAAAAAGTGGTATATTTTAAGGATCATGAGTTCAGTTGTCAAAGTACAAGGGTTATTCAAATAAACAATGAATAAAATCAAAATAGTTAAGGATCATACCTGGGGATCCAAGTTAGGATCCTAACCCTTAATACTATAACCAGGATAACCATAAGACAAACTTTAGTAAGAAGTAAGGATCAAGGATCCTTGGTTGTTTAACTTCGAAGACCTGAAATAGAACATAACTTGGGACTAAGCCAATATAAGATAAAAGTTAGCAACTGGGGACAAGACCAAAGGATAACTGGGGACAAGCCCATGGATAACTGGGGACAAGCCCAAGGATAACTGGGGACAAGCCCAAGGATCGTATGTGAACTGGAGTATGGCCCTAACTGGCGACTATACAAACTTAGTGGCATGAAAATGCCAAAACCTTAGCTAACGTGAAAACGTTAGAAACCTTAAGAACGGATGTATGGTACGTCTACCATTATACGTAGGATCCTAGGTATAGCCAGTACAATGGAATTATCAGCCCCTAAAACGAGTACTGGTCCCACTGCCATGAACTATACCAGGATCATCGTGCGCTACTGGCGGAACTGGGTCAAGCCCAAATAACTGGGGTCAAACCCAAGTAACTGGTTGCTTTTGTGGATAACCATCCTTTTGCTAAGAGTACCTGAACCTTCAAAACTCAGAATCACATGAAAGGGGGATAAAGGATGCAGGATCCTTATCCTTATGTGAGAAAGTAAGGAAATGAAATAGTTTGAGATTAGAATGTTACCAAAATGAGGATCATCTGTGCTCTAAGGATCCTTCAAGGATACTTATCATGTGAGGATCATAGGTCCTTATCATATAAAGTATTTCTTCAAATGGACGGCATTCCAGGCCCTGGGTATCAAATCACCTTCCATTGTTAGCAATCGATATGCCCCCTTTCCTGCCTCAGCTTCAATCAAGTAAGGGCCTTCCCATTTTGGTGCCAACTTTCCATCAGCAGGATTGGTGGTATTTTGAAATGCTTTCCTCAACACCATATCACCAATTTGGAACTTCCTGATCCTGACATTTTTGTTGTAAGCACCAGCCATCCTTTGCTGATAACTGGCCATCCTAATCCTTGCCAAATCCCTGATTTCTTCTATAGTATCCAGGTCTTGAACCAAGTTCTCATCATTTTCCTCAGTATCACGAATACTTGTTCTAGCAGTTGGAACCACCATTTCTGTAGGGATCACTGATTCTGCCCCAAATACCAAAGAGAATGGAGTTTGGCCTGTAGCATTCTTAGGAGTTGTCCTATCAGCCCAAAGCACATAAGGTAGTTCTTCTGCCCATTTCCCTTTCTTGGATCCAAGCTTCTTCTTCAAAATGTTGATGATGATCTTATTGGATGATTCTGCCTGACCATTAGCTTGTGGGTGGACTGGTGTTGATGTCATCATCTTAATCCCCCAGCTGTCACAAAAGTTAGTAGTTCTGCCCCCAATAAATTGGGAACCATTATCACATATAATTTCAGAGGGAATACCAAATCTAGTTATAATATTTCTTTTAATGAAGGATATAACTTCCTTTTCTCTGACTTGGGCAAAAGCTTCAGCTTCTATCCACTTGGAGAAGTAATCAGTCATAGCAAGCATGAACACTTTGGCACCAGGTGCCTTAGGGAGCTTACCAACTATATCCATACCCCATCTCATAAATGGCCAAGAGGAGGATATAGGATGCAAAAATTCAGTTGGTTGATGAAGGATATTGCTGTGTCTCTGACAAGGATCACATTTCTTAGCATACTCCACAGCATCTCTCTTCATAGTTGGCCAATAGTATCCTGTCCTCAGGATCCTTGAGAATAATGCCCTGTCCCCAGTGTGGTTTCCACAATCTCCTTCATGGAAGTCTTTTAAAACTTCTTGGATTTCAGGATCCTCAATGCATCTTAAATATGGTCCTGCAAGAGATCATTTATACAACATATTATTTAAAATTGTGAATTGAGATACCTTAATTTTGAAAGCCCTAGGGTTTTCTCCTGTAGGAATCTCTCCATGTTGTAAGTATCTCATGATTGGGAGGATCCATGATCCTGAATGAGATTGAGTATCCTCACTAGGGATAATTGTAGAATCCACTCCTATTTCCATAGCCACATGATCCTCGATGGCAGGAGCCAGGATATGGATAATGGGGATACTTATATCCTCCGGGATCTTCAAAGATGATCCTAGATTAGCCAATGCATCAGCTTCTACATTTTCTTCCCTTGGTACCTGTGTCAAACTAAAGGAAACAAAAGAGAGTGCCAATTCTTTGACTATCTCCAAATATTTGGTTAGCTTTTCACCTTTAACAGCATAGGATCCATTAAAGTGATTAGTGATTAACAAAGAATCTACATGTACCTCAAGATACCTGATCCTCATATGCTTAGCAATTTGCAAACCAGCTATCAAGGCTTCATATTCAGCCTCATTGTTAGTAGTTTGGAACTCACAAGCTATAGAGTGGGGTATTATGTCCCCCTGTGGCGATTTTAGTAGTATTCCAAGCCCTGTTCCTTTGACATTTGAGGATCCATCAGTATAGAGTATCCAAGGATCCTTGGTCTCCTCTAGCTGCTGGACTTCTAATTCAGCTTCATTTTGCAAATCACTACTGAAATCTGCCACAAAGTCAGCTAATGCTTGGGATTTAATGGCTGTCCTGGGCTCATATCTTATATCATATGCACTAAGCTTCACTGCCCACTTAGCCATCCTTCCTGACATTTCAGGTTTTCTGAGGACATTCTTAATTGGAAAATTAGTTTTGACAATAATGGCATGAGTTTCAAAATAATGTCTCAATTTTGTAGATGCCATAATTAATGCAAGGATAAGTTTTTCTAAGTGTGAATACCTGGATTCAGCATCAAGTAAACTCTTACTTACATAATAGACAGGATGTTGTGTACCTTCGTGATCCTTAACAAGGACGGCACTTACTGCTTTTGAGGATACCTCAAGATATAAGGATAACACATCTCCTTTTTCTGGTTTCATCAAGGTCGGGGCCGAGGATAGGTAATCCTTAAGAGCTCTTAGGGCACTTTCATGCTTCTCAGTCCACTCAAATTTCTTGTTCTTCCTTAGGATATCGTAGAATTCCTTGCACTTTTCTGAGGATTTGGATATGAATCTGTTTAAAGCTGCAATCCTGCCTATTAACCTCTGAACATCCTTAGCATTGGCAGGGGACTTGATGTTCACTATAGCTTTGATTTGTTCTGGACTGGCTTCAATGCCTCTTTTTGTCACCATATATCCTAAGAATTTACCTGCTTTAACACCAAAGTGACATTTTGACGGATTAAGTTTCATGTTATATTTGTCAAGGATATTGAATGCTTCCTCCAAGTCCCTTAGGTGATCCTCAGCCTTTTTGGATTTTACCACCATATCGTCTATGTAAACCTCCATAGTTTGTCCAATCTGATCCTTGAACATCATATTCACTAGCCTTTGATAAGTTGCACCTGCATTTCTTAGTCCAAATGGCATAGCAATATAACAGTATATACCAGTTGGAGTCATAAAGGCTGTATCCTCTTGATCGGATGGTTCCATCTGAATTTGTTGAAATCCGGATGAAGCATCCATAAAAGTTAATAGTTCATGACCCACAGTTGCATCCACCATGGAGTCAATGTGGGGTAATGGGAAAGGATCCTTGGGACATGCCTTATTTAAATCAGTGAAATCGACACATACCCTCCACTTTCCGTTTTTCTTTTGAACAACAACCACATTGGCCAACCATCTTGGATACTTGACCTCTCTAATCATACTTGCTCGGATTAATTTCTCAACCTCCTCCTGGATAATGGCATTTCTTTCTGGTGCAAATTTCCTCCTGGTTTGATGGATTGGTTTGAAGGACCTATCAATGCCAAGTTTGTGAGTGATTATATCTTTAGATATACCTGTCATGTCTTCGTGTTTCCATGCAAAGGTAGTCTTTCTCCTTTTGAGGAAGGATATGAGGTCTTCCTTCATTTCGCCAAGGATCCCTGATCCTATATAAACTTTAGATTCAGGATCATCAGGATCCATAAGGATTTCTACTACATCCTGCTCTCTTGCCTCCAAGACATCCCTTGGAGGATGCTTTAATTGCTATTGCTCCCTTGACTTTGAGGCTGGTTTCATTGATGATGTGTAGCAGTTCTTAGCTTCTTGCTGATCACTATCAATCTTCACTATTCCCCAAGGACTAGGAAGCTTCACACATTGATGATAAGTGGATGGGACTGCCTTCATATCATGTATCCAAGGCCTGCCAAGGATAACATTACAACAAGATAAACATTCAATAACACAAAATTTTTGGTAAGAATGTAGGCCTTCGATATAGATTGGGAGTTTAATGTCCCCCAGAGTATTCTTAGTCTCGCCACTGAATCCCACGAGCACAGAGGATCTTGGTATGATATCGGATTCAGGAATATTCATCTTCTTGAGGACATCAAGCTGGATAATGTTCACAGAGCTTCCTCCATCTATAAGGATCCTGCGAACAAAATGGTTAGAAATAAAAAGAGTGATAACTAAACCATCGTGATGAGGATCCTGAATGTCAACACGATCATTCTCATCAAAAGTTATGACTTTTCCTTCGGAGACATTGGATGTTCGAATGGGTCTATCTCCATTATCCATATCGGTTTCCTTTGCATGTCTTTTAGCTGCAGAGAAGGATGTTCCACAAATGTCTGATCCTCCAGAAATAAAGTTTATAACTTGTGCGTCTGCTGGAGGGGCTGGAGCTTTCTCTGGGATCCTTTCAGGATCCTGAATCCTTGACTTCTTTCTCCCCAATAATTCTTTCAAGTGCCCCTTGCTCAACAAGTATCCAATTTCTTTTCTCAGTGCGATGCATTCTTCTGTGAGATGCCCAAAATCTTCATGATATGCACACCACTTTGACTTATCTATAGTTGCAGCTGGTCTGTCATTTTTCCTGGGCCATCTAGCTTTATCGCCTAAATTCTGCATCGCAAGGATTAGTTCATTGTTATCAACAGAAAAACAATATTCAGAAATTGGAGGATAATCCTCATCATCCTCTTCTTGTTCAACAGCATGCACATTCTGGTTATCAGATTTGTTATAGGATCTAAACTTGTTGTTCTTGAATGAGGATCCTTGGTTCTCTTGCTTTGAGGATCCTGCTAAGCTCTCCTGGATCCTTTTGTCATCCTCTAGCCGGATGAACCTAAGGGCCCGGGTTCTTACCTCATCTAGATTCCTGCATGGTGTCATAACAAGATCATCATAGAATAATGAATCCCTAAGCAATCCCATTTTAAAGGCTTCAACAGCCGTAGCTATATCCAGGTTAGGAATATCTAAGGATTCTTTGCTAAATTTAGTGATATAATCCCTTAATGATTCATTATGACCTTGGGTTATCCTATACAGATCACTAGTTAAACGCTCAAATTTTCTACTACAAGAAAACTGGTTATTAAATAGGTTAACTAGATTAGCAAACGAGGTAATAGAATAAGGGGGAAGACTTAGCAGCCATTTAAGAGCCGATCCAGTAAGAGTGGATCCAAATCCCTTGCACAGACATGCTTCCTTTAACCTTTCTGGGATGGGATTAATCTCCATCCTTTCCCTGTACTGTGCTATGTGTTCTTCAGGATCTGTTGAACCGTCGTACAACTTCATGGTAGGCACGTGGAACCTCTTGGGTATCTCAGCATCACAGATTCGTGGTGTAAAACGAGATATCTTGTGGCTCCCATCTGCAATCTCCGGGATAGGCTTGACCACTCCTGGGACACTTGATATCATATCCTTTAACTTTTGTAATTCTCTGGCCATGGCATGATTGATACCTGTATCCTGCATAAGGCCATGGTTAGTGGTATAAGAATTATTGAAAGTGTTACCTCCCATTGGGTTCAAATTAGGAAGAGCGGATGTGAATCCATATTGTTGGGGCTCTGGAATGACCGATGGACCAGTAGAAGCAATGGTCTGCATTGGAATAAAATCTCCCTGATGGATATCGGAACTCCCTGATTGCAAACTCCTTAAGGATCCCGGGAAGGATCCATGAAACTGAGAGGATCCTTGAACCTGGGAGGATCCTTGAAACTGAGAGGATCCTTGAAGCTGGGAGGATCCTGGAACATAGGAGGATCCTTGAACCTGGGAGGATCCTGGGACTTAGGAAGATCCTTGAACCTAGGAGGATCCTTGAGACTGAGAGGATCCTTGAAGCTGAGAGGATCCTTGAAACTGAGAGGATCCTTGAAACGGCCAGAACCCTTGAATCTGCTGCGCTCCTGAGTATCCTCCTGAGCTTACGAAGGATCCTATATGCTGAGGATGGGATCCTGCTGGTTGGACGTATGACCCTGAAGCCTGAGTCATTGCTGATGATCCGTAATGCACTCCTTTTGGTCCTCCCACATATTGAACGTCTGGAACCACTGAAGGCTGAGAAGTTATAACCGGAGTATCGAAATTCAAAGATCTGGGCATCAGTGGGGAATGATCCTCTGCCGATCTCTTCTGTTTCTTGATGTCTCCAATTTCTCTAAGAATCCTCTCATTGGTCTTATCCTGCTGCTGTATATGCTCCTTCATCTGCAAAATCAGAGTAAACAAGTCACTTGTAGTGGGAGTATAAGAAGCAGAAGAAGTTGGAGGTTTTGAGAAAATGGGAGTTGGTTTCTTCTCGGCATTTTTCTGAGGTCCAGAAGGTGGTGGAGGCAAAGGTGGAATGCCCTGGGATGAATTGACTACAGACATCGCACTGGAGATGTTCTTTGATGATGAAGCCATCTGCTTGGAAGTAACGAACCGAAATGATCACAAAAATGAGAATTTCTTAGGAATGAAGCACCAATTGCCCCACGGTGGGCGCCAAACTGTTTTGGTCAAAAATCAGACGAGGATTATGCAACCAAACTCTCTGTTACGGGGTATGATGCTTGAGTTGGTAAACAACAATGAGGATCACTAAGAAATGAATTGCACAGGAGACACAAAGATTTATACGAGGAAAAAGCCCTTGATCAATGAATGATCTCCGGCATAAAAAACCTCGGGTGATGGAAACTACCGATCACCAACTCAAATTAAACAATAATTCTTTTACAACTTCGGATGATAGCGAGCTAAGTACAAGGATCACTATAGTGTATCGTGTAGAAATGTATGAAAAATGCTAAGTGTTTTGCCGAGAGCTGGTGAGTGCAGTTGTACGAGTGTGTGTAGCCAAAAATAGCCAAGTCCTCTAAAAGATACCTCGCTACCCCCTTAAAATTAGAAAGTATCTAGCCTAACTAATTGTCCGCATTTCGTGCCTTCTCCCCACGTTCTCCATAACGTTCACAATGGTCAAGCACGTGCAGAATTGAAGGGAATATGCTCCAGGAATATCGCCATGACCAAGTCCAAGCCGGTACTCCTGCAAAACAATACCGAATTCAAAGTGAACAATCATTAGTATAAGGATCCTTAGGATGATCCATGATCCTGATCCTGAAGTACTTCTGAGGATCACTAATTATCACAGAAGTAAGGATCACCAAACAGGATAACACTTGAGGATCACAGGTCAGTAAGAAATCCTCCCCTAACAACGATGAACTGATCCTTGCAATGCAGAATTTAGGTGAAAAAGCAAGATGGCCCAGAAAAAGTGATAAGCCAGCTGCAACGAAAGACAAATCCAAATGGTGTGCATACCATGAAGATTTTGGTCATCTCACTGAAGAATGTATTGCACTCAGAAAAGAGATTGGTTACCTGTTAAGCAAAGGACACTTGATGGAGTTGTTGGGAAGAAAAAGTCAAGGATCCAGGATCCTGAAAAAGTTCCAGAAAGAGCTCCTGCTCCTCCTGCTGATGCACAAATTATTAACTTCATATCCGGTGGATCAGATATATGTGGCACTTCCTTTTCAGCAGCCAAGAGGCATGCCAAGGAGACCAAGATGGATAATGGAGATAGACCCATCCGAACCTCTACTGTTACACAGGAAAAAAATATAACTTTTGATGAGGATGATCGTGTTGATGTCCAGGATCCTCATCATGATGGTTGTTTTGGTCAAAAAATCTGATGAGGATATTGCAACCAAACTCTCTGTTACGGGGTATGATGCTTGAAATGTAGAATAATGACAAGGATCACTTCAATGTAAATTGTACAAATGACACAAGGATTTATACGGGGAAAAAGCCCTTGATCAAGAGTTGATCTCCGGCACAAAAAACCTCGGGTGATGGAAACTACCGATCACCAAGCTCAAATAAATCAACAAATGTTTACAACTTCGGATAGTAACGAGCTAGGTACAAGGATCACTATCGTGAAATGTGTAAAAGTGAGTGAAAACTAATGAGTGTTCGTCGAGAGCTTCAAGAGTGTGAGTATATGAGAGTGTGTGTAGCTGAAAATGGCTAAGTGTTCTAATTCTAGCTCGTTACCCCTATAAAAATAGAAGTTAACTACAATAACTAACTATCCGACTTTTGTGCCAAGCTCCCACGTTCTCCACAACGTCCATTTCCAGTCAAACGTGTGCGAAATGCCCGTGGAATATTCCTTAGTACCGTTGCCAAGACCAAGTCACGTTTATTACTCCTGCGAAGTAATACAAAAATCAAACAAACAATCGTTAGTATGAGGATCCTTAAGGTGATCCATGATCCTGATCCTGAAGCTCTTCTGAGGATCACTATCTGTCACAGAAGTAAGGATCATTAATTAGGATAACAAGTAAGGATCACTAAGTGTTAGAAAATCCTCCCCTAACAATTGCCCCCAAAATATAAGGAGTGATATGTAAAATGAGCGAGTTATGTTTTCCTGATCTTATCCGCAACTAACTATCGTAAATATAGCTGTTATTGTTGAACTATCCGTTGCAATCGTGACGTCACAGAAGTGACAACCCTGCATAATCATGATTATAAATAGGAGATAGAGATAGGATCGATTGCATTTAAATTCAAAGAAACTCCCTTTAAATTCTTGGTCGAAGATCTATCAGGTATCTCTTCTTTCATCTCCCCTTCTCTTACTCTGTTTTTCTTTCTTTCTATCATCTCTTCAAGAATTATGCTCCGGTCCTCCCCCGCCAAGGATCACCAGAAGGATAGTCCCTTGAAAAGCCAAGGGATCATCAAAGACTCGATACATGAGAGGTGTTGTTTTAACGATGCTCAGATAGACAAAATTCATCACTGCTTTCCGGCGAGTGCCTTTTTCAAACCCTTCGATCCTACTATTCTGAGCGACTATGTTTCAGAAACATGGGTTGCCTTTCCAGTTACTCCATTTTCCATAGGGTACACCTATCCTTTCCCAGAATTTACACAATCCTTCTTTTCCCTTACCGGCATTTCTTATATCCAAGCCATGCCGATGATTTGGAGGGTTTTGTATACCCTAGAGAGGATCATCGAGCAGGAAGGCATTGATTTAGGAATGTCAGAACTGACACAATTGTATGATCTTACTACCTTTGGTTCCCATCGTTATTTGTTCAAACGAAAACCCGGCGGAGAACACCCCCTTCTTAAAGTCACCAAGAACGACACAAATTGGAAACGTCGTTTCTTCTTTGTCAGGAGGAATACCATTCCAAATGGAAAGGATCTACCAAGGACATGGTCAACCCATGGTAGGCCAGAGGATCCTAAGAAGGATCACCAGGTAGTCTTGTTTTTGTATAAGGATCACTAACCCATTTTTGTCTTGTGTTATGCAGCTATTTCTGTTTCACACATCATCACAACATCCGCAACCGAGGATAGGCTTGCTGCTTTTTGGAAGCTTGATCCTGAAATAAGGACATTTAAGATAGACACCCAAGACTCACAAGAAGTATCCTCAGGTTCCATCACCATGTCAAGTAAGTATCCTGCTTGATTTATAGTTTGAATATTAAAATAAATAATTAAATTGAAATAGGATTAGGACACTTATCTTGCTTTGATTGTGTAGGTGCCGGAAAATCTGCCAAGCCTGTATCCCAGTTCAACACGGCTGACCTTGATGTTGTTCGATCCAGGAAGAAGAGGTCTACTACCAGTCCTAGCATCTCCATTCCCAAAGCACCCACTAAAGGAAAGGGTGGTAAGAAGAGGAAAACTTCTGACACTGAGGACCTTCAAGGCCTACCACTGATCCGCCACCAGTTCCTTGATTACTTCAATGATGTAAGGATCACCAATTCTGCCTAGGTATCCTACTCATATGAGGATCACCTGATCTTGAACTGCTTTGTCCTTTTCTTTGCAGAAATTTGCTGAGATTGAAGATTATGTGGGGAACGTCGAGGAGCAGGACAAGAAGATTGCTGACCTCCAACAGGTTGCAGTGCTCAAGGACCTTGCAATTGCTGATCTTCAGAAGGAACTCCAAGATGCCAAGACTAAGACGGCTAAACTTCTGATTGACCTTGACTATGAGAAGCATGATCTCATAGAAAATGCTAAGATTTCTGCTGCCATCACAATGTATCAGACAAAATTAAAGATGGCCCAGGAAGCTCAAGATCCTAACTTCGATAGAAGCAGCTGGGATGTTGAGGGCTGGAAAGCAAGGTTGGCTGATCTTGAGGATGATGAGGAGGAGGCTACTGAGGTCTTGGCGATTGAGGCAAGTGGCAGTGGAAAGGATCTGATGAAGGATACCGCAGCTGGAGGGGAAGAGGATGCAGCAAAGGTGTAGGCTGCACAATTGGGCGATGATGGACATTCCTAGACGCAGCCGGAGCCCAATTTTTAAATTTGGTAGTAGTTTTTTGTGGTTGTGATGTTGAACAATTTAATGGTTTGTACTGAACAATAGTTTTTAGGATTAAGGATCATGTATGATCCTTTGGACAATAGGCAGGATTGCATATGGTGGAGGGATCCTCTGTTTGGGGGATGAAGCCATTGTGATCCTGCCGCCTTTATATTCCTGCACTACTTTTGAACTTATTATCATGGACACCCTTTACCTACCCCAGCGGACGGGCCACGTTTTGCTGGTAGATGCTCGGGGTAGGTAATTTTGACAACCTTTTAAGGGTTAGTCTTTTGTTAATAAATAAAATCTTAACCTTTTGTCACTTATCTTGTGTTGTTATCCTTTTGTTTCTTTAATTCTCCTTTGTTTTGATGCCCACTTATTGAATAAACAATTTTGAATAAGTCATATTGAAAACATTTAGGACATGATCCATGATCAAATATCCTATAGTTAAAGAATCCCAAAAAGCAATATGTTTTAAGGATCACGAGTCTAGTTGTCAAATTTTAAGGGTTATTCAAATAAATAATGAATAGAATTAAAAATAGTTAAGGATCATACCTGAGGGTCCAAGTTAGGATCCTAACCATAATAAGGATAACTATAAGATAAACCTTAGAGAGAAGTAAGGATCAAGGATCCCTAGTTGCTTGTCTTCAAGGACCTGAAATAGATCATATCTTGGGACTAAGCCAATATAAGATAAGAGTTAGCAACTGGGGACAAGCCCAAGGATAACTGGGGACAAGCCCAAGGATAACTGGGGACAAGCCCAAGGATCGTATGTAAACTAGAGTATGGCCCTAACTGGCGACTATCCAAACTTAGTGACATGAAAATGCCAAAACCTTAGCTAACGTGAAAACGTTAGAAACCTTAAGAACGGATGTATGGTACGTCTACCATTATACGTAGGATCCTAGGCATAGCCAGTACAATGGAATTATCAGCCCCTAAAACGAGTACTGGTCCCACTGCCTTGAACTATACCAGGATCATCATGCGCTACAGGCGGAACTGGGGTCAAGCCCAAATAACTGGGGTTAAACCCAAGGAACGGATTGCTTCTGCAGATAACCAATGTTATGCTAAGGATACCTGAACTTTCAAAACTTAAACTCACGTGATAGATGGATAAAGGACACATGATCCTTATCCTTATATGAGAAAATAAAGAAATGAAATAGTTCAAAATTAGGATATTACCTAAGTAAGGATCACTGATACTTTAAGGATCCTTTAAGGATACCTCTAATGTGAGGATCATCTGTGCCATGAGGATCCTGGTCACATGAAATATTTCTTCAAGTGGACAGCATTCCAAGCTCTTGGTAGCAAATCACCTTCCATGGTTAGCAATCTATATGCCCCCTTTCCTGCTTCAGCTTCAATCAAATAAGGGCCTTCCCATTTTGGAGCCAATTTTCCATCAGCAGGATTGGTGGTATTCTGAAATGCTTTCCTCAATACCATATCTCCAACTTGAAACTTCCTGATCCTGACATTTTTGTTGTAGGCACCAGCCATTCTTTGTTGATAACTGGCCATCCTTATCCTAGCCATATCCCTGATTTCTTCAATAGTATCCAGGTCTTGAGCCAAGTTCTCATCATTTTCTTCAGGATCACGAGTACTTGTTCTAGCAGTTGGAACCACCATTTCTGTTGGGATCACTGATTCTGCCCCAAATACCAAAGAGAATGGCGTTTGACCAGTAGCATTCTTAGGGGTTGTCCTATCAGCCCAAAGCACATAGGGTAGTTCTTCTGCCCATTTCCCTTTCTTGGATCCAAGCTTCTTCTTCAAATTGTTGATGATGATCTTGTTGGATGATTCTGCTTGACCATTAGCTTGTGGGTGGACTGGTGTTGATGTTATCATCTTAATCCCCCAGCTGTCACAAAAGTTAGTGGTTCTGCCCCCAATAAATTGGGAACCATTATCACATATAATCTCAGAAGGAATTCCAAATCTAGTTATAATATTTCTTTTAATGAAGGATATAACTTCCTTTTCTCTGACTTAGGCAAAAGCTTCAGCCTCTATCCACTTAGAGAAGTAATCAGTCATAGCAAGCATGAATACTTTTCCACCAGGTGCCTTAGGGAGCTTACCAACTATATCCATACCCCATCTCATAAATGGCCAAGAGGAGGATATAGGATGCAATAATTCAGCTGGTTGATGAAGGATATTGCTGTGTCTCTGACAAGGATCACATCTCTTAGCATACTCCACAACATCTCTCTTCATGGTTGGCCAGTAGTATCCTGTCCTCAGGATCCTTGAGAATAATGCCCTGCCCCCAGTGTAGTTTCCACAATCTCCTTCATGGAAGTCTTTTAAAACTTCTTGGATTTCAGGATCCTCAATGCATCTCAAGTATGGTCCTGCAAGAGATCGTCTATACAACATACTATTTAAAATTGTGAATTGAGATACCTTAGATTTGAAAGCCCTAGGGTTTTCTCCTGTAGGAATCTCTCCATGTTGTAAGTATCTCATAATTGGTGAGATCCATGATCTTGATCCTGAATGGGATTGAGTATCCTCACTAGGGATAATTGCAGAATCATTTCCTATTTCCATAGCCGCATGATTCTCGATAGCCGGGGTCAGGATATGGATAATAGGGATCTTGATATCCTCCGGGATCTTCAAGGATGATCCTAAGTTAGCCAATGCATCAGCTTCTGTATTTTCTTCCCTTGGTACCTGCGTCAAACTAAAGGAAACAAAAGAGAGTGCCAAACTTTTGACTATCTCTAAATATTTGGTTAGCTTTTCACCTTTAACAGCATAGGATCCATTAAAGTGGTTTGTAATTAACAATGAATCTACATGTACCTCAAGATACCTGATCCCCATATGCTTTGCAATTTTCAAACCAGCAATTAAGGCTTCATATTCAGCCTCATTGTTAGTGGTTTGGAACTCACAAGCTATAGAGTGGGGTATTATGTCCCCCTGTGGCGATTTTAGTAGTATTCCAAGCCCTGTGCCTTTGACATTTGAGGATCCATCAGTATAGAGTATCCAAGGATCCTTGGTCTCTTCTAGCTGCTGGACTTCTAACTCAGCTTCCCTTTGTAGATCACTACTGAAATCAGCCACAAAGTCAGCTAATGCTTGGGATTTGATGGCTGTCCTAGGCTCATATCTTATATCATATGCACTTAGCTTCACTGCCCACTTAGCCATCCTTCCTGACATCTCTGGTTTCCTGAGGACATTCTTAATTGGAAAATTAGTTTTAACAACAATAACATGAGTTTCAAAATAATGTCTTAACTTAGTAGATGCCATAATTAATGCAAGAATAAGCTTTTCAAGGTGTGAATACCTGGATTCGGCATCAAGTAAACTTTTACTTACATAATAGACAGGATGTTGTGTACCTTCATGATCCTTAACAAGGACCGCACTTACTGCTTTTGAGGATACTGCAAGATACAAGGATAGCACATCGCCTTTTTCTGGTTTCATCAAGGCCGGGGCTGAGGATAGATAATCTTTGAGGGCTCTTAAAGCATTTTCATGTTTCTCAGTCCACTCAAATTTCTTGTTCTTCCTTAGGATATCATAGAATTCTTTGCACTTCTCTGAGGATTTGGATATAAATCTGTTCAAAGCTGCTATCCTGCCTGTTAGCCTTTGAACATCCTTAGCATTGGCCGGAGATTTGATGTTCACTATTGCTTTGATTTGTTCCGGGCTAGCTTCAATGCCTCTCTTTGTCACCATATATCCTAAGAATTAACCTGCTTTAACACCAAAGTGACATTTTGAAGGATTAAGTTTCATGTTATATTTGTCAAGGATATCGAGTGCTTCCTCCAAGTCCCTTAGGTGATCCTCAGCTTTTATGGATTTTACCACCATATCATCTATCTAAACCTCCATAGTTTGTCCAATCTGATCCTTGAACATCATATTCACCAGCCTTTGATATGTTGCACCTGCATTTCTTAGTCCGAACGGCATAGCAATATAGCAGTATATACCAGTTGGAGTCATGAAGGCTGTATCCTCTTGATCGGATGGTTCCATTTGGATTTGTTGAAATCCAGATGAAGCATCCATAAAAGTTAACAGTTCATGACCCGCAGTTGCATCCACCATGGAGTCAATGTGGGGTAATGGGAAAGGATCCTTGGGACATGCCTTATTTAAATCTGTAAAATTGACACATACCCTCCACTTTCCGTTTTTCTTTTGAACAACAACCACATTGGCCAACCATCTTGGATACTTGACCTCTCTAATCATACCTTCCCGGAGAAATTTCTCTACCTCTTCCTGGATAATGGCATTTCTTTCCGGTGCAAACTTTCTTCTCCTTTGATGGATCGGTTTGAAGGACCTATCAATGCCAAGTTTGTGAGTGATTACATCTTTAGATATGCCTGTCATGTCTTCATGTTTCCATGCAACGGTAGTCTTTCTCCTTTTGAGGAAGGATACGAGCTCTTCTTTTATACCGCCAAGGATCCCTGACCCGATATAGATTTTGGATTCAGGATCATCAGGATCCATGAGGACTTCTACCACATCCTGCTCTCTTGCCTCCAAGACATCCCTTGGAGGATACTTTGATTGCTATTGCTCCCTTGACTTCGAGGCTGGTTTCATCGATGAAGTATAGCAATTCTTAGCCTCCTGCTGATCACTATCAATCTTCACTATTCCCCAAGAACTAGGGAGCTTCACACATTGATGGTAGGTAGATGGGACTGCCTTCATATCGTGTATCCAGGGCCTGCCAAGGATAACATTACAACAAGATAAACAGTCAATAACACAAAATTTTTTATAAGAGTGTAGGCCTTCGATGTATATAGGGAGCTTAATGTCCCCCAGGGTATTCTTAGTTTCGCCACTAAATCCCACGAGCACGGAGGATCTTGGTATGATATCTGTTTCAGGGATACCCATCTTCTTTAGAACATCAAGCTGGATAATGTTCACTGAACTTCCTCCGTCTATAAGGATCCTGCGGACAAAATGGTTAGAAATGAAAAGAGTAATAACTAAACCATCGTGATGAGGATCCTGGATATCAAAACGATCATCCTCATCAAAGGTTATGACTTTTCCTTCGGAGACACTTGATGTTCGAACAGGTCTTTCTCCATTATCCATTTTAGTTTCCTTTGCATGCCTTTTAGCTGCTGAGAAGGATGTGCCACAAATGTCTGATCCTCCAGAAATAAAGTTTATTACTTGTGCATCTGCTGGAGGGGCTGGAGCCTTCTCAGGGATCCTTTCAGGATCCTGAGTTCTTGACTTTTTTCTTCCCAACAATTCTTTTAGATGCCCCTTGCTCAACAAGTATCCAATTTCCTTTCTTAGTGCAATGCATTCTTCTGTGAGATGCCCAAAATCTTCATGATATGCACACCACTTTGATTTATCCTTAGTTGCAGCTGGCCTATCGTTTTTTCTGGGCCATCTAGCTTTATCACCTAGATTCTGCATCGCAAGGATTAGTTCATTATTATCGACAGAAAAACAATATTCAGAAATTGGAGGATAATCCTCATCATCCTCTTCTTGATCAACAGAATGCACGTTCTGATTATCAGATCTGTTGTAGGATCTGAACTTGTTGTTCCTGAATGAGGATCCTTGCTTATCTTGCTTTGAGGATCCTGCTAACCTCTCCTGGATCCTCTTGTCATCCTCTAGCCGGATGAACCTAAGTGCCCGGGTTCTTACCTCATCTAAGTTCCTGCATGGTGTCATAACAAGATCATCATAGAACGACGAATCCCTAAGCAATCCCATTTTAAAGGCCTCAACAGCCGTGGCTATATCTAAGTTGGGAATGTCTAAGGATTCTTTACTGAATTTAGTAATGTAATCCCTTAATGATTCATTATGACCCTGGGTTATCCTATATAGATCACTAGTTAATCGTTCGAATTTTCTACTACAAGAAAACTGATTATTAAACAGGTTAACTAGATTAGCAAATGAGGTAATAGAGTAGGGGGAAGACTTAGCAGCCATTTGAGAGCTGATCCAGTAAGGGTGGATCCGAATCCCTTGCATAGGCATGCTTCCTTTAACCTTTCTGGGATTGGATTGATCTCCATCCTCTCCCTGTATTGTGCTATGTGTTCTTCAGGATCCGTCGAACCATCATACAGCTTCATTGTTGGCACATGGAACCTCTTGGGTATCTCAGCATCACAGATTTGTGGTACAAAACGAGATATCTTGTGGCTCCCATCTGCAATCTCTGGGATAGGTTTGACCACTCCTGGAACACTTGATATCATATCCTTTAGCTTTTGCAATTCTCTGGCCATGGCATGATTGATACCGGGATCCTGCATAAGACCATGGTTAGTAGTATAAGAATTATTAAAAGTGTTACCTCCCATCGGATTCAAATTAGGAAGAATGGATGTTAATCCATATTGTTGGGGCTCTGGAATGATCGAGGGACCAGTAGAAGCATTGGTCTGCATTGGAATAAAATCTCCCTGATGGACATCTGAACTTCCTGTTTGCAAACTCCTCAAGGATCCTGGCATCTGGAAGGATCCCTGAAACTGGGACAATCCTGGAATAAAGGAGGATCCTTGAACATGGGATGATCCTGGACCAAAGGAGAATCCTTGAACCTGGGATGATCCTGGAACAAAGGAGGATCCTTGAACCTGGGATGATCCTGGAACAAAGGAGGATCCTTGAACCTGGGATGATCCTGGAACAAAGGAGGATCCTTGAACCTGGGATGATCCTGGACCAAAGGAGGATCCTTGAACCTGGGATGATCCTGGAACAAAGGAGGATCCTTGAACCTGGGATGATCCTGGAACAAAGGAAGATCCTTGAATCTGGGATGATCCTGGAACAAAGGAAGATCCTTGAACCTGCTGCGCTCCTGAATATCCTCCTGAATTCGTGAGGGATCCCATATGCTGAGGATAGGATCCCGCTGGCTGGAAATATGAACCTGATGTATGGGTCACTGTTGTTGTTCCGTAGTGCACTCCTTTTGGTCCACCCACATATTGAACATCTGGAACCACTGGTGGCTGAGAAGTAATCACCGGAGTATCAAAATTCAAAGATTTTGGCACCAGTGGGGAATGATCCTCTGCCGTTTTCTTTTGCTTCTTGAGATCTCCGATTTCTTTGAGAATCCTTTCATTGGTCTTATCGTGTTGCCGTATCTGATCCTTCATCTGCAAAATCAAAGTAAACATGTCACTAGTAGTGGGAGTGTAAGAAGCAGAAGAAGTTGGAGGTTTTGAGAAAATGGGAGTTGGTTTCTTCACAGCATTCTCAGCATTCTTCTGGGATCCAGAAGGTGGTGGAGGCAAAGGGGGAACGCCTTGTGAAGAAGTGAATGAGGGCATCAAATTTGAAGCATTCTTCGCTAAGGAAGCCATTTGCTTGGTTGTAGTGAACTGAAATGAGCACAGAAATGCGAATTTCTCTAAGGATGAAGCACCAATTGCCCCACGGTGGGCGCCAAACTGTTTTGGTCAAAAAATCTGATGAGGATATTGCAACCAAACTCTCTGTTACGGGGTATGATGCTTGAAATGTAGAATAATGACAAGGATCACTTCAATGTAAATTGTACAAATGACACAAGGATTTATACGGGGAAAAAGCCCTTGATCAAGAGTTGATCTCCGGCACAAAAAACCCCGGGTGATGGAAACTACCGATCACCAAGCTCAAATAAATCAACAAATGTTTACAACTTCGGATAGTAACGAGCTAGGTACAAGGATCACTATCGTGAAATGTGTAAAAGTGAGTGAAAACTAATGAGTGTTCGTCGAGAGCTTCAAGAGTGCGAGTATATGAGAGTGTGTGTAGCTGAAAATGGCTAAGTGTTCTAATTCTAGCTCGTTACCCCTATAAAAATAGAAGTTAACTACAATAACTAACTATCTGACTTTTGTGCCAAGCTCCCACGTTCTCCACAACGTCCATTTCCAGTCAAACGTGTGCGAAATGCCCGTGGAATATTCCTTAGTACCGTTGCCAAGACCAAGTCACGTTTATTACTCCTGCGAAGTAATACAAAAATCAAACAAACAATCGTTAGTATGAGGATCCTTAAGGTGATCCATGATCCTGATCCTGAAGCTCTTCTGAGGATCACTATCTGTCACAGAAGTAAGGATCATTAATTAGGATAACAAGTAAGGATCACTAATTGTTAGAAAATCCTCCCCTAACAATGGTCTTGTTATTACTTTGTTTATATCTAATCATTTTGTTCGTAGGATCTTAATAGATGGAGGAAGCTCAGTAAACATCATTCGGCTTGATGTCCTCAAGAAGAAAAACATCCCTGAATCGGATATTGTCCCAAGATCCTCAGTTCTTGTGGGATTCAGTGGAGAAACCAAGAACACATTGGGGGACATTAAACTTCCCATCTACATAGAAGGACTTCATTCTTATCAGAAATTTTGTGTTATAGATTGCTTATCCTGTTGCAATGTTATCCTTGGCAGGCCATGGATACATGACATGAAGGCAGTCCCATCTACATATCATCAATGTGTAAAGCTTCCTAGTCCATGGGGGGTAGTGAAGATTGAGAGTGATCAACAAGAAGCCAAGAATTGCTACACATCATCAATGAAACCAGCCTCAAGACCCAGGGAGCAATAGCAATTAAAGCATCCTCCAAGAGATGTCTTGGAGGCAAGAGAACAGGATCTGAAAGATATCCTTATGGATCCTCAGGATCCTGAATCCAAGATCTTCATAGGATCAGGGATCCTCAACAACATTGAACAGGATCTAGTATCCTTCCTCAAGAAGAGAAAAACTACCTTTGCCTGGAAGCATGAAGACATGACATGTATCTCTAAAGATATAATTACTCATAAGCTTGGCATTGACAGGTCATTCAAGCCCATACATCAAAAAAGGAGAAAGTTTGCACCTGAGAGGAACACCATTATCCAGGAGGAGGTAGATAAGCTATTCCGAGCAGGTATGATAAGAAAGGTCAAGTATCCAAGGTGGTTAGCCATTGTGGTTGTTGTTCAAAAGAAAAATGGAAAGTGGAGGGTATGTGTCGATTTTACCGATTTAAACAAGGCATGTCCCAAGGATCCTTTCCCATTACCCCACATTGACTCCATGGTGGATGCTACCGCGGGTCATGAATTGTTGACTTTTATGGATGCTTCATCTGGATTTCAACAAATTCAGATGGAACCATCTGATCAAGAGGATACAACCTTTATGACCCCAACTGGTATATATTGTTATATTGCTATGCCATTTGGACTAAGAAATGCAGGTCCTACTTATCAAAGGCTAGTCAATATGATGTTTAAGGAACAAATAGGACACACTATGGAAGTCTATATAGACGACATGGTGGTTAAGTCCAAGAAAGCTGAGGATCACCTTAGAGACTTGGAGGAAGCATTTGATATCCTTGATAAATTCAATATGAAATTAAACCCTTCAAAGTGTCACTTTGGTGTTAAAGCAGGCAAGTTCCTAGGCTACATGGTAACAAAAAGAGGCATAGAAGCAAGTCCAGAGCAAATCAAGGCAATTGTGAATATCAAATCTCCTGCCAATGCTAAGGATGTGCAAAGATTGACAGGGAGGATCGCAGCCTTGAACAGGTTCATATCTAAGTCATCAGAAAAGTGCAAAGAATTCTATGACATTCTGAGAAAGAACAAGAAATTTGAGTGGACTGAAAAGCACGAAAATGCTCTCAAAGCCCTTAAGGATTACCTATCCTCAGCTCCTGCCTTGATGAAAGCAGAAAAAGGAGATATATTATCCTTATATTTGGCAGTCTCTTCTAAAGCTGTAAGTGTAGTCCTTGTTAAGGATCACGAAGGTACACAACATATTGTCTATTATGTAAGTAAGAGTTTGCTTGATGCTGAATCCAGGTATTCACATTTAGAGAAACTTATCCTTGCTTTGATTATGGCATCTACTAAATTAAGACATTATTTTGAAACTCATGCCATTATTGTTAGAACTAACTTCCCAATTAAGAATGTTCTCAGGAAACCTGAAATGTCAGGAAGGATGGCCAAATGGGCAGTGAAGCTTAGTGCCTATGATATAAGATATGAGCCAAGAACTGCCATTAAATCTCAAGCCTTAGCTGACTTTGTGGCAGATTTCAGTAGTGATTTACAAAGAGAAGCTAAGTTAGAAGTTTAGCAGCTTGAAGAGACTAAGGATCCTTGGATACTCTTCACTGATGGAGCCTCTAACATCAAAGGAACTGGACTTGGAATACTACTAAAATCGCCACAGGGGGACATAATACCCTACTCAATAGCTTGTAAGTTTCAAACTACTAATAATGAGGCTGAATATGAAGCCTTAATAGCTGGTTTGCAAATTGCCAAACATATGAGGATCAGGTATCTTGAGGTACATGTAGATTCATTATTAATCACCAATCACTTTAATGGATCCTATGATGTTAAAGGTGAAAAGCTAATTAAATATTTAGAGATAGTCAAAGAATTGGCACTCTCTTTTGTTTCTTTTAGTTTGACACAGGTACCCAGAGAAGAAAATGTAGAAGCTGATGCATTGGCCAACCTTGGATCATCCTTGAAGATTCCAGAGAATATTAAAATTCCCATTATTCATATCCTAACCCCTGCTATAGAGGATCATATAGCTATGGAGATAGGAGAGGATTCTGTAATCATCCCTAGTGATGATACACAATCTCATTCAGGATCATGGATCCTTCCAATCATGAGATATATACAACATGGAGAGATCCCTACAGGACAAAATCCTAGAGATTTCAAAGTCAAGGTATCTCAATTCACATTATTAAATAACATGTTATATAAACGTTCTCTTGCAGGTCCATATCTAAGATGCATTGAGGATCCTGAAGTTCAAGAAGTCCTAAAGGATTTTCATGAAGGAGATTGTGGAAACCATACGGGGGGCAGAGCACTGTTCTCAAGGATCCTTAGGACAGGATACTATTGGCCTACCATGAAGAAGGATGCTGTGGATTATGCCAAGAGATGTGATGCATGTCAGAGACATAGCAATATCCTTCATCAACCAGCAGAGCTCCTGCATCCTATATCCTCTTCTTGGCCATTCATGAGATGGGGAATGGATATAGTTGGTAAATTTCCCAAAGCACCAGGAGGAAAAGTGTTCATGCTTACTGTTTTGGTCAAAAATCAAGCTAAGATAATGCAACCAAACTTTCTGTTGTGAGGTGTGATGCTTGAATCAATGAACAATGCTAAGGATCACTCAGAAATGTAATAAACAAGTGACACAAAGATTTATACGAGGAAAAAGCCCTTGATCAAGAGTTGATCTCCGGCATAACAAACCTCGGGTGATGGAAACTACCGATCACCAAATTAGATTAAACAAAAATGTTATTACAACTTTGGATGATAGCGAGCTTGTACAAGGATCACTAGAGTGTAACGTGCAAAAAAGTGTGTAATCGCCAAGTAAACTGTCGAGAGCTGATGAGAGCAGTTACGAGTGTGTGTGTTAAGCTAAAAATAGCCAAGTGTTCTAATTTAGCTCGCTATCCCCTTTTAAATTTAAAAAATATCTAATCTAACTAACAATCCGCATTTCATGCAAGTCTTCCACGAACTCCATAACGTCCATTTTAGTCATGCACGTGCGGAATCAAAAGGGAATATGCTCCAGGAATATCGCCAAGACCAAGTCCAAGCTCGTACTCCTGCAAAACAACATCATATTCAAAGCAGACAATCGTTAGTATAAGGATCCTCATGATGATCCTGGATCCTGATCCTACAACACTCTCTGAGGATCACTAATTCAGACAGAATTAAGGATCCCTAAGCCCAACAGTAATTGAGGATCACTGATCAATAAAAATCCTCCCCTAACAATTGCCCCCAAAATATAAGGAGTAATTTGTAAATAAACGAGTTATATTTTCTCGTTCTTATCCGTAACAAATCAACGGATATATAGCCGTTAATTCCTGACTAGCTGTTGCATCCTGACGTCACTGAAGTGACTATCCTGCAAATTCATGATTATAAATTGAAGTTAGAGATAAGGGTTAGGAGGCATTTAAATCCGTGCGTTTCATCCTTTAAATCCTCATTCGAAGACTTGATCAGGTACTTCTCTTTCCTTTCTCTCTTCATCTTCTCATTATGTTTCTTCTTCTTCACCATCGTTATGACCAAGATGATGCTGAGATCCACACCGGCCAAGGATCACAAAAAGGACAGTCCCTTAAAGACCCAAGGGATCATTGAAGACTCTGCGAAAGAAAGATGTTGCTTCACTGATCCACAGATAGACATAATCCGCCATTGTTTCCCGGCGAACACCGTTTTTAAAACTTTTGATCCCACCGTCCTAAGCGACTATGTTTCTGAAACCTGGGTAGCTTTTCCGGTCACCCCATTCACAATAGGATACTCGTATCCTTTTCCTGATTTCACCCAATCTTTCTTCTCTCTCACCGGCATCTCCTACATTCAAGCGATGCCAATGATATGGAGGGTCTTGTATACCCTTGAAAGGATCATTGTGTATGAAGGTATTGATCTGGGAATGTCGGAGTTAGCAGAGATGTACGACCTTGTTAGCCATGGATCTCATCGATATCTATTCAAACATAAACCTGGTGAAGAACACCCCATCTTCAAAGCCACTAAGAATGACACCAACTAGAAACGGCGATTCTTCTTTGTCAGAAGGGATTCTATCCCTGATGGAAAGGATCTGCCTAGAAAATGGACCACTCATGGTAGGATAGAGGATCCTGAGAAGGATCACAGGATAACCTTGTTTCTGCAGAGGATCACTAACATCTGTTTGTTTCCATTTTGCAACTATTACTGTTTCACACCTTATTACAACACCTGCAATGAAGGAAAGGCTTGCTGCTTTTCGGAGGCTTGATCCTGCAATAAGATCATTCCAAGCAAATACCCAAGATTCTCAAGAGGTATCCTCAGGTTCTGTCACAATGTCAACTAAGTATCCCATTTTGTGCATAACTAAATGTTTAAATAAAAATGAAATGAAGATACTTATCTGTTTTGGATGTGTAGGTGCTGGAAAATCATTGAAGTCTGCTACCCGTTTCAGTGTCACCGATCTCACCACTGTTGGTCCCAGGTCTGGGAAGAAAAGGGCTGCTGCTAGCCCAAGTACTGCCATCCCCAAGCCTACTGCTTCCAAGGGAAAGAAGAGGAAAGCCTCTGTGGCTGACAACCTAGAAGGCCTGCCTCTAATCCGCCACCAGTTCCTTGAGTACTTTGCTGATGTAAGGATCACTGACTTAGCTTAGTTATCCTGCCCACTTGAGGATCATGTGATCCTAAACTTTACATTGTCTTTTTTGCAGAAATTTGCTGAAATCGAGGACTATGTAGGCAGTGTTGAAGAGGTTGAGCAAAAGTGTTTGGACCTCCAGAAGATCATGCTAGCCAAGGATCAGAGGATTGCCTCCCTCGAAAATGATGTCAATCTGGTAAAGAGGGAACTTGTCCTAGCTCACATCACTGCTGACCAAGAGAAGGCTGAAATCACCAATGATGCCAAAGTCTCCGCTGCCATTGCTATGTACAAAACCCAGTTGCAGATGGCCCAAGAAGCTCTAGATCCTGACATTGACAAGAGCAGCTGGGACGTAGAGGGCTGGAAGGCAAGGTTAGCTGAGCTGGACGACGAAGAAGAGGCTGGTGATATTCTGGCAATCGAGGCTGGCAGCAGTGGGGTTAAGGATCATGCGGGTGATGCTGGAGCTAGAGGAGCTGGTGAAGGTGATGGTGATGCAGCAAAGGTGTAAGCTGCAGGAATGGGCAATGATGGACATTTCTAGACGCGGCCGGAGCCCATTTTTTATAGTTTGGTAGGGGTTTTTTGGTTATGGTGTTTTGAAACAATCTTGGGTTGTATTTGAACAATAGTTTCTAGGGTTATGGATCATGGATCCTTGGACAATAGGCAGGATAATGGGTGGTGGATGGATCCTCTGTTTGGGGGATGAAGCCACTCGTTATCCTTCCGTCTTTTATTTCCTGCACTACAAATACCTATGAACAATGGACACCCTTTGCCAACCCATGTGGACGGGCCACGTTTTGCTGGTAGAAACGTGGGTTGGCAATTTTGACAACCTTGAAGGGTTTAACGTTTTGTGAATAAATAAAATCTTAACTTTTTGGCTATCTTCCGTGTTGTTATCCTTGTGAATACCTTACCTTTCAATTGTTGTGATATATATTTTGTCTGAATTTATTAAGTAAAGAGGAAAAAATTTAATAAACATCCTCAAAAAGTTTAGGATATGATCAAGGATCACATATCCTATAGTCGACAAGTTCTGAAAAGTAGTGTAGTTTAAGGATCATAAGTTCAGCTGTCAAAGGATAAGGGTCACTTATGTAAATAATAAATAAAATCAAAGTAATTAAGGATCATACCTGAGAATCCAAGTTAGGATCCTAACCTTTAACACTTATAATCAGGATAACCAAAAGACAAACCTTAGTAAAAGGTAAGGATCAAGGATCCTTGGTCATTTAGCTTCAAAAACCTGAAATAGGATACAACTTGGGACTAAGCCAATATAAGATAAAAGTTAGTAACTGGGGACAAGCCCAACAATTCTGGGGACAAGCCCAATATACTGGGGACAAGCCTAAAGGATAACTGGGGACAAGCCCAAAGGATCGTGTGTAAACTGGAGTATGGCCCTCACTTGCGACTATCCAAACTTAGTGACATGAAAATGCCAAAACCTTAGCTAACGTGAAAACGTTAGAAACCTTAGGAACGGATGTATGGTACGTCTACCATTATACGTAGGATCCCGGATACAGCCAGTACAATGAAATTGTCAGCCCCTAAAGCGAGTACTGGTCCCATTGCCATGAACTGTACCAGGATCATCGTGCGCTACTGGCGAAACTGGGGACAGGCCCAAACTGGGGTCAAGCCCAAATAACTGGGGTCAAGCCCAAATAACTGGAGTCAAGCCCAAATAACCGGATACTTCTGTGGATACTCAATCCTTTATTAAGGATACCTGAACCTTCAAAACTCAGAATCAAGTGAAAGGAGGATAAAGGATGCAGGATCCTTATCCTTATATAAGATAATTAAAGAATGAAATAGTTTGAGATCAAAATATTACCAGAACGAGGATCATCTGTCCTGTAAGGATCCTTCAAGGATACTTGTCAGGTAAGGATCATGGATCCTCATCACATGAAGTATTTTTTCAAGTGGACAGCATTCCAAGCTCTTGGTAGCAAATCACCTTCCATTGTTAGCAATCGATATGCCCCCTTTCCTGCCTCAGCTTCAATCAAATAAGGGCCTTCCCACTTTGGTGCCAACTTTCCATCAGCAGGATTGGTGGTATTCTGAAATGCTTTCCTTAACACCATATCACCAACTTGGAATTTCCTGATCCTGACATTTTTGTTGTAAGCTCCAGCCATCCTTTGTTGATAACTGGCCATCCTTATCCTTGCCAAATCCCTGAGTTCTTCTATAGTATCCAAATCTTGAACTAAGTTTTCAGCATTTTCTTCAGGATCACGAATGCTTGTTCTTGCAGTAGGAACCACCATCTCTGTAGGGATCACTAATTCTGCCCCAAAAGAAAATGGAGTTTGGCCAGTAGCATTTTTGGTAGTTGTCCTATCAGCCCATAGTACATAAGGTAGTTCTTCTGCCCACTTTCCTTTCTTGGATCCAAGCTTTTTCTTCAAATTGTTGATGATGATCTTGTTGGATGATTCTGCCTGACCATTAGCTTGTGGGTGGACTGATGTTGATGTTATCATCTTAATCCCCCAGATGTCACAAAAGTTAGTAGTTCTACTCCCAATAAATTGGGATCCATTATCACAAACAATTTCAGAATGGATACCAAATCTAGTAATAATGTTTCTTTTAATAAAGGATATCACTTCCTTTTCTCTGACTTGAGCAAAGGCTTCAGCCTCTATCCACTTGGAGAAGTAATCAGTCATAGCAAGTGTTTTGGTCAAAAAATTAGACGAGGATAATGTAACCAAACTCTCTGTTACGGGGTATGATGCTTGAATTGGTTTATAGCAATAAGGATCACTATGAAAAATAAATAACAAGTGACAAAAGGTTTATACGGGGAAAAAGCCCTTGATCAAGAGTTGATCTCCAGCACAAAAAACCCCGGGTGATGGAAACTACCGATCACCAACTCAAATTAAACAAGTAATGTGTTACAACTTCGGATGATAGCGAGCTAAATACAAGGATCACTATAGTGTTCTGTGTAAAAAGTGTACGAAATTGCTAAGTGAATGAACGAGAGCTGTTGTGAGCGGTTGTAAGAGTGTGTGTAGCCAAAAATAGCAAAAGTGTTTTCTAATTAGCTCGCTACCCCTTTTAAATCTAATAAAAATCTAAATAACAAACTATCCGCAAATGGTGCAAGTCCTCCACGACTCCACAACGTCCATGTCTGACCAAGCACGTGCGGAATAGACTTAGAATATTCTCCAGAAATATCGCCAAGACCAAGTCCCAATTGATATTCCTGCAAAACAGTTACGAATTCAAAGCAGACAATCATTAGTATAAGGATCCTTAGGATGATCCATGATCCTGATCCTGAGGCACTTTTGAGGATCACTAACTGACACAGAAGTAAGGATCACCAAACAGGATAATAATCGAGGATCACGGGTCATTTAGAAATCCACCCCTAACAATTGCCCCCAAAATATAAGGAGTTATATTGTAAATAAACGAGTTGTATTTTGTTGATCTTATCCGCAACAAACTAACGGATAACTAGCCGTTGAAGACGGACTAGCCGTTGCAAAGCTGACGTCACTGAAGTGACAATCCTTATCACAACACCCGCAACCAAGGAAAGGCTTGCTGCTTTTCGGAGGCTTGATCCTAAAATAAGGTCATTCAAGATAAACACCCAAGACTCACAAGAAGTATCCTCAGGTTCCATCACCATGTCAAGTAAGTATCCTGCTTTTTGTATAGTTGAATATTAAAATAAATAGTTAAATTGAAATAGGATAAGGATACTTATCTTGCTTTAAATATGTAGGTGCCGGAAAATCTTCCAAGCCTGCCTCCCAGTTCAACACGGCCGACCTTGATGATGTTCGATCCAGGAAGAAGAGGGCCACTGCCAGTCCTAGCGTCTCCATTCCCAAGGCACCCACTAAAGGAAGGGGTGGCAAGAAGAGGAAAACTTCTGATACAGAGGACCTACAAGGCCTACCACTGATCCGCCACCAGTTCCTTGAATACTTCAATGACGTGAGGATCATCAATTCTGCCTAGGTATCCTATTTATTTGAGGATCATCTGATCTTGAATTGCTTTGTCTTTTTCTTTGCAGAAATTTGCTGAGATTGAAGATTATGTGGGAAGCGTCGAGGAGCTGGATAAGAAGATTGCTGACCTCCAACAAGTTGCAGTGCTTAAGGATCTTAAGATCGCTGATCTTGAAAAAGCCCTTCAAGATGCCAAGACTAAGACAGCTAAAATCTTGATCGACATCGACTACGAGAAGCATGATCTCATAGAAGGTGCAAAGGTCTCCGCTGCCATCACAATGTATCAGACAAAACTAAAGATGGCCCAGGAAGCTCAAGATCCTAACTTCGACAGAAGCAGCTGGGATGTTGAGGGTTGGAAAGCGAGGTTGGCTGATCTTGAAGATGATGAGGAGGCTGAGAAGGTTTTGGCGATCGAGGCTGGAAGCAGTGGAAAGGATCTGGTGAAGGATACCGAAGCTGGAGGGGATGAGGATGCAGTGAAGGTGTAGGCTGCACAATTAGGCGATGATGGACATTCCTAGACGTAGCCGGAGCCCAATTTTTAAATTTGGTAGTAGTTTTTTGTGGTTGTGATGTTTCTAAAACAATGATGGTCTGTAATAACTAAACAATAGCTATTAGGGTTAAGGATCATGAATGATCCTTTGGACAATAGGTAGGATTACAACTGGTGGAGGGATCCTCTGTTTGGGGGATGAAGCCATTGTGATCCTGCCATCTTTTTAATTCCTGCACTACCAAGACCTTTAGACAATGGACACCCTTTACCTACCCCAGCGGACGGGCCACGTATTGCTGGTAGATGCTCGGGGTAGGTAATTTTGACAACCTTCGATGGTTAAACTTTTGTTAATAAAATAACCTTAATCTTTTTTGGCTTATTTTGTGTTGTTATCCTTTTCTGTTCTTTTTTAAATTTTCATTTATCTTGACATACACTTGTCTGAACAGAAAAAGTTGAACAAATTAGATAGAAAATATTTAGGATATAATCCAGGATCAAATATCTTATAGTTGGAAAATTCCAAAAAGTGGTACATTTTAAGGATCATGAGTTCTGTTGTCAAAGTATCAGGGTTATTCAAATAATCAATAAAATCAAATTAGTTAAGGATCATACCTGAGGACCCAAGTTAGGATCCTAACTATTAATATTATTATAACCAGGATAACCACAGAACAAACCTTAGTAAAAGGTAAAGATCAAGGATCCTTGGTTGTTTAACTTCGAAGACCTGAAATAGAACATAACTTGGGACTAAGCCATTATAAGATAAGGGTTAGCAACTGGGGACAAGCCCAAGATAACTGGGGACAAGCCCAAGGATAACTGGGGACAAGCCCAAGGATAACTGGGGACAAGCCCAAGGATAACTGGGGACAAGCCCAAGGATCGTATGTTAACTGGAGTATGGCCCTAACTGGCGACTATCCAAACTTAGTGGCATGAAAATGCCAAAACCTTAGCTAACGTGAAAACGCTAGAAACCTTAAGAACGGATGTATGGTACGTCTACCATTATACGTAGGATCCTAGGTATAGCCAGTATAATGGAATTATCAGCCCCTAAAACGAGTACTGGTCCCACTGCCATGAACTATACCAGGATCATCGTGCGCTACTGGCGGAACTGGGGTCAAGCCCAAACAACTGGGGTCAAACCCAAGTAACTGGTTGCTTGTGTGGATAATCATGCTTTTGCTAAGAGTACTCGAACCTTCAAAACTCAAAATCTCGTGAAATGGGGATAAAGGATGCAAGATCCTTATCCTTATGTGATAAAGTAAGGAAATGAAATAGTTCAAGATTAGAATGTTACCCAAATGAGGATCATCTATGCTTCAAGGATCCTTTAAGGATGTTTATCATGTGAGGATCATGGATCCTTATTACATGAAATATCTCTTCAAATGGACAGCATTCCAAGCTCTTGGTAGTAAGTCACCTTCCATTGTTAGCAATCGATATGCCCCCTTTCCTGCCTCAGCTTCAATCAAGTAAGGGCCTTCCCATTTTGGTGCCAACTTTCCATCAGCAGGATTGGTGGTATTCTGGAATGCTTTCCTTAGTACCATATCACCAACTTGGAATTTCCTGATACTAACATTTTTGTTGTAGGCACCGGCCATTCTTTGCTGATAACTGGCCATCCTTATCCTTGCCAAATCTCTGATTTCTTCTATAGTATCCAGGTCTTGAACCAAGTTCTCATCATTTTCCTCAGGATCACGAATACTGGTTCTAGCAGTTGGAACCACCATTTCTGTAGGGATCACTGATTCTGCCCCAAATACCAAAGAGAATGGAGTTTGGCCTGTAGCATTCTTAGGAGTTGTCCTATCACCCCAAAGCACATAAGGTAATTCTTCTGCCCAATTCCCTTTCTTGGATCCAAGCTTCTTCTTCAGATTGTTGATGATGATCTTATTGGAAGATTCTGCCTGACCATTAGCTTGTGGGTGGACTGGTGTTGATGTTATCATCTTAATCCCCCAGCAAATCTAGTTATAATATTTCTTTTAATGAAGGATATAACTTCCTTTTCTCTGACTTGGGCAAAAGCTTTAGCCTCTATCCACTTGGAGAAGTAATCAGTCATAGCAAGCATGAACACTTTTCCACCAGGTGCCTTAGGAAGCTTACCAACTATATCCATGCCCCATCTCATGAATGGCCAAGTGGAGGATATAGGATGTAATAATTCAGCCGGTTGATGAAGGATATTGTTGTGTCTCTGACAAGGATCATATTTCTTAGCATACTCCACAGCATCTCTCTTCATGGTTGGCCAGTAGTATCCTGTCCTCAGGATCCTTGAAAATAACGCCCTGCCCCCAGTGTGGTTTCCACAATCTCCTTCATGGAAGTCTTTTAAAACTTCTTGGATTTTAGGATCCTCAATGCATCTTGAGTATGGTCCTGCAAGAGATCGTTTGTACAACATATTATTTAAAATTGTGAATTGAGATACCTTAATTTTGAAAGCCCTAGGGTTTTCTCCTGTAGGAATCTCTCCATGTTGTAAATATCTCATGATTGGAAGGATCCATGATCCTGAATGAGTTTGAGTATCCTCACTAGGGATAATTGCAGAATCCTCTCCTATCTCCATAGCCACATGATCCTCGATAGCCGGGGTCAGGATATGGATAATAGGGATCTTGATATCCTCCGGGATCTTCAAGGATGATCCTAAATTGGCTAGTGCATCTGCCTCTGCATTCGCTTCCCTTGGTACCTGTGTCAAACTAAAGGATACAAAAGAGAGTGCCAATTCTTTGACTAACTCCAAATATTTGATTAGCTTTTCACCTTTAATAGCATAGGATCCATTAAAGTGATTAGTGATTAACAAAGAATCTACATGTACCTCAAGATACCTGATCCTCATATGCTTAGCAATTTGCAAGCCAGCTATCAAGGCTTCGTATTCAGCCTCATTGTTAGTGGTTTGGAACTCACAAGCTATAGAGTGGGGTATTATGTCCCCCTGTGGCGATTTTAGTAGTATTCCAAGCCCTGTTCCTTTGACGTTTGAGGATCCATCAGTGTAGAGTATCCAAGGATCCTTGGTCTCTTCTAGCTGCTGGACTTCCAATTCAGCTTCCTTTTGCAAATCACTACTGAAATCTGCCACAAAGTCAGCTAATGCTTGGGATTTAATGGCTGTCCTGGTTTGATGGATTGGTTTGAAGGACCTATCAATGCCAAGTTTGTGAGTGATTATATCTTTAGGTATACCTGTCATGTCTTCGTGTTTCCATGCAAAGGTAGTCTTTCTCCTTTTGAGGAAGGATATGAGGTCTTCCTTTATTTCGCCAAGGTTCCCTGATCCTATATAAACTTTAGATTCAGGATCATCAGGATCCATAAGGATTTCCACTACATCCTGTTCACTTGCCTCCAAGACATCCCTTGGAGGACGCTTTAATTGCTATTGCTCCCTTGACTTTGATGTTGGTTTCATTGATGAGGTGTAGCAGTTCTTAGCCTCTTGCTGATCACTATCAATCTTCACTATTCCCCAAGGACTAGGAAGCTTCACACATTGATGATAAGTGGATGGGACTGCCTTCATATCGTGTATCCAAGGCCTGCCAAGGATCACATTACAATAAGATAAACAGTCAATAACACAAAACTTTTGGTAAGAATGTAGGCCTTCGATATAGATTGGGAGTTTAATGTCCCCCAGAGTATTCTTAGTCTCGCCACTGAATCCCACGAGCACAGAGGATCTTGGTATGATGTCGGATTCAGGGATGTTCATCTTCTTGAGAACATCAAGCTGGATAATGTTCACAGAGCTTCCTCCATCTATAAGGATCCTGCGAACAAAATGGTTAGAAATAAAAAGAGTGATAACCAAACCATCATGATGAGGATCCTGGATGTCAACACGATCATCCTCATCGAAAGTTATAACTTTTCCTTCGGAGACACTGGATGTTCGAATGGGTCTATCTCCATTATCCATCTTGGTTTCCTTCGCATGTCTTTTGGCTGTAGAGAAGGATGTCCCACAAATGTCTGATCCTCCAGAAATAAAGTTTATAATTTGTGCATCTGCTGGAGGGGCTGGAGCTTTCTCTGGGATCCTTTCAGGATCCCGAGTCCTTGAATTCTTTCTCCCCAATAATTCTTTCAAGTGCCCCTTGCTCAACAAGTATCCAATTTCTTTTCTCAATGCGATGCATTCTTCTGTGAGATGCCCAAAATCTTCATGGTATGCACACCACTTTGACTTATCTTTAGTTGCAGCTGGTCTATCATTTTTTTCTGGGCCATCTAGCTTTATCACCTAAATTCTGCATCGCAAGAATTAGTTCATTGTTATCAACAGAAAAAAAATATTCAGAGATTGGAGGATAATCCTCATCATCCTCTTCTTGTTCAACAGCATGCACATTCTGGTTATCAGATTTATTATAGGATCTAAACTTGTTGTTCTTGAATGAGGATCCTTGCTTCTCTTGCTTTGAGGATCCTGCTAACCTCTCCTGGATCCTTTTGTCATCCTCTAGCCGGATGAACCTAAGGGCTCGGGTTCTTACCTCATCTAGATTCCTGCATGGTGTCATAACAAGATCATCATAGAATAACGAATCCCTAAGCAATCCCATTTTCAAGGCTTCAACAGCCGTAGCTATATCCAGGTTAGGAATATCTAAGGATTCTTTACTAAATTTAGTGATATAATCCCTTAATGATTCATTATGACCCTGGGTTATCTTATACAGATCACTAGTTAAACGCTCAAATTTTCTACTACAAGAAAACTGGTTATTAAATAGATTAACTAGATTAGCAAATGAGGTAATAGAGTAAGGGGGAGACTTAGCAGCCATTTAAGAGCTGATCCAGTAAGAGTGGATCCAAATCCCTTGCACAAACATGATTCCTTTAACCTTTCTGGGATGGGATTGATCTCCATCCTTTCCCTGTACTGAGCTATGTGTTCCTCAGGATCCGTTGAACCATCATACAACTTCATGGTAGGTACATGGAACCTCTTGGGTATCTCAGCATCACAGATTGGTGGTGCAAAACGAGATATCTTGTGGCTCCCATCTGCAATCTCCGTGATAGGCTTGACCACTCCTGGGACACTTGATATCATGTCCTTTAACTTTTGCAATTCTCTAGCCATGGCATGATTGATACATGTATCCTGCATAAGGCCATGGTTAGTAGTATAAGAATTATTAAAAGTGTTACCTCCCATTGGATTCAAATTAGGAAGAGTGGATGTTAATCCATATTGTTGGGGCTCTGGAATGACCGATGGACCAGTAGAAGCAATGGTTTGCATCGGAATAAAATCTCCCTGATGGATATCGGAACTTCCTGATTGCAAACTCCTTAAGGATCCCGGAACCTGGAAGGATCCTTGAAACTGAGAGTATCCTTGGACCTGGGAGGATCCTGGAACATAGGAGGATCCTTGAACCTGGGAGGATCCTTGAACATAGGAGGATCCTTGAACCTGGGAGGATCCTTGAACATAGGAGGATCCCTGAACCTGGGAGGATCCTTGAACCTGGGAGGATCCTTGAACCTGGGAGGATCCTTGAAACGGCCAGTATCCTTGAATCTGCTGCGCTCCCGAGTATCCTCCTGAGCTTGCAAAGGATCCTATATGCTGAGGATGGGATCCTGATGGTTGAAAGTGTAACCCTGAAGCCTGAGTCATTGCTGATGACTCGTAATGCACTCCTTTTGGTCCTCCCACATATTGAACGTCTGGGACCACTGAAGGCTGAGAAGTTATAACCGGAGTATCAAAATTCAGAGATCTGGGCATTAGTGGGGAATGATCCTCTGCCGATCTCTTCTGTTTCTTGATGTCTCCAATTTCTCTAAGGATCCTTTCATTGGTCTTGTCCTGCTGCTGGATATGCTCCTTCATCTGCAAAATTAGAGTAAACAAGTCACTAGTAGTAGGAGTATAAGAAGCAGAAGAAGTTGGAGGTTTTGAGAAAATGGGAGTTGGTTTCTTCTCGGCATTTTTCTGAGGTCCAGAAGGTGGTGGAGGCAAAGGTGGAATGCCCTGGGATGAATTGACTGCAGACATCGCACTGGAGGTATTCTTTGATGATGAAGCCATCTGCTCGTATGCAATGAACCGGAATGATCACAAAGATGAGAATTTCTTAGAAATGAAGCACCAATTGCCCCACGGTGGGCGCCAAACTGTTTTGGTCAAAAAATCAGACGAGGATAATGTAACCAAACTCTCTGTTACGGGGTATGATGCTTGAATTGGTTTATAGCAATAAGGATCACTATGAAAAATAAATAACAAGTGACACAAGGTTTATACGGGGAAAAAGCCCTTGATCAAGAGTTGATCTCCGGCACAAAAAACCCCGGGTGATGGAAACTACCGATCACCAACTCAAATTAAACAAGTAATGTGTTACAACTTCGGATGATAGCGAGCTAAATACAAGGATCACTATAGTGTTCTGTGTAAAAAGTGTACGAAATTGCTAAGTGAATGAACGAGAGCTGTTGTGAGCGGTTGTAAGAGTGTGTGTAGCCAAAAATAGCAAAAGTGTTGTCTAATTAGCTCGCTACCCCTTTTAAATCTAATAAAAATCTAAATAACAAACTATCCGCAAATGGTGCAAGTCCTCCACGACTCCACAACGTCCATTTCTGACCAAGCACGTGCGGAATAGACTTAGAATATTCTCCAGAAATATCGCCAAGACCAAGTCCCAATTGATATTCCTGCAAAACAGTTACGAATTCAAAGCAGACAATCATTAGTATAAGGATCCTTAGGATGATCCATGATCCTGATCCTGAGGCACTTTTGAGGATCACTAACTGACACAGAAGTAAGGATCACCAAACAGGATAATAATCGAGGATCACGGGTCATTTAGAAATCCACCCCTAACAGCAAGCATGAATACTTTTCCACCAGGTGCTTTAGGAAGCTTACCAACTATATCCATTCCCCATCTCATAAATGGCCAAGAAGAGGATATAGGATGCAAAAGTTCTGCTGGTTGGTGAAGGATATTACTGTATCTCTGACAAGGATCACATTTCTTGGCATATTCCACAGCATCCTTCTTCATAGTAGGCCAATAGTATCCTGTCCTCAGGATCCTTGAGAATAATGCTCTGCCCCCAGTGTGGTTTCCACAATCTCCTTCATGAAAATCCTTTAGGACTTCTTGGATTTCAGGATCCTCAATGCATCTTAGATATGGACCTGCAAGAGATCGTTTATACAACATGTTATTCAATATTGTAAATTGAGATACCTTGATTTTGAAAGCCCTGGGGTTTTCTCCTGTAGGAATCTCTCCATGTTGTATGTATCTCATGATTGGAAGGATCCGTGATCCTGAATGAGATTGAGTATCATCACTAGGGATGATTGCAGAATCCTCTCCTATCTCCATAGCTACATGATCCTCGATAGCAGGGGTCAGGATATGGATAATAGGGATCTTGATATCCTCCGGGATCTTCAAGGATGATCCTAGATTGGCTAATGCATCAGCCTCTGCATTCTCTTCCCTTGGTACCTGTGTCAAACTAAAGGAAACAAAAGAGAGTGCCAATTCTTTGACTATCTCTAAATATTTGATTAGCTTTTCACCTTTTACAGCATAGGATCCATTAAAGTGATTAGTGATCAATAATGAATCCACATGTACCTCAAGATACCTGATCCTCATATGCTTGGCAATTTGCAAACCAGCTATCAAGGCTTCATACTCAGCCTCATTGTTGGTAGTTTGAAATTCACAAGCTATGGAGTGGGGTATTATGTCCCCCTGTGGCGATTTTAGTAGTATTCCAAGTCCTGTTCCTTTTACATTAGAGGCTCCATCAGTGAAGAGTATCCAAGGATCCTTAGTTTCTTCAAGCTGTTGGACTTCTAACTCAGCTTCCTTTCGCAAGTCACTACTGAAATCTGCCACAAAGTCAGCTAAGGCTTGGGATTTAATGGCAGTTCTAGGCTCATATCTTATATCATATGCACTAAGCTTCACTACCCACTTAGCCATCCTTCCTGACATTTCAGGTTTCCTGAGAACATTCTTAATTGGAAAATTAGTCTTAACAATAATGGCATGAGTCTCAAAATAATGTCTTAATTTAGTAGATGCCATAATTAATGCAAGGATAAGTTTCTCTAAGTGTGAATACCTGGATTCAGCATCAAGTAAACTCTTACTTACATAATAAACAGGATGTTGTGTACCTTGGTGATCCTTAACAAGGACCGCACTTACTGCTTTGAGGATACCGCTAAGTATAAGGATAAAATATCCCCCTTTTCTGGTTTCATCAAGGCGGGGGCTGAGGATAAGTAATCCTTAAGAGCTTTGAGGGCACTTTCATGCTTCTCAGTCCATTCAAATTTCTTGTTCTTCCTCAGGATGTCATAGAATTCCTTGCACTTTTCTGAGGATTTAGATATGAACCTGTTCAAGGCTGTGATCCTGCCTGTCAATCTTTGCACATCCTTGGCATTGGCAGGAGATTTGATATTCACAATAGCCTTAATCTGCTCTGGACTTGCTTCAATGCCCCTCTTTGTCACCATATAGCCTAAGAATTTACCTGCTTTAACACCAAAATGACACTTGGAAGGATTTAGCTTCATATTAAATTTATCAAGGATATTGAATGCTTCCTCCAAGTCTTTAAGGTGATCCTCAGCTTTCTTGGACTTAACCACCATGTCATCTATATAGACTTCCATAGTGTGTCCAATTTGTTCCTTGAACATCATATTGACTAGCCTTTGATAAGTAGCACCTGCATTCCTTAATCCAAATGGCATAGCAATATAACAATATATACCAGTTGGGGTCATAAAGGCTGTATCCTCTTGATCAGATGGTTCCATCTGAATTTGCTGAAATCCAGATGAAGCATCCATAAAAGTCAACAACTCATGACCCGCGGTAGCATCCACCATGGAGTCAATGTGGGGTAATGGGAAAGGATCCTTGGGATATGCCTTGTTTAAATCAGTAAAATCGACACATACCCTCCACTTTCCATTTTTCTTTTGAACAACTACCACATTGGCTAACCATCTTGGATACTTAACCTCTCTTATCATACCTGCCCGAAGTAGTTTATCTACCTCTTCCTGGATAATAGCATTCCTTTCAGGCGCAAACTTCCTTCTTTTTTGATGAACTGGCTTGAATGACCTGTCAATGCCGAGTTTATGAGTAATTATATCTTTAGATATACCTGTCATATCCTCATGCTTCCAGGCAAAGGTAGTTTACCTTCTTTTAAGGAAGGATACTAGATCCTGTTCAATTCCGCTAAGGATCCCTGATCCTATGAAGATCCTGGATTCAGGATCATGAGGATCCATGAGGATTTCTTTTACATCCTGCTCTCTTGCCTCCAAGACATCTCTTGAAGGATACTTTAATTGCTATTGCTCCCTTGGTCTTGAGACTGGCTTCATTGATGAGGTATAGCAATTCTTAGCTTCTTGTTGATCACTCTCAATTTTCACCACTCCCCATGGACTAGGAAGCTTCACGCACTGATGATATGTGGATGGGACTGCCTTCATGTCATGTATCCACGGCCTGCCAAGGATAACATTGCAACATGATAAGCAATCTATAACACAAAATTTCTTATAAGAATGGAGTCCTTCAATATAGATAGGGAGTTTGATGTCCCCCAATGTGTTTTTGGTTTCCCCACTGAATCCCACAAGGACGGAGGATCTTGGGACAATATCAGACTCCGGGATATTCATCTTCTTAAGGACATCAAGCTGAATGATGTTCACAGAGCTTCCTCCATCTATAAGGATCCTGCGAACAAAATGATTAGAAATAAATAGGGTAATAACAAGACCATCATGATGAGGATCCTGAACATCAAGACGATCATCCTCATCAAAAGTTATGATCTTATCCTCGGTGACAGTGGACGTCCGGATGGGTCTGTCTCTATTATCCATCTTGGTTTCCTTGGCATGTCTTTTGGCTGCTGAAAAGGAAGTACCACAAATGTCTGATCCGCCGGATATGAAGTTTATAACTTGTGCATCTGCTGGAGGAGCAGGAGCCTTTTCCGGGATCCTTTCAGGATCCTGGATCCTTGACTTCTTTAATCCCAGAAGCTCTTTCAAATGCCCCTTGCTTAACAAGTAACCAATTTCCTTCCTAAGTGCAATACACTCTTCAGTGAAATGCCCGAAATCCTCATGATATGCACACCACTTGGACTTATCTTTTGTAGCAGCTGGTTTATCACTTTTTCTCGGCCACCTAGCTTTCTCACCTAGATTCTGTATTGCAAGGATTAGTTCATTGTTATCAACAGAAAAACAGTATTCAGAAATGGGAGGATAATCCTCCTCATCCTCTTCCTGTTCCACCGCATGCACATTCTGGTTATCAGACTTGTTGTAGGACTTGAACTTGTTATTCTTAAAGTAGGATCCTTGTTTCTCCTATTTGGAGGATCCTGTCAATCTCTCCTGGATCCTTTTGTCATCCTCTAGGCGGATGAACCTAAGGGCCCTGGTTCTTACTTCATCAAGATTCCTGCAAGGGGTCATGACAAGATCATCATAGAATAAGGAATCCCTAAGCAATCCCATTTTAAAGGCTTCTACAGTCGTAGCTATATCCAGGTTAGAGATATCTAAGGATTCTTTACTAAATTTAGTGATGTAATCTCTAAGTGATTCATTTTGACCTTGTGTTACCCTATATAGATCACTAGTTAATCGTTCAAATTTTCTACTACAAGAGAATTGACTATTAAACAAATTAACTAGATTGGCAAATGAAGTAATAGAGTAAGGGGGAAGACTTAGCAGCCATTTAAGAGCAGATCCTGTGAGTGTGGATCCAAAACCCTTTCATAGACATGCTTCTTTTAACCTCTCAGGAATTGGATTGATCTCCATCCTCTCCCTGTATTGAGCTATATGCTCCTATGGATCCGTCGAACCATCATACAGCTTCATGGATGGTATCTGGAATCTTTTGGGTATCTCAGCATCACATAAGGGTGGTGCAAAGCGAGATATCCTATGGCTACCATCTGCAATTTCAGGAATGGGCTTAACCACTCCTGGTACGCTGGATATCATATCCTTAAGCTTCTGTAACTCCCTGGTCATAGCCTGATTGATACCTGTATCCTGCATAGAGCCATGGTTAGTGTTATATGAATTATTAAAAATGTTACCTCCCAGAGGATTCGTGTTTGGAATTCCAGATGTGAATCCATATTGACGGGACTCTGGTATGATTGAAAGACCAGAGGAAGCAATGGTCTGCATTGGTATGAAATCTCCTTGATGAACATCCGAGCTTGGAGGCTGCATACTTCTTAAGAATCCTTGATCCTGAAAGATGTTGGATCCTTGAGGCTGAGAGGGTCCTTGAACCTGAAGGGATCCTGGAACCATAAAGGATCCTTGGACCTGGGAGGATCCTTGGACCTGGGAGGATCCTTGGACCTTGGAGGATCCTTGAACCGTGTGCATTCCCAAATATCCTCCTGAGCTGACGAGGGATCCCTGATGCTGAAAAGAGGATCCTGATGGCTGAAAATAGGATCCCTGAGGCTGGGAGTGAGAGCCAAATGTTTGACTCATAGTTGCTGTTCCATAACGCCTTTCTGATGGACCACAGTGATACTGGATGCCCGGAACTGCCGATTGTAGGGTAGTTACAATTGGAGTGTCAAAATTCAATGACCTTGGCATCAGAGGAGAGTGATCCTCCACTGATTTCTTCTGTTTCTTGATCTCAGCGATCTCCCGGAGGATCCTTTCGTTGGTTTTGTCCTACTCTTGTGCGTGATTCCTCATCTGCAAGATCAGAGTGTAAAGATCATTAGTAGTAGGATTAGAAGAAACAGAAAAAGTTGGTGGTTTTTGGAAAATGGGGGTTTGTCTCTTCGCAGCATTTTCAGCATTCTTCTGGGATCCAGAAGGTGGTGGAGGCAAAGGAGGAACGCCCTGTGAAGAACTCATTGCCGGCATAGAGCTTGATGTGTTCTTTGTTGAGGAAGCCATCTGCTTGGTTGTAACGAACCGAAATGACCACAAAAATATGAATCTTCTTAGGAATGAAGCACCAATTTCCCCACGGTGGGCGACAAACTGTTTTGGTCAAAAATCAAGCTAAGATAATGCAACCAAACTTTCTGTTGTGAGGTGTGATGCTTGAATCAATGAACAATGCTAAGGATCACTCAGAAATGTAATAAACAAGTGACACAAAGATTTATACGAGGAAAAAGCCCTTGATCAAGAGTTGATCTCCGGCATAAAAAACCTCGGGTGATGGAAACTACCGATCACCAACTCAGATTAAACAAAAATGTTATTACAACTTTGGATGATAGCGAGCTTGTACAAGGATCACTAGAGTGTAACGTGCAAAAAAGTGTGTAATCGCCAAGTAAACTGTCGAGAGCTAATGAGAGCAGTTACGAGTGTGTGTGTTAAGCTAAAAATAGCCAAGAGTTCTAATTTAGCTCGCTATCCCCTTTTAAATTTAGAAAATATCTAATCTAACTAACAATCCGCATTTCATGCAAGTCTTCCATGAACTCCATAACGTCCATTTTAGTCATGCACGTGCGGAATCAAAAGGGAATATGCTCCAGGAATATCGCCAAGACCAAGTCCAAGCTCGTACTCCTGCAAAACAACATCATATTCAAAGCAGACAATCGTTAGTATAAGGATCCTTATGATGATCCTGGATCCTGATCCTATAACACTCTCTGAGGATCACTAATTCAGACAGAATTGAGGATCCCTAAGCCCAACAGTAATTGAGGATCACTGATCAACAAAAATCCTCCCCTAACACTTGCCATGACTGATTACTTCTCCAAGTGGATAGAAGCTGAAGCCTTTGCTCAAGTCAGAGAAAAAGAAGTGATATCCTTTATCAAAAGAAACATTATTACCAGATTTGGTATTCCTTCTGAGATTGTTTGTGATAATGGATCCCAATTTATTGGGAGTAGAACTACTAACTTTTGTGACAGCTGGGTGATTAAGATGATAACATCAACACCAGTCCACCCACAAGCTAATGGTCAAGCAGAATCATCCAACAAGATCATCATCAACAACTTGAAAAAGAAGCTTGGATCCAAGAAAGGAAAGTGGGCAGAAGAACTACATTATGTACTATGGGCTGATAGGACAACTCCCAATAATGCTACTAGCCAAACTCCATTTTCTTTAGTGTTTGGAGCAGAATCAGTGATCCCTACAGAGATAGCGGTTCCTACTGCAAGAACAAGCATCCGTGATCCTGAAAGAAATGCTGAAAACTTGATTCAAGATTTGGATACTATAGAAGAAATCAGGGATTTGGCAAGGATAAGAATGGCTAGTTATCAACAAAGGATGGCTGGAGCTTATAACAAAAATGTCAGGATCAGAAAATTTCAAGTTGGTGATATGGTATTAAGGAAAGCATTTCAGAATACCACAAATCCTGCTGATGGAAAGTTGGCACCAAAGTGGGAAGGCCCCTATCTTATTGAAGCTGAGGCAGGAAAGGGGGCATATCGGTTATTAACAATGGAAGGTGATTTGCTACCAAGAGCTTGGAATGCTATCCACCTGAAGAGATACTTCATGTAATAAGGATCCAGGATCCTTAGTTATTTTCGTGTCCAATGTTCATGAAGGATCCTTTGAGGATAGATGATCCTTACTCTGGTAATGATCTAACCTCAATTTATCCACTTCTTTAATTAACTTATTTACAAGGAGAAGGATCCTGGATCCTTTATCCTCCTTTCACTTAATTCTGAGTTTTGCAGAAGATTGATATATCCTTGACAAAGGATCAAGTATCCTCAGAGGTCTCCTAAGTTCTTGGGCTTGTCCCCAGTTTTTTGGGTTTATCCCCAGTTATTTGGGCATGTCCCCAGTTTTGCCAGTAGCGCACGATGATCCTGATGCAGCTCAAGGCAATGGGACCAGTACCCACTTTAGGGGCTGACAATTTCATTGTACTGGCTGTATTTAGGATCCTACGTATAATGGTAGACGTACCATACATCCGTTCCTAAGGTTTCTAACGTTTTCACGTTAGCTAAGGTTTTGGCATTTTCATGTCACTAAGTTTGGATAGTCGCCAGTGAGGGCCATACTCCTGTTTACACAAGATCCTTTAGGCTTGTCCCCAGTTTTTTGGGCTTGTCCCCAGTTTATTGGGCTTGTCCCCAGGATTGTTGGGCTTGTCCCTAGTTACTAACTCTTCTCTTATATTGGCTTAGTCCCAAGTTATGTTCCATTTCAGGTTTCTAAAGCTAAACAACCAAGGATCCTTGATCCTAACCTTTTACTAAGGTTTGTCTTTTGGTTATCCTGATTGTAGTATTAAAGATTTAGGATCCTAACTTGGATTCTCAGGTATTATCCTTATTTACCTTCATTTTATCCTTAATTTATTTGAGTTACCCTTATTCTTTGACAACAGGATATATGATCCTCAATATACATCATTTTTTGAATTTTTCGATTAAAGGATATTTGATCCTTGATCATATCCTAAGCTTTTTTAACGAAATCTAATATACTTTTGTCCTAAACTTCTAAATTCAAAGAAATAAACAATAACAACTAAAAAAGACATAACATATACAACATGAGATAGACAAAAGATTAAGGTGTTATTTATTTATTTATCAAAAGTTGAACCCTTTAAGGTTGTCAAAATTGCCAACCCAGGTTTCTACCTGCAAAACGTGGCCTGTCCACTTGGGTTGGCAAAGGGTGTCCATACTAAATGTTTAATAAGTGCAGGAAATGAAAGCGAGGGGCACCAAAGGCTTCATCCTCCACAAACAGAAGGATCCATCCACCTTTGTTACCCCCTATTGTTCGAAGGATCAGTGATCCTTAAACCTAGATACTATTGTTCACCATTACAAACCAACCATTGTTCTAAAAACATCAACAACCAAAAAACTACCAAACCATAAAAAATGGGCTCCGGCCACGTCTAGAAATTTCCATCATCGCCCATTGTTGCAGCCTACACCTTCGCTGCATCACCACCAGCCGCTGCATCCTCAGCTTGATCCTTCACCTCACTGCCACTGGCTTCAATCATCAGGACCCCTTCAGTCTCCTCCTCGTCATCCAGCTCTTCAAGCCTCTTCTTCCAGCCCCCTTGGTCCCAGGCAGTCCTGTCAAAGTTGGGATCCTCAGCTTCCTTTTCCATCTGCAGTTTAATCTTGAGCATGGCAATTGTGGCAGAAAGCTTAGCACCCTCCATCACTTCAGCCTTCTCCTGATCAGCAGTGACGTGGGCCATGACCAGCTGCTTTTTCGCCAAGTTGAGCTCCTTCTCGAGGGAAGAGATGGTCTGATCCTTAGCCAGGAACAGCTTTTGGAAGTCCAGATGCTTTTGCTCAGCATCTTCAGTATAGGAATCCATAAGCATATGGATCTCAGCAAATTTCTTCAAAAGAATGACACACGTCAGGATCCATTATCCTCAATAAGGGTAGAACAGATTTAAGGATCAGGGATCCTTACCTCAGAGACATATTCCTCAAACTGATGTTGGATGAGGGGCAGGCCTTCAAGGGTGTCAGCAGTTTTCCTCTTCTTGCCACCCTTGCCCTTGGTGCTGGCACCCCTAGGATTTGGAATGCTGGGACTAGAAGCAGCTTGTCTCTTGGCAGACTTGGGGGGAACGTATGCATCAAGGTCACTGACGCTGAACCGAGTAGCTGATTTTGAAGATTTTCCAGCACCTACAAATGGCAAACAACAGATAAGTATCCTTATTCAATATCTATTTAAATATTTAATTACACATAAATGTGAATACTTACTTGACATGGTGACTGAACCAGAGGATGCTTCTTGTGAATCTTTTGTTTTGGCCTGGAATGTTCTAACAGCAGGATCAAGGTTCCAAAAGGCAGCGATTCTTTCCTTTGTTGCAGGGGACTCAATGAGATGAGAAACTGAAATGGCTGCACAATAAAAACAGATAAGGATCAGTTATCCTGAATGGAAACAGAGTCATCATATGATCCTTCTATAAGGATCCTATATCCTACCATGGGTGGCCCACTTTTTTGGGAGATCTTTCCCGTCTGGGATAGAATCCCTCCTAACAAAGAAGAATCGGTTTTTCCAGTGGGTATCGTTTTTTGTGGTCTTAAGGATTGGGTGAGGATCACCAGGTTTGTGTTTGAACAAGAAACGGTGTGAACCATGGCTGACAAGGTTATATAACTCGGCCAACTCAGACATTCCTATCTCTATACCCTCTTGCTCGATGATATTCTCTATGGTGTACAGGACCCTCCACATCATCGGCATGGCCTGGATATAGCACATGCCGGTGAGTGCAAAGAAAGATTGAGTGAAGGCAGGGAAAGGATAGGAGAATCCTATCAAGAATGGGGTGGCCGGAAAAGCAACCCAGGTGTCAGAGACAGAATCACTTTTCGCAGAAGGGTCGAAAGGTTTCGCGGCAGAGTTCCGATGAAGGATTTTGGATAATTCCTTGGCTTTTAAGGGGACTATCCTTCTTTGGATCCTTGGCCGGTGAGGATCGAAGAACCATCTTCGTTATGGATGTTCAGAAAAACAAAAATCAGAATAAGCAAATGAAGAGAGAAGGAGAAGGAGAAAGAGAAAGAGAGATACCTGATCGGTAATAATGTTTCTTTAAATGCCTCTCAATCCTTATCTCTAATCTCAAATTTATAATGATGATTTTGCAGGTTGTCACGTCGCTGACGTATGATGTGCAACGGCTAGTTCAATTTTAACGGCTATATATCCGTTAGTCAGTTCGTTGGAGATAAGATCAAAAAATATGATTCATTAAGTTATATTTTATTCCTCATATTTGTGGGGCAATTGTTAGGGATGGATTTTCTAAGCCTAAGGATCACGGATCCACAAGTGCAGCCAGGATCACAGATCCTCAATTCTGTTTGAGTTAAGGATCCTCAGAAGGCGTTGGGGATTTAAGGATCCAGGATCCTCATTGTTATCCTAACACTAACGGTTGTTTCCATTATATTTAAACTTGTTTTGCAGGAATGAACGAGTGGGACTTGGTCTTGCCGATATTCCTGGGGAATATGCTTTAATATTCTGCACGTGCATAGCTAGAATGACCGTTATGGAAGTCGTGGGTAGCTTGCACAATTTGCGGGTTGTTTTTTACTTAGCTTATTTCTATTTTTAAAGGGGATAACAAGCTTGATAGTGAGAACAATAAAAAACACACACACTCTCTTGAAAGCTCTCTGCAATTTATTGGCGATTACACACATATTGCACACTAGTGATCCTTGTAACAAGCTTGTTATCATCCCAATTTGTAACCTTTACTTATTTAATATAGTTGGTGATCGGTAGTTTCCATCACCCGAGGTTTTTTATGCCGGAGATCAACTCTTGATCAAGGGCTTTTTCCTCATATAAATCCTTGTGTCACTTGTTCATTTCATTTACAAGTTGTTCATACGTTTGTTCATTGATTCAAGCATCATACCTCACAAAAGAAGATTTGGTTGCATTATCCTAGCTTGATTTTTGACCAAAACATCAAGCATCTTAGATATGGTCCTGCAAGGGATTTCTTATACAAAATATTATTTATAATAGTAAAACAAAATACCTTCATTCTGAAAGCCTTAGGATTTTCATCCTTTGGGATATCTCCTTTTTCAAGATATCTCACAATCGGAGCCATCCAGGATTCAGGATTCTTCTCAGGATATTCCTCACCAGGATCCTGGATACTTGCTACCTCCTTATCCTGAGATTTGAAGTGTTCCATTGCAGGTTACAAGATATGTAGTATCGGTATCTGAGTTCCTTCAGGTATCCTGACGGTAGATCCTAAATTTTCCAGAGCATCTGTCTCAGCATTTTCCTCTCTTGGTACCTGTTCAAGTGTAAAAACTTCGAAATATGCTGCTAGTTTTTTTAACAATTTCAAGATATTCGACTAACCTTTCACCTTTGACTACATAAGATCCATTGAAATGGTTAGTGATCAACAAGGAATCAACATACACTTGCAAACATTTTATATTCATCTTCTTAGACAATTCTAATCCTGTTATCAAAGCTTCATAATCAGCTTCATTATTAGTGGCAGGAAATTCACATCTAATAACCTAGGGTAATATGTCCCCCTGTGGCGATTTTAGTAGTATACCTAATCCTACACCTTTTATATTAGATGCATCATTAGTGTATAATATCCAAGATTCTGAATTCTCACCTAGTTGTTGTACTTCTAGGTCAACTTCATTTTAAATATCGCTCCTAAAATCAGCCATAAAGTCTGCTAAAGCCTGAGACTTTATAGCATTTCTAGGTTCATACAATGTAACGCCCTGTGTCCCTAAACTTTAGGCTATTGGCAAGTTTAGTCCCTGAACTTTGCTTATTGTCATTTTAGTCCCTGAGCTATGTGATCACTAATACTTTGATACTTGGTGAATTTTATGTCATATTCTATATACTTGGAATGCCTAATTCTATATACTTGGAATATCTAATATATACTTTGGTGCTTGACTCTTGAGGCTCGTGAAACTTGAGACTTGGTTGAACGAGGGACTGGAGTCTTGTCACTGGAGGAAACTATGAAACTTTGAAATCTTTTGTGTTATTGCTATAAACTAGTTATACTATTACCCAATAAATACGCAACGCAATGCTGGATCTAACGCACGAAAGGAACCAAAGACGGAAACGCAGAAAGGATGGACTGGCCGAGTGGCAATCCGATCGGATGACCACCCGATCGGATGACCACCCGATCGAATGGCCACTCGATTGAGCTGCCACCCGATCCGTGTGCACTGCCCCTCTTTACCCACCTTACACTATAAATAGGAGCTGTCACATCAGTCCTTCACTGATGTGACAGCCTTACTCGACTCAGACGCACGCACACCACATTTCTTCGATTTCCTGACGATTTCGGTACGTTTTACACTATATTCTTGTACTTTCTTGATCTACACAACATTCTCTACAAGATTCTCCTTTGAAATCTCACTTTTCACCGTGAAATCTCTTAGATCTGAGTTCTTAAGGATGATGTCATCAATGGTGGTTGGTACAAACAACTATATGATGTCACTCCTAATGAAATCTAGCTTAGATTTAAGGAATTTCATGCGTTTTACACAAAATCTAAGCTAGATCTACACTTTTCAAGCTAAAATCCATGTTTATCTTCATCTATTTTGAACTTTTACATAAAAACGGTAAGATCCGGATCCGAGCGGACTGTAGACTTGATTATTAGTCTAGAGTCGGCTTGGAAAAAGGGATTTGTTACCGGAGAAGGTGACCGGAGTACGGATTCTGACATAAATATCATCACAAACTGACGACGGAACGGACTAGGGTGATTCCCACCTGATTGGATCGGCTGAACACTGATGAGTTTACCGTTGTCTTAATACGTAACACGTCACCATTATGTAAATCAGAAACTTGGAGTTTTATAAAATTTAGAAAGGCACAAGGTAACCCGATCGAGTGGCAATCCGATCGGATAGCCATCCGATCGAACAGCCACCCGATCGAGTGACACTTGCGCCTAATCCTACGCATTCTTAAAACCTTAAAGCCCTGATCGTCGAGTGGCAACTCGATCGGATAGCCATCCGATCGAACAGCCATCCGATCAAGGCAACCTTGAAACTTAAACTTGGATCGAGTGGTGACCCGATCGGATAGCCATCCGATCGGGCAGCCATTCGATTCCCCCACTTATGTCAACCTAGAATGGAGTGGCAACCCGGTCGGATAGCCATCCGATCGGGCAGCCATTCGTCCCTTCACTCACACTTGTCACCCGATCGACTAGTAATCCGATCGGATGGCCATCCGATCGGACAGCCATTCGATCCAATGACTGATCCGACACTTGTGCAATCTCGTTATTTTGTCCGACACTTATCCTTTGTAATCTAATCAGGCTAATTCTAAAGAGCTCCCTTTGATCCAATAACAGTTAAACTGTTAAGCAATCACTGTGAGTATACTCGATCCCTTTTTGCTTTAAACTTTGGGATGTAATATGTATTCTACTAAACTACGATACTTGAGACTTTTGCAAACTAAACTCTATCCTGCTTGTATGTGAAACTTGTGATTCTTGTATTCTATTTGTGCTAAGTGAACGTTTAATCCAGGGTGTGTAGTGCCGCCTTAACAATAGTAGCGTTATAGGAGATGCACATCCCCATTATTCTCGGGGGTATTGTTAGGAGGATTCTAGTTTTCCTTGAGACTTGGGAAAACAACAAAGCATCGGGATACTTGGGCTATCACTTGTTGGACTGCGAACACTAGCACGGCTAAAACTATTTTATTACTTACATTGTGGATACGAGTTGTTTTAATCTAGTACCTTATATACTCAAACTTGTATACTCGCCGGTACATTTTTGTACTGACCCTATTTTAATACATGTTGCAGGCTAATAGGATGTTGTGGAAAACAAGTGAATCAAGCTAGGGTGATGCTTAAAAACCCACGTAGTTAATCAAACTTTGAACAATATCTGATAATTGGTGTAATTTGATACTTGATATGATGGTTGTTTGTTTTAGACAATGTTGAGTCAATTTAATCTATTATGAAATTTCTAGTGTTATGGAATCTCATGAGCAATCTGGACGCTTAGTGCTCGCACCCCGATGTTTTCGCCATCGGTTGGGGTGTGACAGATTGGTATCAGAGCCATAACTATAGGGAATTAGGATAAGTAGGAATACTTGTCCTAGTCTATAGTTCTAGGAATCTTGATTCTTATCTGTTGTTTAAGACTTATGCATTCTACCTTATCTGCTTACTAGCAGCATATTTTCCTGATTAAGCTTACATGCCTTTCCTAAGGCTGACACGATATACACTTGATACTTTAAAAACATTGTCAATTGGTGTTGGTATTTTGCACGAGATTTACCCTCAAGATAGGAGTGACATCCGAACCTTGATGGAAAATCTTCATTATTATTCTAGTAGGTCTTGTCTGAGGATAAGTACCGATGCTATTATGGTACGATGTTGTCAAGATAGAGGTGAAACTCAGACCTTGATAACTAGTCCCACTCTTTGATGATTTTATGTCTCGCCAAAGTCTCGAAACTTCCATTCAATTGGGGAACGTGAAATGACTAAAAGGACGAATATCGTAGGCCTAACATCGATGAGGTATTTTTCTAAGTAAGTCAAGACGCGTTGCTACAATTCGAAAGGGGTTCGAATCACTTTGGTTAGTCATCGTTCCTCTACCCAGAACACTCTATGTTTTATGAGCCTCTCTTTTATGTTATCTCAATTTTTAATGTGGTTTTAGACTTAATTCTTCATTTATCTTGATTCTTCGTTTATTTTGAGACGTTCTCATGAATCGCACGTATGCCCGCAATCTAAAACGTTAACGCTAATCTCAGGATCAACTAAATTTATGAAGCTTTATTCTATCATGACAGCCTATGTGGAAATCTTGATCGACTAGGATACTATGTGAACCTATCTGATGAACCTATGTATTGATATGGTTGTAAAGCACTAATGTAACATGGCATGGAAGTACGAGGGAGAAGTGACGTGTCTGAAGCATGGTGGATACGTCGTTGGTACTTCCTATATATAAGTGTTTCGGACGTGTTACCAACTTTCGTACTAAGTGTCATGCGAAACTTAGTGTTTGCAGACCGGGGATGAGTTGTTGAAATCTAATCTATGGGAACTACCTGAGTAATCTATGAAGAATCTATGTGTAATCTATGCGTACTCTAGCGTAATCTACGTATAATCTAAGTATGTGTTGCTTTGAGAAACAAAATGTGAAACGTAGCCTAGCGCCGAAGACGAGGATGACATGGCATGTCCGAAGCATGGTGGATACGCCGATGGTACTTCCTATATATAAGTGGTTCTGGCATGTTACCAAGTCTTCGTACCACGTGCTAAGCGAAGTTCGTAGTTTTGTAGGTTCGGGTTGAAGTAGTGGAATCTAAATGGTTAATCTATTTTAAATCTATTTGGCTAATCTAGGATGTGAAAAAGTGGTGGAATCTAACGTTGTGGTTAACAAAGCGTGACACCGATGACAAGGGGGACGTGGCATGAATGAAGCATGGTGGATACGCCGCTGGTACTTCCTATACATAAGTGCTTCTGTCATGTTGCCGAACTTTCGTAGCACGTGCCATGCGGGATTTCGTTGTTTGTGGGTTGTTAACATGAATCTATGAGGATCTACTGAATCTATTGGAATCTATGAATCTATCGAATCTATTGGAAACTATTGAATCTATTGGAGTCTATGAATCTATTGAATCTACTGAATCTATTGGAATCTTTGTGAAGTTATTGGAGTAGTCTATGAGAATCTATGATGATTAGTGTGTTTTACAACATGTAACATGACACCAAGTACGAGGCAGAAGCGATATGCCCGAAGCGTGGTGGATACGCCGCTGGTACTTCCTATATATAAGCGTTTTTTATATGTTGCCAAACTTCGAACAACGTGCCATGCGAAGGTCGTGGGTTGTGGTGTTAAGACTAATGTGAGCTATGTGAATCTTGTCAAATCTTGAGCCTTTAATCTATCATGTGTGAATCTATATTGTGAGACTATTTGAACCTAGACTTATACGATCCTCTTGTTGGATCTTTAGGATGTCTTCTCGAAAGCTCTCCGACACTCTCAAGAGATCTAGGGAAAAATCTCAGAAAAAGATGATGTCCTTCATGGCCGACCAGATCTCTCGAGTCGTGCCAAAGATCGTCTCTGAGATCCAAGGATCGAACACTCCGCCCTCTTCTGTTGACTCTAAAACGGAGAAAGAAAAGTCTACCAAGTTCACCTATAAACATTTCATCTCTTGCAACCCAAAGTCTTTCACAGGCAGTGATGGGGTGACTGCTATGCTCAAATGGTTTGACAGCATCGAGGTTACCTTCATCAACAGCGAATACCCATATCATCTAAAGACTAGGAGTGCGACTGGAATGTTTCAAGGCCGAGCATTGGAGTGGTGGACAAATGAGAGAAACATCCGTTCAAATGAAGAAGCCTATGATATTCCTTGGGCTGAGGTGCGAGAATTAATGATGCTTGAATTATGCCCTCCTCATGAACAACTGAAGCTTGAAGAAGAGTTCTGGCACCTGAAGCAGATTGGTGATGATAATTTGGCTTAACTACCCGCTTTAAGCAGCTCAGCTTGATTGTTCCTCACTTGGTTTCTACTCCTAAGCGAATGATAACCAAGTACCTCAATGGCCTACCTCCTGCTATGCGTGATTCTATTGAAGCAGCTCAACTTGGATATATTGAGGAAGTCTATCGTCTTGCAGCTAGTCTCAATAACAACCGCGTTCTTGATAAGCAGTTTGCTAACCCTGCTCCCTCCAAGTCTACACACCAAGTTACCCAGCAGCCAAGTGGCAGCAAGAACAAGAGGCGAAAGTCTCAGGGTTCGGGATGCAATGTCATTGCTCCTACTGCGAATCCTGCTACTAAGCCTGCTCCTGGTGCTACCACTCAGAACACTGCTGCCCCTGAAGTCAAGAAACAGTACACTGGGTCTTACCCCAAGTGTACCACTTGTAATTTTCATCATCCTGTTGCTTCTGCATGTCATTTGTGCACCAACTACAATCGCTATGGTCACACGACTCCCTACTGTTGTCGGGCTAACCCAGCTCAGCAACCTCAATAAGCCCCGGCTCAGGCAGCCCTGCCAGCTCTCCCAGCTCCTCCGCAGAACCCTAAGCCAGTTAACGTTGTTCGAGCATGCTACAAGTGTGGAGATACTACTCACCTCCGTAATCAGTGTCCTCAGCTGAACCAGGACCAGCAGCCAGCCGCTCGTGGACGAGCGTTCAATCTCAATGCTAACCAGGCGCGTAACGACAATGACGTCGTTAATGGTACATTTCTCGTGAATAACCTTTATGCTTCGATCCTATTTGATACAGGTGCCGATAGAAGTTTTATGTCCGTGGAATTCGAATATTTGCTAAACTGTGCATGCTCAATGTTACCTAAGTCGTTTTCAGTGGAAATTGCCAATGGGAAGTCTATTATAGTTGATTCTATTCTCCGTGGTTGTTCCTTGATCCTTAATGACCACGTGTTTACTATTGATCTAATACCCATGCAATTGGGTAGTTTTGATGTCATTATTGGTATAGATTGGTTGCGTAAGAACCATGCCGAGATTGCTTGCCACGAGAAGTTTGTTCGTTTACCTCTACCATCTAGTGATGTCTTGCATGTTTATGGAGACCGACCTTCGAAAGGATTGTGGCTGATGTCATGCACACAAGCGAGTAGGTGTTTACGTAAACAGAACCTTGCATTCTTGGCCCACGTGGTGGAACAAAATGGCAAGGGGAAGAACATAAGCGATGTTCCAGTGGTGTGTGATTTCCCCGATGTCTTTCCTGAGGATGTACCTGGTCTTCCACCTCCTAAAACCGTCGACTTTCGTATTGATCTTATACCTGGAGCGACTCTTGTCGCCAAGGCCCCGTATCGTCTTGCACCTTCTGAGATGCAAGAGTTATCTAGTCAGCTTCAAGAACTACTCAACAAGGGATTTATTCGTCCAAGTACCTCCCCGTGGGGTGCTCCTGTGCTATTCATCAAGAAGAAAGATGGCTCGTTTCGGATGTGTATCGACTACCGTGAACTTAATAAGCTTACCATTAAGAATTGTTATCCACTTCCCCGCATCAATGATCTATTTGACCAACTACAAGGCGCCTCCTGTTTCTCGAAAATCGATCTTCGTTCTGGTTACCATCAGCTTCGAGTTCTCGAAGAGGATGTACCCAAAACCGCATTTCGTACTCGTTATGGACACTACGAGTTCATGGTCATGCCTTTTGGATTGACCAACGCACCCGCCGTGTTCATGGATCTCATGAATCGTGTTTGTAAGCCTTATTCGGATCGTTTCGTGATAGTCTTTATTGATGATATTCTAATTTATTCTAAAACTAAAGCTGATCATGCTCGACATTTACGCTTGATGCTTGAACACTTATGTGGCGAATGTCTGTATGCTAAATTTTCTAAGTGTGAGTTTTGGATTCACGAGGTGCAATTTCTTGGTCACGTCGTTAGTAAGGAAGGTATTCATGTTGACCCGTCTAAAATCGAAGCTGTGAAGAATTGGACTACGCCTAAATCGGCATCTGAGCTTCGTTCCTTCTTAGGATTGGTGGGGTATTACCGCCGATTCATTTCAGACTTCTCCAAGATCCCTATACCTCTCACTTCGTTGACCCAGAAAGAGAGACCTTTTTTTTTGGGTCCCGAACAAGAGGAATCTTTTCAGACTCTTAAGACTCTTTTGTGTAATGCCCCTGTTCTAACTCTACCTGATGGGAATAATGATTTCGTGATATATTGCGATGCCTCGAACCGCGGTTTGGGCTGTGTGCTCATGCAGTGAGACAAGGTTATTGCTTATGCTTCCCGCCAACTCAAGATACATGAGAAAAACTATACTACTCATGATCTGGAGCTTGGTGCAGTTGTGTTTGCGTTAAAGATATGGCGACACTATCTGTATGGTACTAAGTGTGTGGTTTTCACTGACCATAGGAGCCTTCAACATATCTTTGACCAAAAGGAACTGAACATGCGACAGAGGCGTTGGGTAGAATTGCTTAACGACTACGACTGCGAAATTTGCTATCATCCTGGCAAGGCGAATGTAGTGGCCGATGCTCTTAGTCGTAAAACTCATGTGAATGCTATTCGTATTTCTAATGATCTCCATGCGTGTATTCGTAACGCTCAGTATTCGTCAGCAAATGAAGGAAGTCTAGAAGTGGAAATCCAAGGCGCTAAGATTAACCAGCTTGAAACTAAACCTAATGGGCTGCAATATTACCTCAATCGCATCTAGGTACCGGATCGCGATAATCTCCGTGAGCTTATTATGAAGGAGGCCCACAAATCCCATTACTCCATTCATCCGGGCGCTGATAAGATGTACCATGATTTGCGTACAACTTATTGGTGGCCTGGCATGAAGAGGAACATTGCTGTGTATGTTTCTAAATGCCTCACTTGTACGAAAGTTAAGGCTGAACATCAACGTCCCTCAGGACTCTTAGAGCAACCAAAAATCCCAATTTGGAAATGGGATAGCATCGCTATTGACTTTATTAACAAGCTACCTCGAACACCTTCTGGTCACGATAGTATCTGGGTGATAATTGATCGTTTGACCAAATCAGCCCACTTTCTTCCTATTCGTGAAGATTATAGAGTGGAGAAACTTGCTCGAATCTATACTAGTGAGATTATATGCCGTCATGGCATACCTCTTGACATAATCTCGGACCGTGATGGTCGTTTTACTTCACGTCTGTGGCAAAACTTTCAATCCGCTATGGGTACTCATTTGAATTTTAGCACGGCTTTTCATCCTCAAACGGATGGACAGACCGAGCATACTATTCAGACCCTAGAGGATATGCTCCGTTCTTGTGTCATCGACTTTGGTGGTAACTGGGATGTACATTCAGATGGCTCCTTTCGAAGCTTTGTATGGACGGAAGTGCCGATCTCCTCTCAGCTGGCATGAGATTGGTGACAAGCAGTTTACTGGCCCTGAAATAATTCAAGAGACAATGGATAAGATTCTTCAGATCCGTGATAACTTGATCAAGGCTAGGAGCAGACAAAAGAGTTATGCTGATAATAGGCGTAAGCCTCTGGAATTTGATGTTAGTGACCGAGTTCTTCTCAAGGTATCTCCCTGGAAGGGAGTAGTTCATTTTGGTAAGAAGGGAAAGCTCGCTCCTTGCTATGTGGGTCCTTTCAAGATACTCGAAAGGATTGGCAAGGTAGCGTACAGACTCGACCTGCCACAAGAACTAAACAACGTGCATCCAGTGTTCCACGTATCCAATCTACATAAATGCCTAGCCGACGAGGAACTGCAGGTTCCCCTCGAAGACTTGCAAATAAATGAAGCTGTACACTTCGTGGAGAAACCGGTCGAAATCATGGATCAAGGAGTCAAACGATTGAGGCGCATCAAAATCCCCATTGTCAAGGTTCGGTCGGAAGGAAAGCGTGGCACCGAATTCACTTGGGAATTGAAAAGTGAGATGAAGACCAAGTATCCGCAGCTCTTCGAGCAGTCCTCCTCTAAGATTTCGGGGACGAAATCTCCTAAAGGAGGGGAGACTGTAACGCCCTGCGTCCCTAAACTTTATCCTATTGGCAAGTTTAGTCCCTGAACTTTGCTTATTGTCAATTTTAGTCCCTGAGCTATGTGATCACTAATACTTTGATACTTGGTGAAATTTATGTCATATTCTATATACTTGGAATGCCTAATTCTATATACTTGGAATATGTAAATCTATATACTGTGGTGCTTGACTCTTGAGGCTCGTGAAACTTGAGACTTGGTTGAACGAGGGACTGGAGTCTTGTCACTGGCGAAAACTATGAAACTTTGAAATCTTTTATGTTATTGCTATAAACTAGTTATACTATTACCCAATAAATACGCAACGCAACGCTGGATCTAACGTGCAAAAGGAACCAAAGACGGAAACGCGGAAAGGATGGATTGGCCGAGTGGCAATCCGATCGGATAACCACCCGATCGGATGACCACTCGATCGAGCTGCCTCCCTATCCGTGTGCACTGCCCCTCTTCACCCACCTTACACTATAAATAGGAGCTGTCACATCAGTCCTTCACTGATGTGACAGCCTTACTCGACTCAGACGCACGCACACCACATTTCTTCGATTTCCCAGCGATTTCGGAACGTTTTACACTAGATTCTTATACTTTCTTGATCTACACAACATTCTCTACGAGATTCTCCTTTGAAATCTCACTTTTCACCGTGAAATCTCTTAGATCTGACTTCTTAAGGATAATGTCATCAATGGTGGTTGGTACAAACTACTATATGATGTCACTCCTGATGAAATCTAGCTTAGATCTAAGGAATTTCATGCGTTTTACACGAAATCTAAGCTAGATCTACACTTTTCAAGCTAAAATCCATGTTTATCTTCATCTATTTTTGAACTTTTACATAAAAACGGTAAGATCCGGATCCGAGCGGACTATAGACTTGATTATTAGTTTAGAGTCAGCTTGGAAAAAGGGGATTTGTTACCGGAGAAGGTGACCGGAGTACGGATTCTGACATAAATATCATCACGAACTGACGACGGAACCCCCTAGGGTGATTCCCACCCCATCGGATCGGCTGAACACTGATGAGTTTACCGTTGTCTTAATACGTAACACGTCACCATTATGTAAATCAGAAACTTGGAGTTTTATAAAATTTAGAACGGGACAAAGTAACCCGATCGAGTGGCAATCCGATCAGATAGCCATCCGATCGAATAGCCACCCGATCGAGTGACACTTGCCCCTAATCCTACGCATTCTTAAAACCTTAAAGCCCTAATCATCGAGTGGTAACTCGATCGGATAGCCATCCGATCGAACAGCCATCCGATCAAGGCAACCTTGAAACTTAAACTTAGATCGAGTGGTGACCTGATCAGATAGCCATCCGATCGGACAGCCATTCGATTCCCACACTTATGTCAACCTAGAATGGAGTGGAAACCCGATCGGATAGCCATTCGATCGGGCAGCCATTAGTCTCTTCACTCACACTTGTCACCCGATCGACTGGTAATCCGATCGGATGGCCATCCGATCGGACAGCCATCCGATCCAATGACTGATACGACACTTGTGCAATCTCGTTATTTTGTCCGACGCTTATCCGTTGTAATCTAATCAGGCTAATTCTAAAGAGCTCCCTTTGATCCAATAACAGTTAAACTGTTAAGCAATCACTGTGAGTATACTCGATCCCTTTTTGCTTTAAACTTCGGGATGTAATATGTATTCTAGTAAACTACGATACTTGAGACTTTTTCAAACTAAACTATATCCTTCTTGTATGTGAAACTTGTGATTCTTGTATTCTATTTGTGCTAAGTGAACGTTTAATCCAGGGTGTGTAGTTCCGCCTTAACAATAGTAGCGCTATAGGAGATGCACCTCCCCATTATTCTCGGGGGTATCGTTAGGAGGATTCTAGTTTTCCTTGAGACTTGGGAAAACAACAAAGCATCAGGATACTTGGGCTATCACTTGTTGGACTGCGAACACTAGCACAGCTGAAACTATTTTATTACTTACATTGTGGATACGAGTTGTTTTAATCTAGTACCCTATATACTCAAACTTGTATACTCGCCAGTACATTTTTGTACTGACCCTATTTTAATACATGTTGCAGGCTGATAGGATGTTGTGGAAAACAAGTGAATCAAGCTAGGGTGATACTTAGAAACCCACGTAGTTAATCAAACTTTGAACAATATCTGATAATTAGTGTAATTTGATACTTGATATGATGGTTGTTTGTTTTAGACAATGTTGAATCAATTTAATCTATTATGAAATTTCTAGTGTTATGGAATCTCATGAGCAATCTGAACGCTTAGTGCTCGCACCCCGATGTTTCTGCCATCGGTTGGGGTGTGACATACACTAAATCATATGCACTTAGTTTTACGGACCCCTTAGCCATCCTGCCCGACATCTCAGGTTTCCTAAGCACATTTTTAACCAGATAATTAGTTAACATGAATCCTGTGTGTCTCAAAATAATGTCTAAGCTTAGTTGACGCCATAACTAGAGCTAATATCAATTTTTCTAGGTGTGAGTATCTAGTTTCAGCATCTAGCAAACTTTTACTGACATAATAAACAGGATACTGCTGACCTTCATGATCCTTTACCAGAACGGCACTTACTGCATTCCCTGATACTGCAAGATATAGGGATAAGGGTTCACCATCCTTGGGCTTCATTAGCAGAGGTACACTTGAAAGATACTGCTTCAATCCTTGTAGAGCAGCTTCATGTCTTTCCCCCCATTCGAACTTTTTATTCTTCTTTAGGATATCATAGAATTCCTTGCATTTTTTCGAGGATCTTGATATGAACCTGTTCAACGCCGCTACTCGTCCTGTTAACCTTTGCACATCTTTCATGTTGGATGGTGATTTGAGATCCAGGATAGCTTTAATCTGTTCTGGACTTGCTTCTATTCCCCTCTTAGTCACCATATATCCTAAAAATTTTCTTGCCCCCACTCCGAAATGGCACTTAGTAGGATTTAGATTCATATTGTATTGGTCCAGGATATTGAATGCACATTCAAGATCCTGGAGGTGATCCTCTGCCTTCTTGGATTTTACCACCATATCATCAATATACACCTCCGTGGTGTCCCCCGGTTTGTCTTTAAACATCATATTCACCAGTCTTTGATATGTTGCACCTGCGTTTTTCAAACCGAAAGGCATGACAGTATAATAATAAATACCTGTCGGTGTCATGAAAGCTGTATCTTCTTGATCGGATGGCTCCATTTGGATTTGATGGAATCATGAGGATGCATCCATAAAGGTCAGCATTTCATGACCTGCGGTTGCATTTACCATCGAATCTATATAAGGCAAGGGGAATGGGTCTTTAGGACATGCTTTGTTGAGGTCTGTGTAGTCTATATAAACTCTCCATTTCCCATTTTTCTTTTGGACCACGACCACGTTTTCTAGCCACTTGGGGAATTTGACTTTCCTAATCATCTTGGACTTCAATAATCTTTTAACCTCTTCCTCTATGATTGTATTTCTTTCTGGAGCAAATTTCCTTCACTTTTGCTGAATGAGCTTGAAAGACCTGTCAATTCCAAGCCTGTGAGTTATAATATCTTTTGAAATACCTGTCATGTCTTCATGTTTCCATGCGAACGTGGACATCCTGCATTTTAGAAAATTAGTAAGCTGATTCTCAATATCCTGAGGGACATTAGCTCCTACAAGCACTGAGATATCTAGATTATCCTAATCCAGGATAATTTTCTTAACATCCTGCTCTGAGGCTTCCATGATATCCTGGGCTCATATCTTTAATTGCTATCCTGCTTTGGACTTTGTTGAGGCTTTCATCGAAGAGGAATAACATTCCTTTGCCTCCTGTTGATCGTTTTCCACTTTGAGTACCCCCCCCCCCCAAGGAGTAGGGATCTTGATGCACTGATGATAGGTTAATGGCACAGCTTTCATATCATGAATCCACGGCCTGCCCAATATAATATTGTAACAGGACAGTGAATCCATGACATAGAATCGTTGCATTGAATTCACTCCTTCAACATATACAGGCAGTTTTATTTCTCCAACAGTGTTCTTTGCCTCTCCACTGAACCCTACAAGCACAATGGATTTTGAAGTGATCTCCATTTGGGGGATGTTCATTCTCTTCAGGGTTTCCAACTGGATGATGTTGACCGAGATGCCGTTGTCCACCAGTATCCTGCGTACAAAATGATTAGCAATATATAAAGTGATTACCAAACCATCATGGTGAGGATCCTGAATGTTGTCCCGGTCATCACTATCAAAGGTTATCACTTTGTCAGTTGTAAGTGTTGTCATCCTCGTCAGCTTGTCCCCTCTTTCAGCTTTAGCCTCCTTGGCATGTCTCTTTGCTGCAGAATAGGAGGTTCCGCATATATCAGATCCTCCGGATATGAAGTTGATTATCTTGGCGTCTGGAGGAGGTGATGCTGCTCGTTCAGGATCCTTCTCAGTATCCTGACCCTTATTCTTCTTTCTGCCCAGAAGATCTTTCAGATATCCCTTGCTTAGCAGGTAGCTTATTTCCTTCCTTAGGGCTATGCAATCTTCCGTCACATGTCCAAAATCCTCATGGAAGGCACACCACTTGGATTTATCCTTCCAATCGGTCTTTTGCTGGTTCTTCCTTTGCCACCTCGCTTTATCTCCCAAACCCTGCATAGCATACATTAGCTCATGTATATTAACAGAAAAACAATATTTTGACAATTCAGGATATTCTTCAATATCTTCATCCTTGACAGCATTCACTTTCTTGCTATCATTTTTACCATACGGCCTAGAGCGGTATGGTTTGTATGAGGACTCCGATTTCCTGTTCGTTGATTCATATGTTGAGGACGAATTCATCCTCTCCTGCATTTTCTCGTCGTCTTCAAGTCTGATATATCTCAAGGCCCTGTTTCGAGCTTCATCCAGGTTCCTGCAAGGATTCATCACAAGATCTTGATAAAATTGGGAATCCTTTTGCAATCCCATCTTGAATGCCTGCACAGTTGTAGCAACGTCAAGGTGTGGGATATCCAAGGATTCCCTGCTGAATTTGTTCACATAGTCCCTTAAGGATTCTTGAGGACCCTGAGTTATCCTGTAGAGGTCACTTAGTTTTTTGAAACTTCTACTGCAAGAAAATTGACTATTAAACAAATTAACCAAATGAGCAAATGATGTAATTGAATGTGGTGGAACGTTTAAGAGCCATTTTAAGGTTGATCCTGTTAGAGTATAGTCGAAGCCCTTGCAGAGGGATGCTCCTTAAGTTCTGGTGGAATAGGGTTAATCTACATCCTCTCCCTATATTGAGCAATATGTGCCCCAGGATCCGTGGTTCTGTCATACAACTTCATATTGGGAGTTTGAAATCTCTTTGGAATTTCAGCATCACATATAGGATATGCAAACCGGGATATCCTGTGACTATCCTGGGATACTTCTGGTATAGGCTGCACTACCCTAGGTACACTGGATATCATATCCTTCAGCTTCTGAAGCTCTCTAGACAGTGCCAACGTCACACCTATATCCTGCAAAGATCCAAGACCGTTAGTAGCAAGAGTGTTAACATTATTAGATAAGTTACCAGTTTGAGGATTCTGGCCGTATCCTGGAGCATATCCTGGTCCCCTGACAGTCGATATCCTGACTGTTGAGGGTATTTCATGAGTATTTCCCTGGGAATGACTTGGCACAACATTGCCCTGACTATCCTCAGTATACACTGCTGAACTAAAGTTCAGCGTTCTGGGCTGCAAGGGAGTGACAGTATCCTCAGCAGGTCTCTTGGAGTTAGACTTCAAGAGTTGTATTTCTCTTATTAACATCTGGTTAGTTTCCTGTTGTTGCTTCATCTGATCCTGTATACTACAAAACAAAGTTAGTATTTCATCATTAGAAGCCATAATAGGAGTTCTCCCTGGAACACCAGATCTGTGGACATTTTGAGCAGGAACAGTGTCTCGGGATATATGAGTCTCAACCCTCCTTGGAGGAGCTTGAGCCTGTGAAGAAGCTTGCATCTGTGGAGGTGGTGGAAGCACTGAACCGGTTGTGACAGAGGTTGTAGCAGGCATGGTAGAAGAGCTCATGTTTGATTTCGAAGCCATTGAAAATAGTTGTGTAAAAAGTTTTGAAAATAAGAAGCCAAGTAGTGATTTTAACAAAGCTTTTAGTAGAAATAGCACCACTTGCCCCACGGTGGGCGCCAAATTGTTTTGGTCAAAAATTACCAAAGCAATTAAATGATCAAATTAGTTTGTGAGGTAGTGTGCTAACAATGCTTGTGAAAAATATGTTGGTTTGTTTGTTTGCAAAAACAATTTCAGGATATAGTCTTAGGATATGAAACTATATCAACGATCAAACAATGAGCTGAAAAAGTAAAAAAGGACATAGGATGTACGAGGAAAGCCCTTGATCAATCTAGATCTCCGGCATAAAACCTCGGGAGCTGACAATCGTCGGCTGCCTTGTTCTTCTTATTACTTGAATGTTCAGGATACAGTGCAGGATAATGCTCAGATCGCTACTAAGTGGTATAATGATTGTAAGTGATGAGTGTTAGTGCGTGATTGCAAAAGAAAGAAGTAAGAGTTCGAGAGCAAAAAGTGAAGTGAAGTGTTCTTACGATCTGGCCTTCCTATTTATAGTTACAAATATCAAACAAATTCTCCTATAAACTAGGGATGCTCCGGAATATTCCTTTCTGAACGTTGGTGACCTATTCTTCCGGCTTCAACGTTTATTTTCCAACCAACTGGAGCGAGTCTTCAGGAGAATGAGACCACATGAACGTTACGATCCTGCAGCCATGACCTGCAAGTAAATAATTAGTAACTGCCAGGATACTGCATCAGGATGTTACCAATATCCTGATCTGGTATCTTGATCATAATCAGAAATAATCAAGTCAAGATATAATTTCAGGATATGGGCTCAGAAAACCACCCATAACAGTTATCAAATCTCAAAACCCTAAAAATTAAGGCATCAACTTCAACTTGCGATAAGTGTTGCCAGATCATGAATTGTCTAACATTGTTGTCTGGATTGATGTTCATTGTGGAGTAAAGTGAAGAAATTAGAAGGATGAATGAGGGAGAGAGTGAAATATGAAGGTTGGAATGTGAGTGGTGAAGAATATAAAGGGATGACAGCTGAAATTAATGGTGTAATACCAATAATGCCCTTGCCTTAAATAAACCCTAACTGAGTAATTTAACTCAATTTGGTGTAAAGGACGTAAAGTGTATATAACATGTGTTTTTTTGGACATAAAATGAAATTAAATCTTTTTAAAGGGCACGTTTCAAAATTCAGATAATACATAAAGGACACAAAATGTAATTTACTCTTAAATTAAAATGAGATATAATAAAGTAACAATACGCAATTCACAACCAAATCGGCATGCCGTCCAGAAAGTAGTTGTTTCACAACCATATCCACGCACCGTTGTGAACAACCAAATCGAAGCACCGTTTGGACAGAAAAATAATCAATCTGTCGCGTCTCCTCCCACAACGATTTCTGACACTATTTCACATCCCTATATAATCCACACCGCACCAAAAATATCAGTCCATGACGTTTTCGGTACCGCAGTAGCGTGGTGGCGGGGCAACGTTAGAGACGGTATTTGCAAACCTGATTTATGTTGTGCGTATTTTCAATTCCAATATGCGGTTTGTAACATTGTTTGATTTGAAATAGTTGTTTTTCGTATGTTCATTTTATGCTAACCCTTTTACCATGTATAATTGGATTATTTGGTGTTCTTCTGTAGTTTGAGTGTTGAATACATGAATTTAATAAGTTTTATAACAATTATGTGATAAGCGTATGTCAATTTTGCAAATGGCATGTTTGACTTTGAATATATTGTGTGTTTTTTTCCTAGGGTGTGATTTTCTATATCTCTTTGAATTTATGATGCATATTCTTAAACTCATGATTTATAGTGGATTCTTGCTTTATGGGTTTGTTTGGTTAATTTGTTTGAACATGATTAAGATAGTTCATTTGCATTCTGTGGCGATTTACATGTATGGTAGGGTGGGCATGTGGCCACCATATAAACTCCGGCCACTGCACAAACGTATACCGAAACTTTCCGAAGAGTTTCCGGTGGGTCCAGTGAGTTTCAGGATAGTGGCGGTGGTTTGTTTGGCGTGTGTGAGAGTTGTTAAGGTGACCAAGAGCGTTGTGGTGTTCTATGAGGGGGAAGGTTGCCGGTTGCTGAAGGTGGTGGTGGTTAGTTTCATGGTTAGTGATGACTTCATGGTGGGTAAGAGAAGATGGATTGAGAAGGTGATTAACAATAGTGGGCATTCATTATTTAATTGTCTTTTTAAAATAAAAACAAAGTAGCTCTAACACTAATAAAAAATTTACTAAAAGAGTCATTGAAAGTTAGTATTTTCTTTAATTGTCTTTTTTATATAAAAATGAAGTAGCTCTAACACTTATAAAAAAAATTACTAAAAGAGTCATTGAAAGTTAGTATTTTCTTTATACACTAATCTGTATTTTATATGAAATTTATTTTAAATATGTATACACATTTGCAATTATACACTACTATAAACTAGTGGGGAACCCGCGCGTTGCAGCGGAGTTGACAATACCAGGCGGAACATAATCCAAACGATCAAATATATGTTGTGTGTGTGTATATATACATATGTGTGTACATATATAAGCACCCGCGCTTTACGGCTGGGTAAGATTTTAAAAGATAACATACTAAGTTCTATATACATGAATATAAAAATCCATCGTGTATATCAATTATACAACTACAAGAATCTTGAATGCTAAAGGATATAAATGCAATGAATTACCATGCAATTTCTAGGGACTCATCATCAGCAGTGATACCAATGACATGCCTATTAAACACAAACTACAGTCAAATTGTAGAAAGTTGAACTTATGGTCAATGTGAGAGAACCTCAGCCACACTTGTAGAGTTAGAAATCATAAACAACTCTCTACACCTTTGGAAGATCACCACCACGAACCACAGTTGGAGGCTGATGATTAAAAACACATTCCAAAACAGGTATCCAGTTACATCCACATTCAAAGCCCCATCAAACCTCAAAGACACCGTTAATGAAGATATAACCTGATGATATAACAAAAGACAGTAAATAATGATCAGATGATAGTCTTACCAGACTTTCTAATTGCCTTTCTAGGATCAAATCTTAACCTCAGGACTAACAAATTACTTTTTACTTTTTACATAGAGATCTATCATTCTAACACTTTGAGATGTTGCATCACTTAAAACTAATCAGTTTTTATAGTTGAATAACCCATGGGGTAAAAAGATTTACAAATCAATGAGCACACCTGTAAGTTTCCGGTTGTACATCTACCCAAAAATTATATCATTAATAATAATAGACACGCACACTTGGTAGATACAATACAAATTATACAAGCTAAATTATATATTAGGAACGCTTACTATTATTGACTGACTTTACGTATTAACTCAAGAAAGTCTGTTCCATCAACTGCATATACCCAGTGGTTTGGTGCTGAGCCTGAAATGTAAGCGCGTGATCTCTCATCAGTATCCTTCAAAAACACCTGGAAATAAGAAACAAGTACATGAGAAAAGATTTAATTTATACAAAAACATAAAATATAATACATTATATTTTTCTCACTTGCTGAATATGCAATCATGAGGAGACGGTCTAAAGATGATCGGATCATAACTCCCATGTCGGCACCTCTCCCCTCGACGCTCTAAGTGTGCCTAGGTAATCCATTACACAAAAATCGCTATCCTCTGCTGTAAAATCCCCACCAGATTTGATCTTGTCTTTTTTCCAGACTGATAAACACTCTCTCCACTTCCTTGGCCAAAACATAATCTACACAATATGTAAGGAATCTTATTCGGGCTCTACGCATAAAAATAGAGGTGATTTTGTTAACGACACTTTGACAAAAGTGGCAAAAGTGACCAAACTTCAGGGACCATTTTGACAGTGTACTCAAAATAATAATAATAAGAGTAAATTACGATTTTGGCACTACATGGTTATATCACTTTTACCCTGTAGGTCCCCTATTCGTATGGATCTTTCACAGAATCGTCTTTCCAATCAAGAGTGCGGAATCCTCTTGATCAGAATATAGCAGAATGAGTAGAAACAGAAAACAGCAAGACACTTTCAAACTGGGTTTCTATTGATTATCAATCACTCAAGAATTACAATCAATCTAAACCCTAACCACTCTCAAATTCGTCCAAGCTTTAGGAGCTCTCACGAAATTCTCACAAACAATGTTCTGGCTGATTAGCTGATTAACCTTAACCCTAAAGCCTAACCTTGTTTATATAACACAAGGTTTGCTACTTGGGCCAAGGCTTCCAACATGGACTGCGAATTGGTCTAAGCCCAATTCGTTTCCCACATCCCCATAAGTATGGGTTTAGTTAGCCCAAACATTACAACTAACTATTACAAAGCTAAACCCGCTAACTGTTTATCGTTTAACTAATTCCAAGATATCCAAAGACCAAATCTAAGCTGTTGTCACAAACATGCACCAACAAACTCCCCCTTGACAATAGCTTCATAAAATAACTTTGTCTTCAGTCATCTTACAATCTTCATGTAGTCTTGCACTGTCTTTGGTCTTTGGATAGCTTCAGCTTCAATAGCTTCTGTCAGCAACAGACTCCCCCTAAGCTGATGCATCCAATCACCAAATCTTCAAAAACTTTAGCATTTGAGTAAACTCCAGTTCAGCATATGTATAGCAATCTTCAAACTCTTCAACTTTGTCTGCAATATAGAAAGGAGGTTCTACCATGCATCCAATCAAACTCTCATCTTCACAGCAACTCAGCAACACAACAACTTCTCAGCAACACACTGCTTCAATCTGTTTACTATAAAACAAACATCTCGAGAAACCATAAGAATTTTTCAACATAAGTTAAATAAATTATTATTATTCAAGAGATAGTTAAACTGTATCACAGATTAAGCATATCCAATTTATCACCAACACTCAAAACTTTTTAATCACACACCCTATAACCTGCATGATTTAAAATTTTGAACTCACTTTCTAACACCGTCTCCCCCTATCAGTAACAATTCCTCCAAGAATAACAGTTTTCTGTACGTTAAGAATTTCAAACAGAGAAAGACACTATTTTTGGATTTTTATATTTTTCTGAAAGCAAGTAAATACAAAAGCAATAAACACTCCATTTTTGTGAGAATCACCGGTAAGAAGATCATATCAGCACAATCAAACTGTTTCACACAATTAGATAATTCTTTATTTAATTTTTCGTGAAAAGCAGTCCAAGACGATTACCAGTATGTTTGTCCACTTAAACAAAATGCATGAACATTTCAAGTACCATTACCGTATGATACATTAAGGTAATATTAATTACTGAAATATTAGTGTGTCCCACTTCAGGATATACCCCCACGATCAAGGTATGCACAAAGATTCATCGTAGTAGGTGAGTATACTGATGTCATCCTTCAAGATATCCTGACAGTGTCTTGGTCTGCATATAATCTGTTTTATCATGTTTTGATTGCTTAACAATGAACACCCAAATAAATACTAATCAAATCCTGGAAATATAAACAACACACTCTATCATGCAAGTATCTTCCCTACCACATATTTCACAAGTCCAATCCAGATTTCTGAAATCTTAACTGGGAATAGGTTGAGAAGAGAACAGAATAGATCTTTAGGAGAGATGGTATAATATACAGATCAAATGAGTTTTTCTCAGTTTGATATAGGTTTATTGGGTTTCATTTGGGCACTAGAGGGCCTCTTTCGGGTGTATTAGATCTATAGCGCGACAACGTACAGCTAGGTCAGCATGTATCTGGATGCAGCAAAAGTTGTCGTTGCCTAGCACCTCCAGGTCAGCATATATCTGGATGCAGCAGAGGAGGTACACGACTTTTTTCAGAGAAGATTTCAGAATCAGATCAAAATTGTGTGTATCGGGACAACATACAGACATTCAAATAGAAATGAGCTAATTCCAAGTGACTTTCTTTCCTGGGGTCATGTACAATTTTAGTTCTGAACAGAAAAACAGTCAAGATATCCCAGATGAAATAACAGTATAAAGACCCAAAACTTCAGATTTTGGCAATCTATCAACGCAAGATTTAAGGTCATTAAACCATACACCACTGATGTGTTCCCCACTCATACTCATTTCATTTATGTTTATATCACATTGGTAAGTTGATTATTTCATGCCTTTTGCCTACTGGTACATCATATGATGAAGCTGCTATCACACTTAAGCATTTTAATTTTTCCAGTGTGACAGTCTAACTTGCCAATGTACTATCATTTCTCCTTTTTCACACAGTGATAACTCATTTTTGTTTTTCTATTTTTTTTTTATGTTTTTTATTTTTCAATTTTTTTTTTATTTTTTGATTTTTAAGAAAAGCAGTAAACTATTTACAAAAATTCTTATGAAAAACCAGTTATTCAGGATTCCTCATCCCGTTGAGTTCGACTAAGTGTTCAAAGCGAGCCCTGTCAAAAGCTTTAGTATAAAGATCTGCCAGGTTATCTAGTGTGTTGACTCAGCACTTTGAACTTCAATTTAAATCAATCAATATAAATAACAACAATCTCACATCCCCCTTCATATGCCTAGAGCAGCCACTATCAACATAAGTTGATAATCCTCCTTAGCAGCTCCTGCACACACCAACTAAGAAATTAGTTAGATTGGGGGACCCAAGCCTTAATGGTCTTGGGTCGTCCAAATTCACCAACCACTGGAACATCCATCCAATATCCATTACTCCTAACTGGAGTCTTGGATCTCAGACCTGTTGATGGAATTTGATTTTGATTTCCATAAGGTCTCTGGTCCTGAGGGTTCCTATATGTATTTGGACTATTTGACCTTTGAAAATTTTGATTTCGATATCTTAAATTTTGAGTCCAAGAGGCTTGATTGTTATAATTTCTAAAGCCATTGTTATAAAAATTTCGACAACCATTATTTTGGTATCGATTTTGATATTGACCTTGACTTCTGAAATTATTTAAATTTCCATTAAAATTGCTTCTAGGTCTCTCAAATCTGCCTGGTGGAGATCTAGGCTGAAATCTTTGTTGATTTCTTTGAAAACGTGGAACTTGTGGAGTTCCTTTTCCAGCCTTATCTACACCAACAGCAACATTCTCTGGTTGCTTAGGAGCAGATTTCTTTGGAGAATTTGATCCTTTCTCCTCACTATCACCTTCCTTCACAGGTAATTTCCCTCTCTGTTTTTCACTAAGTTGTGCTTCACTCTTTTTGTTAGGACAGCAGCTTGCTACATGTCCCTTGACGTGACATTTGAAGCACGATCTCTTTCTCGAAGACTTCTTAGCTGGAGTCTCTGAGGTAGATCCCTTATCAGATGGTGATGATCCCTTGGATGAACCTTGTTCAGTTTGCTTGGATTCAAATTTTTCTTTGTTTTTATTTTTAGCAAACTCTACATTAGATTCATTTTCAATAACAGCGGTTTCGTTTTTCATGTCACTTCCTTTAACAAAAGTAATCTGTTTAACAACAGTTGGATTCTTATTCTTAGGATGTGAAGTTTTATTTTTCAAAACTGGTTTGCTGTTATTATTCTTCTTAGCATCATCACTCTCAGATCCATCACCTTTACTTGATGTGGATGCGAAACTACTAGGTGTAGATGCCATAAAGTCTGCTAGCTCATTTTCACTAGGCAGGAATGAATAGTCATGACTAAGAGGAGGTGGAACTTCATTAAAGCCTTGGAAGCCCACACTGGTCTTGTCATTACTCTTCTTTAACCCACCCATCATGTGTTTCATTACAAAAGACGAATCTCTGAATTGACCTAATTTCTTTTCAAGTTCAACAATTTTGAGTTGTGCATCTGACAACTCTTTGCATTTTTCAGAAATCTCTTTTGTTTTCTCAGCCATCATGTCATGAGCTAAGTCAATGACTTGAAGTTTTTCATTTAGTTTGCAAGTTAAAGCTTCAATTTCAGCTTCACAACCTTTTATTTTCTTCAAGTATGACGATTCATTTCTTTTAACAAAAAAATTTGCTTCTTTTATGTTAGACATCTCACTTACCAGACTTTGGTTTTGTGTTGTCAACCTGGCAACCTCACCCTGTAGTTCACGACATCTCAAACATACTGAATTAGATTGTACCTCTTTCTCATGAACTTCTGAGGTTTCATCAGCAACACCCTGTTCAGCTTCACTCTCCTTCTCTACTTGAGCTTCAGCATTCTCCACTTTTGCTTCAGCATTCTTCACTTCAGATTCAGCATCACTCACACTAGTTTCAGCCTCATCAACTGGCACTATCTCTGCCATGAATGCACGAGTAACACTCTCATTTCCCTGATATTTCTTTTGTAATGCATCCCACATATCCTTTGAATTAGTGTACTTTGTGAAGGTATGCTTGATGCTATCAGGTAATGACGTCTTTATTGTAGCCAATGCTCTTTTTTCAGCCTCATACATCTTTTTATCATCCTCTTTCATGTTCGCATAGTCTGTTAGACGTTGTCTGCCCTCATAATCATGTGTAGGGTTTATGTACCCATCTTCAATACATATCCACATACGTGCATCCTGAGATTTAATGAAGGATTTGAAGTTGTCCTTCCATGTAAGATAATTCTCCACCTTCATCATCTTAGGTGCTTTCAATTTTGTCATGCTCGACATTTTAACGCAAACAGACTGGTAAAACCGTACAAAATATCTCCGAAAACAGTGGTTACCAAATTACACCGTTAGAATCGTATCGAGAAGACGAACGGTTCTGTCTAACGAGCTACGGAACAATTTCTATTTGCAAAACACTGAAATTTAATCAACGCCTGCCAACTGAAATTCCACCACTTAATTCCTCCTCTAAATTCGCTGGTTTTGAGTTAATTTCGTTGGGTCAATGTTTAAGTTCGCTGGTCTGTTCTTTGTTCAATTTCGCTGGTTAACTTCACTGATCAGATTCGCTGCTTGATATCGCTCAGATTAATTTCGCCAGATACTCAGTTCGCTGCTTACGAAAACTGGTAAAGTCGCTGAAACCGTGATAATTTCGCTGTGGAAAATTATACGATTACCAAAGTCGCCTTTGGATTTCAAGTTCGCCAATAACTTTGCTGATCAGTTAAATTCGCAGGTCCTGTCAGCGAATTTATTAATTTTGCCAGGCAGATTATGGAAATTCAATCTTTTTCAATTTTCTGAGATTTTCCAAGATTTCGTAACAGTTCCTGCAAAATCGAAACAGCAAAATCAGTCCAATTTTCCGAAAATTATGAAGAACACGAAGAACAATCTTCGAATCTTCAAATCTGTTCAGCCGAATTTGTCAACCAAACAACCCGAACAATCCTGAAAACCTGCAAATCAGCAAAACTAAGAACACAGAAAGATCAAAATAGCCACAAATTCGCAGAAATATATCAAAACTCAATAAAATCGAAAACCCTAATTTTTCACTTTCACAATTTTCGAAATTCTTCAGGTTTCTGCCAATCACAATTCTGAACCGAGCCTTCAAGAGCCTAACGCTCTGATACCAATTGTAGGTCCCCTATTCGTATGGATCTTTCACAGAATCGTCTTTCCAATCAAGAGTGCGGAATCCTCTTGATCAGAATATAGCAGAATGAGTAGAAACAGAAAACAGCAAGACACTTTCAAACTGGGTTTCTATTGATTATCAATCACTCAAGAATTACAATCAATCTAAACCCTAACCACTCTCAAATTCGTCCAAGCTTTAGGAGCTCTCACGAAATTCTCACAAACAATGTTCTGGCTGATTAGCTGATTAACCTTAACCCTAAAGCCTAACCTTGTTTATATAACACAAGGTTTGCTACTTGGGCCAAGGCTTCCAACATGGACTGCGAATTGGTCTAAGCCCAATTCGTTTCCCACATCCCCATAAGTATGGGTTTAGTTAGCCCAAACATTACAACTAACTATTACAAAGCTAAACCCGCTAACTGTTTATCGTTTAACTAATTCCAAGATATCCAAAGACCAAATCTAAGCTGTTGTCACAAACATGCACCAACATACCCTTTTAGCCCAAAAAGGAATCTTTTAACATCTGAGCCCCCAACGTCTTTTTTTTCTAACCCTTTTGGCTCCCAACGTCTTTTTTTCTAACTCTTTTGCCTCCTAAAAGTAAATGGATGGGGTTAGTGTTAGGGGCCAAAAGGATTAGGAAAAAAGACGTTGAGGGCTCAGATGTTAAAAGATTTCTTTTTGGGCTAAAAGAATAAAAGTGATATAACCACAGGGGCCAAAATCGTAATTTACTCTAATAATAATAATAATAAAGTTTTACAACAGAAAGGAGTTGTGTTATACCAGAAGCATCAGGAGTAGCAGTTGGTGGTGGTGATGTATATGATGCTACAGGGAATGGATTCCAGGGCATGTGAAAGACAGGATCGTTACCACGAATATAGCTTAATCCAGTTTCAGCCATTCTACCTAGTATTATTTAGATGATTAATTAACATTGCATTTTATCCAAACATATCTTGATCAAAGAATAATAACCGTGAATAAGAATTCACACGACTCATTCTTTTATAGGTGATTTGTTGATGCAGATTTGTGTCCGATGCTTGTCGAATAGGATTAGTTTTATTTTACGCTGAATTTGTAATAGTTAGTGAAACGGTCTATCGAACGTGTATAGACCCGCTCGTTTGAAGTGGTCAAACGAGAGGGTTATTCGGTTGACCGTGTGGGTTTTGCTAGACAAACAGTTAGATTATGGTTGTATAATGTTTGGTGTCGAAGGATAAGGCATCGAAGGATTGTGTATATCCTTCGATGAGCTCGAAAGATATCCATCGATAGATGAAGATGGACCTCGAAGGATATGTCATCCTTCGAGGTATATGTGTATCTTTCGATAGCTGGATGATCGACAGATGATCTATCGATCAATCAGTTAGATCCTTCGACCATACAACCTGTGTTGGGTATAAATACCAACACTTTGTCATTTGCAAGACTAAGAGAGTTAGAGAAGGTTTGATACCTCACCCAGGGAGAGATCACCACTTGATCTCTCCCGGAATGTATACTCCTTTGGTATTAGTTCAGTTATCATGTAATCGGGCCGATTTGTAACGTTTAACTACCGGATTAATACAAAGTTGTTTGTTTATCATTGCTAATCTCTTCCGTCTTTGAACATAATCACAATAATCACGGTTTCGGTCACGAAACTCGGTCCTACAATTGGTATCAGAGCCATGGTGCCCGATTTAGTAAATCTAACCGTTTACTAAGTCACATGTGCTCTAGATCTGTGATTTTAGTGATTTTTGTTCAAGATGTAAAAATGGTGAAAATCAAGAAAAACTCAGATCTGGACCCGAATATTCAGATCTGTGCTGAAACGAGTGTTGGGTTTTATGTTTTTCACCTATATAATCAAGTTATCATCATCAAAAATCAAAAATACAATGTTTTCGTCAAAAATCTGCAAAATAAACAGCGCTGTGTTCTTGATGTTCTTGGCAGCTTCATATTTCGAAAGATGTAAAGGTACTCCCGAAAGATGAAACAGTGGTCGAAAGATTGAAACATGGTTCGAAGGATGACAGACTGTTCGAAAGATGTTACTTTCCTCGAAGGATGAAATTCCTTATCGAAGGATCATCTTTCGAAAAATCAAGAATTTGAAAGATATCTTGATCATTCGAAAGGTCTGATCAATCGAAGGATGAATCCTTCGAGAAACTTAACATCTTTCGAGTCTCAATTCGAAAGATATTTTGCCTTTCATCTGTCGAGGTTAAGAAACATCATCGAAGGATATATCTTTCGACCTGGATGTCTGATCGCGGGATGTTGAGGCATGACGGAAAAAAAAAAAAAAAAAAAAAAAAAAAAAGGATGATGATACTTGATGGTTGAAAAATTGTGGGGTAGTCACGGTTACCGATGCAAATGTCAAAAATGGTGACGCGACTATTATGGGCCAAAAACCAAAAACCAAAAACGAGAACGGTATGTTCACTTCCGCACGTCGATAGTTTATGATTGTTATTGGTTATTCGAAAATGTTCGAAAGCATTTTGTTATTTGTCATATTCTCGCATTTGAAGACGAACGTATGAACCTTGAACGCCAACACCGGTCCTAACGAGTTCACAAAGTCTTTGGAGGGATACAAGTCGGATCCGATGGGGTACTAGGCGATATTGCTTTATCAACTAGAATATGCAACGAAGAAATCCTTTTTGTTTATTGTCATATTCTCGCATTTGGTAACGAATGAATGAACCTAGAATGTCAACACCGGTCCTAACGAGTTCACAAAGTCTTTGGAGGGATACAAGTCGGATCCTACGGGGTACTAGGGGACGGTCTTATTCAACTAGCATATGCAAAGAAGAAATTCGTTTTCGTGATTTTTCGAAAAACCAAGAACATTCAACGAAGATTGACGACAGTTCCGCTCAGTGGAGGGAATTGGTGAACATTTGACGACAGTTTCTTTGAAGTGGAGAGAATCTGTTAAGGTTTAGAAATCTTACCAAAGAAATAGGGGGAATAAAACGTATGTTGAATTTCTTCGGTAAAATTCTAAACGCAATCACAGGTGGTAGAGTTTGTGATTTTCTGGTGATACAAACGGTTCGGCGTGGAATGTTTTGCACATACACATATTTGAGGATTTTAATTAATTCTCCAGCCAGCGTGAAGGGTTTTGCACGGAAAAATACAGGTTTCTAAAGTCTACAGTAGTTACAAAAGCGCTGTTCACTGAAGACCTGGGGAATCTTTCTGAAAGCTGATAGTTCAAGACTGAAGACCTGCAGGATTCGGTTTTGGGTTTGATGTTTATTTGGGATTTTACAGGGATCTGGGGGTAACTCAATTCGTTGAGTTTGCAAACGATGTACTTGGTCAAGCTGACTTCCTGAGTACTGATGCTGAAGATCCGTAGTGCATTACGTGGTCAACTTCACAAAGGCGAGACAATGAGATCTGGATGTAGTTCAACTAAGCATGCTGGTTGAGCTTGCAAGGGATACACTTGGTCTAGCTGACTTTCCTGAGTGTTGATGCTGAAGATTAAAGTGCATTACTTGGTCGATTCCACAAAGACGGTTTACAGAAGACAGTTCACCAGAAATCTCTATCAATGTAGTATGCTTGTATGAAATAGAGCTCTTATGACAAGATCAAGACTTGATGCAGTTCTTAAAGATTGGAACCCTTATCAAATGCCGGTTGGAGTATTGGAAGATCAGCGGAAGATCGGTCAATTGAGGAAATTGCACAACACCCAACACGGATACGCGTACTTTAAGGGGGAAATATTTTACAAGGAGCGTCAAGATACTACTTACCTGGATCATCGGTCAAGGGGGAATTTGTTAACACAGAGAAGATGAATACTTGACTGAAGATCGATTGCAGTTGCATTTTCAGCATTCGACAGCAACGGACAAGGGGGAATTTGTTGATGCAGATTTGTGTCCGATGCTTGTCGAATAGGATTAGTTTTATTTTACGCTGAATTTGTAATAGTTAGTGAAACGGTCTATCGAACGTGTATAGACCCGCTCGTTTGAAGTGGTCAAACGAGAGGGTTATTCGGTTGACCGTGTGGGTTTTGCTAGACAAACAGTTAGATTATGGTTGTATAATGTTTGGTGTCGAAGGATAAGGCATCGAAGGATTGTGTATATCCTTCGATGAGCTCGAAAGATATCCATCGATAGATGAAGATGGACCTCGAAGGATATGTCATCCTTCGAGGTATATGTGTATCTTTCGATAGCTGGATGATCGACAGATGATCTATCGATCAATCAGTTAGATCCTTCGACCATACAACCTGTGTTGGGTATAAATACCAACACTTTGTCATTTGCAAGACTAAGAGAGTTAGAGAAGGTTTGATACCTCACCCAGGGAGAGATCACCACTTGATCTCTCCCGGAATGTATACTCCTTTGGTATTAGTTCAGTTATCATGTAATCGGGCCGATTTGTAACGTTTAACTACCGGATTAATACAAAGTTGTTTGTTTATCATTGCTAATCTCTTCCGTCTTTGAACATAATCACAATAATCACGGTTTCGGTCACGAAACTCGGTCCTACATGATTGCGTTTGGATGAGGCGGTCCGAACCTCCTCCTAACGCGTGGTGGACGTTTTCCAACGACAAACATTTGATTTCCCTCAAAGCGTGGGAAATACCCTCCGTCCGCCATATCATCTATCCCCATATCCATTGGGTACTCCTCGTCCTCCGTATCATCCATCACTGGAGGGAAAGTGGGAATTACATAAGAAAGACACCTTTTTTTAATATCCTAGTAACTTTTAGAATCCAAAGGTGGACTTTGGTCGTTACCTGTATAATTGGCCTCCACACATGGGCGCTTGGCTCCTTCCACTTGAGATTTGGTACCTATTAGTTCATCATAAACAAACAAACTGTTGTTAGTAATAAATGAAGACAAATTTGAAGTACAAAACATAAAGAGAGTCAAAGTAGAATAACATGCTGGGGCAGATCCAGTGGTGTTTTGGGGGTTCCCGGGAACCCCCTTGGTTTGAAAAAAATGGAAAAAAATAGTGGAAACCTTATATGATTTGGAAAAAATTAGTGAGAATCTATCAAAAGGAACCTGGTGGAAAATATTCCTGGATCCGCCACTTACAACATGCAAACTGATGAAAATGGGTGGTTACCAGAAGAAGCAGAAGCAGCAGGTGCTGAGGCAGAAGTTGGAAGATCCTCATGAGGGCACTTCCCTTTCACTTGATCAACTATCAAGAATTAAGAACAAAAATAAGAAAGAAAGAAAAACACAAACATATATCTTAATAATATGTTTTACAACCCAAGCAAATGAGTGGTTACCAGCAGTTGTTGCTGCTGCTGAGGCAGAGCTGCTTTGATTCTCAACAAGACCTTCCTGCTCCCCTTCAACTTGGACTTTTCTACCTATATATGTATTATTATTATTAACTGGAAAAATAAGATTGCAAATCATGTCTTGATTAACGATCGAACAAGACCACCTTATATACGAGAGAGTTTAATCTCCTAGTTACCATCCGCCCTATATAGCTTTATAACAATTTTTCAAAGTTGAAGAATGTTTAAGAAACAATATTGAGAATTTTCATGATTTAACGAACAACGGCAGACGTGTCTATAAATAGCAATTGAATTCAATCGGACACGCATATATGATATAAGCGATCAAGTTCCTTTATCGCATCGAAATATCTTAATAATAACAAGCCAACCAAACACGAGCTAATGCAGCCCCCCCCCCACAAGAGACAAAACCACTATAAGAGTAAAATTATTAATTGACTACTTCACCTTTTGAAGAACATATATCAAAACACCATACATACATACATATGAGAATAACTGATTTAACGGTTGAAAGTTATCAAGCGAAAGAGTGATTTGCCTATATACCAATAACATTGTACAAAAACACCGATTCAACTACGAAACCCTAAAACAATAATTCATACCACATAACAATCAAATTCGTATCGTAGCGATGAGGTGTTTAGGAGCATAAACTACTTACCTTCGTCTTCCATCGCTGAGAGAGAGATTAACAGAGATCCTGATTTGCTGATTAAGTGCACTAAACTTCAATTAACCATGTTTAAAGAGAAGATAAGTAAAATCATGTAAAAAAGATGAAATAATATTCAGACATCATAATCTAATTTGGTTTACAAGTGCAACAACATAGGAATATAGGATGTTCCGATGGAAATGACAACACTTCTCACTTGGGGTTCCTAAGTACAATGATGACGGAATCCCCTCGAAGAAACATCTTACTCATGAACCTGTCTTTGTTAACTGGAAGCGCTTTCTTCTTACCTTTTCCTGTTTTAGGCACCTGATATAACAGATAATTTATAAATAACCAAGCTTTGTAAATAAAAAATAGACGCTGTTGAAATCAAAAACCAACCTCTGTCCACATTTCTCGAACATTTTCCAACACCATGTTGCAGTGTCGGTCAAACGCTCTAACGCGTCCTAGTAGCTTTTTATTGTTCCTGCAGTTGATGAGTACCTACGTGTGTAACACAAAACATATATTCATAATTAAAGAGATCAAGATCGATAACAGACTGATTCAACCTGATTTATAAATGATGTGTAACAATGATGGTAATGACGGATAACATTTATGTAAATATTCGATTACCTGAGTGTTATTTTTCACGTTCATCATCAAGACAGAGAGAGGGCCGGTATTGAACTCCTCTTCCTCATTTTTGGTCTGAAAATCCATACCAATCCTTTTCCGGAATCCATAGACATCGTTGGGTCAAGTTAGAGTCGCCGGAACCCCACCCCATGCTATTCGTAGAACACCGTCAATCATCGCTGAACCCTAACCATACACCGAACCTCATGAACAACGTGATGGCAGCAATTTGCAAATTACACTAAGATGTATTCAAAAAGTACACTTAACAACAGATTATACAAACAAATAATGGAAATCAAACCTGTTCACCGTGTCCTTGTGGGAAGTACCTTATCCATTGATTCATTCCACCATGGATCCTTGTCGTCATTTACTCTCAGAGATGGTGCGGCGGAGTAGTGGCGGTGGAGGTGGAGGAGCGCGGTGATTGGCGACGGCGGTGATTTCGGTGATGCAGAAATGGATGAACGGATAGTGTAGAGTAGAGGGGCCGTGGAGGATGGAGATCGGGCCATGGTGTTAGGGTTAGGTTTAGATTGATAAACCCTAACTGGTTTTATTAGTGAAGAAGAAGATGGAAGATGAAGGCGGTTGGCTTTGATGAGCAGGGATTTCGAATAGATAGAAACCGAAGCATTAAATAAGTAGGCTGAAATCCCCTAATTAACCTTCTAGTGTCTTAAAAAGTTTGAGTGAAATGGCTTACTCATCCTTGTACATGATGCTTGATAACTTGTATATATGGCAAAATTACATTTTTGTACATCACTTTTCCTTTATAATATATTATAATGTCTTAAAAAGTTTGAGTGAAATGGCTTACTCATCCTTGTACATGATGCTTGATAACTTGTATATTTGGCAAAATTACATTTTTGTACATCACTTTTCCTTTATAATATATTATAGATGAGTAGATTATAATATCAAGTTCAACACTTTTTAATATAAAATAAATGATGATGTGTCCAATCAATTGTATAGTTTGGTGCAATTTCTTAGGCCAGAGGGTATGGGGTCGTCCAGCCCCGTTGAGCACCGGCGACACCCCCAAACACCGTCCCGGGTGGCTTGGCGTCGTCCAAAACGTCAAGGGTGGGACGTTGGAGACGGGAGCATAAGGACAAAATTTTGTGCTCTTCTTCTCACACACACATACATACAACATATATATATATATATAGGGGTCCGCTAAAATGAAAACCACCTCGAGTTGTAAGAACCATGAGAACTTTTTGATCCGGGGCGAGTTGGACCAAAAAAAAATTTCATAAACGTAGATGCTCAAAATTTACGGTACCCGTAAACACAAACTTGTGGTGCTCAAAACTACACACACGACATTTTTTTTTTTGAATTTTTTTTTACAAATGTGTTTATAATACACGCATCTATGTTTATGAAAAAAAAAATTGGTCCAACTTGCCCCGTACGGTGTAGTTCTCATGGTTCTTACAACTCGAGGTGGTTTTCATTTTAGCGGTCCCCTATATATATATATATATATATATATATTAGGTCCATCCCCCATTTCCTTAGGTCCATCCTCTTTGTCACATCCTCTCACCCATCCTACGTGGCGCTTACGTGACGGGTCATCCTCCAAATATGAGCCTCAACCATACCGAGTAGCCTTATATTGTACATTAGAAGTTGAACACCAAATAAGTAGTGCAATTTACATGACAAGTTTATACCCACTAATGTCTATAAGTTTTTATTGACCCTAATATTATTTTTTATTACATTCGTTTACACCATCAAATAAGTACGTCTTTTTAAATTACAAGTTTACACAATTTAGAAAGCAAAACCAAATGGTACGTTTTTTATCATATTCGTTTACACCACATAATTAATACCAATCAAATTCCCGTCAGGTCCTCAATGTTGATTTGAATTTAAAATCCAACTTTGGTTTAGTCAACATCCCGTTGCAACGTGCGGGTTAGCGTTAACTCGTTTTAAACAAATGGTAATATGAGAGTGTGGAAGATCCACGAAGGTTGGTGTGGGTCGAATTAGCGGATGTTCTCACTCAGGCTTTCGAGTGCTACCATTTTTTGTGAAATTGGTCACATGGGGGAAGAGGGAGACATTAAAGTCGATCCCAATTTTCTAAACATGGCATTGGTCCTTACCCATATGGAATGAGAAGATGTGATAAAGATCACGTATCTGTAACCAATGGGTTTAATATGCGTGGATATCTAAGACAAGACATTTCTTATGAACGCAACAATGCATATTCACAGCTGATATATGATTTGTCTAGGGTGTTGACGTTGATCTATACGGCTAAAGAGAAGTTTAGTGGAGACAAACTCTTGGCTGGACAAATATACTTTATGTGATGATTACACTTCTATTTTGTATCTACTTCGTCACACATCAGACGTTTAATAGTCAAGCGATGGTAGAAGAAGATGCACATTTTATTCGTGACACTAAAGGTGGTGTTCATTACAAGTTCGAATATTCCAGAAATAATAGAGGACGATTTCCAAAAGGCAAGAAGACACATGAGAAAATGGGAGAACAATGATTACATATACGCAGGCCATATGTTGAACCGTCCGTGTGATGCTCTCATCAATTGACCAAGGAATAATGGTAACCACTTGAATTAAAGTATATGGCAAAGTATGCTTCTACTAGTGAGTTTTTTTTTTTTTTTTTTTTAATTTTAACGGCCAACAAAGCATATATTTTATTTAACATAGGACTAACAATGTATTAGCCCACACCAAATGTTACAAAACATCACCAAAGTTAACTACATCTATTCAATACATCAAAATCACACCGTTCCTCGCACGTCATTACCCTCAAACCCAAGCGGCTTTTGACCAATAGGAAAGCGAATTGCTTGATTTCTTGTTTTATCCTAGCCATATTTAGTTATCTTCGGGTAAACACCAAATAATTTCTGTTTTTTCAAATAAGCCAAACTGCCACTTGAATCACCCACCATAGATAGACCTTCTTTCTCCATTTCGTGCTCCTCACCCCAACAAATCTTATGCGTAGGTGGCTCCCAAGTTGCATGAGAGAGAGAGAGAGATCCTTTACGTTGTGCTTAATTGTATGATATAAAATACTTACAAAAATCATTAACAATTTGTTGGTAATATTTGACCCAAGGGATAGATTGCGCAATACACACTAATTCAATGTAAAGCCCCATCATTTCTCAACTAAGCCGGCTTATAGTAACTTAAAACTTTTGACAAAGTATTTCGGTAAGTACAAGTGTAACAAATTCTACCCTTTTGAAGAATTTCTTTGACAAGAGCCAAAAAAGCAGTACAATTGTACAAATTCTACATATTAAGTCTCCACATAATCATACAAACCAAATAAAAAATCTCTTAATGACACGAAGGGCCATGTTTAACATCATACAAATATACAATAAAACAATAGCACAAATCTCAAGAGAAACGACAACGAAGCACATAATGCAAAGAAAGAAATAAAAGAGCATCACGCGATACACCAAAATGCACCCAACTTGTATCTAAACACAAAATATGTAGCAAGAACCATACCACATAATGTTCAAACCAATTTACTGTAGTGACCATGGTTTATCATCAGTGAGTGGTGCCAAGCGATAAATTGTCATGTATGACTTGAATATACCCATGAAGAAAGAAGTTACACTTGATGATGCGATTGAAGAGCGCCTTGAAGGTTTTTTACAGCACTGTCGTAGTTAACAAAACCCATGAACCAGAATTCATGATTATCAACTGAGATAATCTGGATGTACTTTTCTGCAGGATTGGCTTTGCTTTTTGAAGCATTCACAGCTTTCAGCTGATGCAACGGGATAACCACCTGTTATATTAAGGTTTTAGTCCAACAGTTTACCCGTTTAATAATGAATGGGCCGCCTCGGGTTATGCTAATCTTTAAATGGTCAAATGGGTCAACTATAAAAAATCTGACATTTTAGAAAGCAAACTACTTTTAGAGTCAAGTACACAGATAGTCCTTGTGGTTTACCAAAATTTTGAATTTGGTCCCTAGCTTTCCAAAAGTACACGAATGGTCCCTGTGGTTTGCACTTTGTAATACATTTAGTCCGTAGCCAACATCTCTAAAGGTTTTATCAGGTCCAAGTTAGAGACTAAATGCGTTACAATGTGCAAACCATAGGGACCATCCATGTGACTTTTGGCAAAGTTAAGGACTAAATGTGTTGGAAAGGGCAAACCACCGGGACCATCCGTGTACTTTTGGAAAGCTAAGGACAAAATCCAAAATTTTAGTAAACCATAGGAACCATCCATATACTTTACTCCTACTTTTAACTTTTAAGAATGGTAAGAAGATATGGGACCTTATAATAGCTCCATTGTGTCTCTTCACCAACTTTGTATGAAAGTGGATTGTCGCTTGAAAAAGCAAGTTTTGCAGTTGACATGTAGAGGATTCCCATGACCGGACCCGCAGATGTGGAAAGGTAGCAGGGATAATACTTGACAAGTTTCTCATCAGGGCCCGTCTCAAATGTTGTTGCAAAGATTTTTTCATAACCACCTTCTGCAAGAGCTTTGGTTCCTTGTGCAATTCTCCCAACCGCCGCATCAGTAATACTTGGTGCCGTTTTCACTGATTCAATATTCATTTTATTTAAAAAACTGATAACAGATGAATATAGTAGCATGTTTTGGATTTGCATATATGTATTATCTAGATGTGGCAATTTTGACCATTTGGGTTGTGTTTTTCTTTAATGAGTAAAACCAATATGCGGGATTTGAAAAAACAAGTTCCCATAGTGTATCTTTATTCTTTAATGCATTAAATCATTTAAATCGTTCTATTATAAAAATAAGCTTACGATCAAAATAATATATTTTTTCTACTCAGAACTAACACTCTAGTTAGTGTTCATGCCAACCAGATCCGTTTCTACCTGTACCTAAATATTGCATGTTTTGACCCATTACCCAACCCACCCATTTTGCCACCTATAGTGTTCTCTGTTATATGAAACAAGTTACCATAGCTACATAGAGCAGGAGAGTATATATATTAGCGTATATTGCATGTATACTGAATGTAAATTTTCACTAAAATATAAATCGAATGAAAATAAGCTTAATGATATATGGAGGTACTAATAAACTCATTGACATATGGAATCATGAGAGGAGAATCTGTATTTTACTTTTGTTCTTTCACAATCCCATGACTGGGATGTCACGTGAAAGTTTTTAAATTAATATTATTAATTTTCTTATTACATTGAATCAAGTAAATCAATGGTATTAATCCAGGTCCACATGATCCCTTGATGTCATATCTGTTGAGCAGTATGCGAGATATTTAACAGTAATGTAATACTATTTTAAATCATGTATCCGATCAAATGACACAATTCTAATCGGATGGAAATTTAAGCATTTCTTTTTTTCTCAGTTTTTCATTAAAGACTCCACAGAGAAAACAGAACACTTCAAATCCAATTATTGGAATTGACATTTTGCATTTGCACAACTTTGTTTGTATATTCTTATTCATATGCACCTGTTTCCTCTGCTTGTTTATACTATTTGGCTCCCTTCACTTATTTCTTGTTCAGTTTTCTCAATAATTTTAAGCTTTTTGTCCATTTGTTCATTAAAATATGACACCCTAGCAATGCCAAAAACAAGGACTATGATGATTACTTTGACAATCTTTATTTGTTAGGTCATTATTCTCAGTGACTCCAAATTTACCCTAAGCCCTTTGGTACACACAATGCGTTTGTTTTCATCAAAAGAAATGCACCTGTGAAGCCTTAAGAAAGATAATAGAAGACATACATAATTCAAATCAACTTCAAGCCCAAAGAAAAAAAGAGAAAAAATATAGACTGTACCTACATATATCTTTGAATTTAAAACAATCTAAAGTGGACACCACCCGATTATTTACTATTTGGTTTCATTAAAATACCAATTTCAACCAAACAGGCCACATGACAAAAATGCCCCCAAAATTTTTGAAAAGCCAAAAATAACTGACGAGGGTGTCAACATTTTATATGACTTCACATACAATATCTTAATTATTTTTAAAATGCTATTCTCGGATGTACTAAAGTTATTACAATACATTTTCCTAAATGCCGTTATAACTTATACCATTACAAAGTGTCGTTATAACAATACAACCACATTTGAAAAGTTGAGGTCTTGAACCAACACACTTCATATAAGTTATACTTGAAAGATGCAACTAAACAACGTGCCATTATATAAAAGGTCTGTTCTTATTTAAATGCCTGTAGTTATTAAAATCCATACATATAGCATGACCAGTTATCAAACTTGGACTTAATATTACCACTCGCATTCTAAAGAATTATACTATCCAAAAATGATCAAGATTCTAAAAAGATAACATCATAAAACCAATCAACTTTTTGAAGACAAACTTGTCATCATATTTTGAGATTTTATATTCAGAACACCTATAACAAAAAATAACGATGTAAACAAGTCATTTTTGTAGATTTTTTTTTGAATACAGTGTTACTTAGACAGCTTATTATAATATGTCATGTTTTAAACTTTACTATGAAGCAAAGCACTCACGCTATACAGATTCACAAAATAAAGTATTTTGTACAAGTACTGCCTTTATACAAATTTCAGCGTAAAACCACTGATGTTTCAAAAAATATGTTTTCGCAAAGGTGATATCCAAAAATATATACAGTTACCTGTGACCTCTACAAGATGGCTTTTTAAAAGATAAAAAATACACAATTACACAGATACAAAAAAAACAAAACAAATCACCTTAAAGAAAGAGCATGGTTATTAAAGGCACAAGGCGCGCTCAAGGCGCGTAGGCCTCGCCTATTGCCTAGGCGCAAAAAAAAAGCGAGGGCCTGAGAAAAGAAAAGCGCACAATGAAAAAAAATTTAAAAACATTATTTTTTCAGAAAAACTAATACTATTCTTCAAATATATAAACAAAAGCTATTATATAACATCTAATATCATCTATTTAGTACCAAATGTTCTAAAATATTAGTGCATTAGTTAAGAAAAGTAGTTCTCCTTATATAAAAGTAGAAATCTAGCTGGAATCTTGCGGGAATTTAGACAATTTGGCCGGGTAGTCGGGTACTCTCTGAAATCTAGGAATCTCGCCGGAATGTGCACCTAAACCATCACCTGGAGAATTAAAGCGCAATTGCCTTGACTTAAAGCGCAAGCTTCGCCTCGCCTGGAAAATAGGCCTAGGCGCAAGAGACGATGGCTTTTAACAACTATGAGAAAGAGAAGAGAGTAATACGTGGTATACTGGGATCAGTGTTTGAAAGTAAAATTATAAAGAGATGGTAAAAAAATAAAATAGTTATCATTAATTATTTTGGTGAATTAATTGACCAAAATGGATCATGGACCAACCCTAGTATTGAACAGCTTACATAGATTATTCATTATTGCCATGGATATATACTTGGAGCCAATTCTGGGATTCAAGGATTATACATGACACAAGGATACGTCTATATAGGCATATAGTAATATACATGGTTTTAAAAAACGTTTGAGGCGTGCGCCTCAAGGCGCGCCTCGCGGCGAAACGGCCAAAAAACGAGTCTGAGGCGCGCCTCATGGTGTTTTTAATGTATATGCGCCTCAAAGGGGCTGAGGCGCTAAGAAAGATGCGTCTCAGGTGCGCCTCAGGGGATTTTGATAGTTGTTTTTTATGTTTTTGACTTTTTGTGTCAATTTCAAGCATTTCATGTCTTTTTTAAGTGTGTTTTTGATGATTTTGATGAATTTGATGATGAATTAGTTAGAATTATTATTTTTATAATATATAATTTTTATATTTATTTATTAATACCGCCTCGCCTTACGCCTCGTTTCGCCTCGAGGCTTACGCCTCGTGAGACGAAGGGAAAACGCCTCGAAACTCGTTTCTGTTCTTTTAAACGTTGGTAATATATGTTCTTTTAAATGAACTACATTCATCTTCCCAAAAATAAGTCATCTCAACGAGTTCTTTGGTAGCAAATATAGCTGATAACTTTTAACATTTAAGACGATATGATGTTTAATGAAACCATGAATAGATGAACATTTAGTAGATTTGTATCTAATCACTGGTAATTTATTAAAAATCCAATTGCATCTACTTTGATTATGTGTTTATCTATATAATTTTATTAATCCTATCATTTAGCCAACTAAGACAAAACCAATATACAGTCATCATCATACTCAGTAAATCCCACCAACAGCAAAGCTAAGGTAGGGTCTGAGAAGGGTAGATGTAGACAGCCTTACCTCTACCCCGTAGGAATAGAGAGGTTGCTTCCAGTGAGACCCCCGGCTCTATTGTAGTTTTGTATCAAGCCTTGGACCTAAGACACATAACACTCAAACAATCGGGACAGAGACTGATTGGTGCATGTATCCCCGTGTCTTTCAGCTATCAACGTCACCACATGATGCATGATTAACCATCCGCCGCTTTTAACGTTATTTTCACGAAATTAGTAAAATAATGTAAATTAGTACCATTTCACTTTTGCCCCCTGAGCGCCCACACATATATACATTATAAATGTGCACACTGCAAGCGGGGCAACAATTCAGGTAACGGATATTTAACAAATCAAGATAAGTAAAGTAAGTGAAAACCTACAATTCAGCCATCAATCGTCATGTTAACTTTAAGCAGATAAAAAAATGAGTAGCGTTTATTCAACCAAAACGAAATTTTTATCCAAGTTAGCAGTTTTGCATTCACCTTGTGTAGGATTCTGTATGGCACCAATTCCCAATTTACTTTATCGTAACTTGTTATTCTTAATACAACCAGACTCAAAACACGGAGCTCAGAACTTCTCTTGGGCACTAAACGATATGCTAAAAAGCCCATCGCCTTAATGATAAATTAAACCTATTTACCTAAACTCAATAAACAGATTACCTTTTTTTTCATCATTCGTATCATAGTAGTCATCGTTTGTCCTTACTCCTTATGTTGCATGTTGTTGAAACACTTAAGTAACCTATACACTATTAAATATGAAAGCACTAATTCTAGATAACCGTCAACATATTGTCCATGGCCATATGCATATATGATCTTCATTATCTGCTTAACTATAAAGATGCATTTCAAACTTAAAGTAGGCATACGATGCTTCATATATAGAGTCAAACGATATCTAAAAAAAATTGATCAAAAACATTTTAAGCGCTAAACTTACAGTGTTGCCAGACTTCTCCAGCATAATCTTGACCCTTCTTTGTTGCATCAGCAGCCGCCTTTCCCCATTTCCCAAGCACATCCTTCACTGTATCAATCGTTTCTAAAACAACAGGAACACAACCATGTAAACATCAAAATACATTTAAACTAATCAACAAACATCTAACCAAACAGATACTTTTGTGAAACCTAACTACTTCAGAATCAATATTAGCTTTCATACTCATATCACTTAACAACAACACATAACAAACCAGATCTATAACAAAAACAATTTCAACCGCACACTCACTCTTTGAAGAAGATGCTGGCACCGGAGCCGGAGTTATGTAAGGATTAGATTCACTAGGCATCGTCATCGCCGCACCTTGCGGCGGAGCATCCGATGCCCTAGCAGCAGCCGTATACACCGGTTGTCCGGCAGCAGGTGGCGGCGGTGGCGGAGCTTCAGGTTGAGAACCGACGGGGACGGATGTCCAGCTCTCAGCGGCCGGAGGAGGAGGAACGACGTCGTTTGGATCAATTTTTGGATACGGAGCGTAATCGGTGGAGTGAGATTCCTCTGGTTTCGCCGATTGATTTGGATTCATTGCGTTTGAATTTTTGGATTGATCTGAAGGAGAATTTGAAGAAATTGATTCCGGTGTGGTTGAATTGCCTGATCGATTTGAGTACTAGGGTTTTGAGTTTTGTTGTTTGTAGCAGGTGTCACGTAATCGAACGATTAACTGTCGAGTCTTCTGGAAACTAGATTTTTATATACTTTAATTCTTGTTAAATTTTTAAACAATATTTTCAATACATACAAACATAAGATGTGAATGTCGGCATCCGAACCCCTAGCCCAGTTGGTCCCATATGGTGGGTTGGGCCGGTTCCTCCTTGGAGGTCATCAGTTCGATCCACGGCTGCGGCGTTATGGGGGGAGGACGTCCCAATGATGGATCGTTCCTACCGAGGCATGGTGCGGTCCTGAGGGCAACCCGGTTTTACCCAGCTGTTACCCCAGCGAGTCTCTCGTGTGGGGGCAGTATGGTTTCCGGGCGAAGGTCAGTCAGAGCGGCAGCCGGGGCCCGATCGAACATCGCGTCTGAGAATGCTGGGCTGACGGGTAACCGTCCTTGACGGGGACCTGGTGACCAATGGTCCATGTAGATATTGAAAGTCACCCTTCAAAAAAAAAAGATGTGAATGTCGGCGGGAATAGTAGTCGTTGGTGGTTGGCCAAAACTGGTGGCCAGCCAGCTTTGTTGTTTTTTTTTTTATAAAATAGTTATTTATAGGTCCTACCAAATAACGATTTTATCCCCTATTTAAATTTACAATGTTGCCCCCGATTAGAAATTAATTTACGTTTTGCCCCCAGCTTAAATTTACGATTTTGTCTTGGTTAAAAAAATTATACTTTTGCCCACAGCTACAATCATGCAAAATTACAATTTAGTTCCCAGTTTAAAATTACAATTTTGCCCCTAGTTCAAAATCAAATATTTTTTTGCCCTCCTGCTAAAAATTATCGATTTTACCCTCAGTAAAAATATTACGATTTTGCCCCCAATTCAAAATAAATAAAGGGTTTTTGTAGGTCCCCTTGACGTATGGATCTTTCACAGAATTGTCAATCTAATCAATAGTGCGGAATCCTCTTTATCAGAATATCACAGAATGAGTAGAAACAGAAATCACTTTCAAACCGGGTTTCTATTGATTATCAATCACAAAGAATTACAATCAATCTAAACCCTAACAACCAAATTCGTCCAAGCCTCTAGACTCTCACGAATTCTCTCTCAAACACTGTTTTGGCTGATCAACCTAAAGCAAAGCCTTGTTTATATAACACAAGGTTGCTACTTTAGGCTTGGGTTCCTACATGGGCTATGGCCCAATTCGTCCCCCCTATACCCAAAGTGGGTTTTGTTTAACCCAAACTCTATTACTAACTATTACAAAGCTAAACCCGCTAACTGTTTATCGTTTAACTAATTACAAGATATCCAAAGACCAAATCTAAGTTGTTGTCACAAACATGCACCAACAAACTCCCCCTTGACAATAACTTCATAAAATAACTTTGTCTTCAGTCATCTTGCAATCTTCAAGTAATCTTCAACTGTCTTTGGTCTTTGGATAGCTTCAGCTTCAACAGCTTATGTCAGCAACAGACTCCCCCTAAGCTGATGCATCCAATCACCAAATCTTCAAAAACGTTAGCGCTTGAGTAAACTCTAGTTCAGCATTTGTAAAGCAATCTTCAAACTCTTCATCTTTGTCTGCAATGTAGAAAGGAGGTTCTACCATGCATCCAATCAAACTCTCGTTTTTTCATCACAGCAACTTCTCAGCAACATACTGCTTCAATCTGTATACTATAAAACAAACATCTCGAGAAACCATAAGAATTTTTCAACACAGTTAAATAAATTATTATTTTTTCAAGAGATAGTTAAACTGTATCACAGATTAAGCATTTTCAACTTATCACCAACACGCAAAACTTTTTAATCACGCACCCTATAACCCGCATGATTTAAAATTTTGAACTCACTTTCCAACACCGTCTCCCCCTATCAGTAACGATTCCTCCAAGAATAACAGTTTTCCGTACGTTAAGAATTTTAAACTGAAAAAGACACTATTTTTGTATTTTTTGTATTTTCTGAAAGCAAATAAATATGAAAAGCAATAAACACTCTATTTTTGTGAGAATCACCGGTAAGAAAATCATATCAGCACAATCAAACTATTTCACACCATTAGTTAATTCTTTATGTAATTTTTCGTGAAAAGCAGTCCAAGACGATTACCAGTATGTTTGTCCACTTAAACAAAATGCATGAACATTTCAAGTACCATTACCGTATGATACGTTAAGGTAATTTTATTTCTGATATACTAGTGTGTCCCACTTCAGGATATACCCCCACGATCAAGGTATGCACAAAGATTCATCGTAGTATGTGAGTATATTGAATTCATCCGTTTTGTTTTTCAACGTTTAGATAATCGGTGAACAGGTCAGTACTTCCGTACAGCAAAGAGACCAAAATATCTAACGAGGGCTAAGACAAATACCATATTTGGTACGATTTATGCATTTTGCACTTTTTGAATGACTCTCTATGAGAGCTTATTCATTTATGGGATTTGACATTTTTTGCTCTTTTAAGATATCCTGATTGTGTCTAGGTCAGCATGTATCTGGATGCAGCAGAAGGACAACCCTGATATCCCCAGATGAAATAACAGTATAAAGACCCAAAACCTCAGATTTTGGCAATCTATCAACGCAAGATTTAAGGTCATTAAACCATACACCACTGATGTGTTCCCCACTCATACACAGTTCATTTAGGTTTATATCACATTGGTAAGTTGATTATTTCATGCTTTTGCCTATTGGTACATCATATAATGAATCTGATATCACACTTAAGCAATTTAATTTATTTTCAGTGTGACAGTCTAACTTGCTGATGTACTATCATTTCTTCTTTTTCACACAGTGATAACTCATTTTTTATTTTCTATTTTTTTATGTTTTTTATTTTTTTTAATGTTTTTGTATTTTTGATTTTAAAGAAAAGCAGTAAACTATTTACAAAATTCTTATGAAAAACCAGTTATTCATGATTCCTCATCCCGTTGAGTTCGACTAAATGTTCAAAGCGAGCCCTGTCAAATGCTTTACTATAAAGATCTGCCAGGTTATCTAGTGTGTCGACTCAGCACTTTGAACTTCAATTTAAATCATTTAATATATATATCAACAATCTCACATCCCCCATCATGTGCCTGAAGCAGCCACTATCAACATAAGTTGATAATCCTCCTTAGCAGCTCCTGCACACACCAACTAAGAAATTAGTTAGATTGGGGGACCCAAGCCTTAATGGTCTTGGGTCATCCAAATTCACCAACCACTTGAACATCCATCCAATATCCATTACTCCTAACTGGAGTCTTGGATCTCAGACCTGTTGATGGAATTTGATTTGTATTTCCACTAAGTCTATGGTCCTGAGGGTATATGTGTTTGGACTATTTGACCTTTGAAAATTTTGATTTTGATATCTTGAGTTTTGATTCCAAGAAGCTTGATTGTTATAATTTCTAAAGTCATTGTTATAAAAAGTTCGACCACCATTATTTTGGTATCGATTTTGATATTAACCTTGACTTCTGAAATTATTTGAATTATAATTGTTCATTCTTGGTGAACTGCTTCTAGGTCTCTCATATCTGCCTGGTGGAGATTTAGGCTGAAATCTTGGTTGATTTCTTTGAAAACGAGGAACTTGTGGAGTTCCTTTTTCAACCTTATCTACACCAACAGCAACATTCTCTGGTTGCTTAGGAGCAGATTTCTTTGGAGAATTTGAGCCTTTCTCCTCACTATCACCTTTCTTCTCTGGTGATTTCCCTCTCTGTTTTTCACTAATTTGTGCTTCACTCTTTTTGTTAGGACAGCAACTAGCTACATGTCCCTTTGTGTGACACTTGAAGCACGGTCTCCTTTTCAAAGACTTCTTAGCTGGAGTCTTTGAGGTAGATCCCTTATCAGATGGTGATGATCCCTTGGATGAATCTTGTTTAGTTTGCTTGGATTCAGATATTTCTTTGTTTTTATTTTTAGCAAACTCTACATTCGATTCTTTTTCAATAACAGTGGTTTCGTTTTTCATATCACTACCTTGAACAAAATTAATCTTTTTAACAAAAGCTTGATTTTTACTCTTAGGCAGTGAATTTTTCCTTTTCAAAGGTTCCCTGTTATTGTTCTTCTTAGCATCATCACTCTCAGATCCATCACTTTGACTTGATGCGAAAATACTTGGTGCAGTTGACATACAGTCTATTAGCTTGATGCGAAACTACTTGGTGCAGTTGACCTCCTCTTAGGCAGGTCCCCTTGACGTATGGATCTTTCACAGAATTATCAATCTAATCAAGAGTGTGGAATCCTCTTGATCAGAATATCACAGAATGAGTAGAAACAGAAATCACTTTCAAACCGGGTTTCTATTGATTATCAATCACAAAGAATTACAATCAATCTAAACCCTAACAACCAAATTCGTCCAAGCCTCTAGACTCTCACGAATTCTCTCTCAAACGTTGTTTTGGCTGATTAACCTAAACCCTAAAGCAAAGCCTTGTTTATATAACACAAGGTTGCTACTTTAGGCTTGGGTTCCTACATGGGCTATGGCCCAATTCATCCCCCCTATACCCAAAGTGGGTTTTGTTTAACCCAAACTCTATTACTAACTATTACAAAGCTAAACCCGCTAACTGTTTATCGTTTAACTAATTACAAGATATCCAAAAACCAAATCTAAGCAGTTGTCACAAACATGCACCAACAGTTTTGCCCTCGATTCAAAATATTATTTTACCTCCATTTTTAAATTACGATTTTACCCAATCTAAAAATTGCAATGTTGCCATAGTTTTTTGGGCAAAACTATGGTAGTATTTTATTTTACTTGGTTTACTCAACCAAACAGCTGCCTACCACTCGCTAATTGGTCCTGACAAATTATTGTTTTGTAACACCCCAAAACAGTTGTTATGCTCGTTTCGTGTTAATATGATATTAGGGTAATAATTATGAATTATGAACTTGGTAAGTATACAAGAAAGATCTAACTATAGGAAAGGTAATTGCCATAAATGATAAAGATCTAATTTTAAGGGGGGCAAATGTAACATGAATAGAAAGTAGGAATGATAAATTGAAATTAATTCACAAACCCACACACAAGAGTGTGTGTGTGTCGCCAGGAGCCAAGAAAGACAAGGGAGAACCCTTTTCTTCATTCAAAATTCAGCAATTGAAGTTCTAATCTTGGCTAATACTCATGCATGTCCATGATTTCTTAATCATCCAAGCATGCTAAAGCACTAGGTAAGTAGAATTTCATATTTTGATGATGTTGTATGTTATGGGTCTTATGAAATCCATAAGTAGTATGAAAATTAGTAGAATGATAAACTAAGAACATTATTTAGATTATAATGAATGCTTGAATTTGACTAAATCAACATTTGAAGTGAAAACCCACTTAGGGTAGGGGTGTTATGAAATACAATGTGAAATTCTTAAGTAAATTAGTACATGGATCATGTATGATGATGTTATAATAAGAATTTGTTAGTTGGAACTGATTTAGATGGAATGATATATGAGAATTGATTCAATTTGGTGTTCTTGTTGATCTTGATATGATTTAATGGAAGTTATGCATATACTACTTGTACCTTATGCTTACTTAACGGCATGCACACCAAGTGTTTGCCAAAATGCTTGAATGAGTTGATCATGTGTTATTACATTGCTAGATGGCTAGAATTAAGAGTTTGATGGTTGTTAAATTGAAGCTATTGATAATGGAATGGAAAGAAAGACATGAGACTTAAATATGTGATTATGGATTGTAGGAATCAAGGAGGAAAGCTCAAGCCGTTCCGAGTCTCAAACGAAGAACGATAAAGGTAAGATCTTTGCTTACAAATATTACTAGTATGTATTGATGTAAAATGTTATTATTCTATATCCGAAGTCGTATACTTGTGGTAATTTGGCGTAAGTCGAATACATGACATGGAGATGTTGAAAGAGTTGGAAGGAATGATGTGCCATGTTGAGAAGTTTGTGTTAAATGATGGTTTTTAAAAAGGTCTTCTTGTAGTGCGGCTAGTAACTTATAGTTGTATGAATTAATCAATTGAAATGTCTAACATGTTGGTTGAATGTAGGTAAAGCGATTTGACGGATTGCGCTACTTGGATCGAACACCCACTTATGTTGCACGCTTCCGCAAAGCTTCTAGTTGTGGCCTAAACTTTGGTTAAATGTTTTGTTAAAATGGGTCTTTTGTATGTAATCTAACCCGGTAGTTGTTAGATGTTGAACTTGTAGTTAAAGACTTTGTTAATAGGCTTGGAAATGTTGGGTTATAAACTCTTTTGTAGCAATCTCATTAGTAGTAAAAAGGTTAAATGCAGAATTTCTTTATTAACAATTCGACCCGTTTAGAATCTTTGTCAAATGAAAGCTTGTTATTTTTGATTTAAAGTTTGGGCCTTACAAGTTGGTATCAGAGCCTAGGTTTGAGAGATTCGAGTGTGCTCGAACTCAAACCGAAAGCTCGGGTGAAGGTGTGTTCGTTCCAAGGCGCCACGCAAGTAAGTAAACTTTAATTTAAGGATTTCGAGTCATGCATCTAGATAGAAACGGGAATGGGTGATGGTCGAATTGTAAGTGTAACCTGGGTTGGGACATTATGAGATGCCATTGGAGGGTTCGGGACTGCCCGGGACCGTCTCGGGCTGGAAGAAAGGACCTGGGAGTGAAATTAAGTTAAAACAGCGTTTCAGCATCAGAGAGCCCGTCGGCGACGGCATGAGAGCCCGTCGCCGACGGCATCTATTTTTGCTCATTATTGCCGACGCCTTATCTTACTGTCGACGGGTGACAACTCTCCGACGGGGTTATCCCGAGCCCGTCGGCGACGGGCTTATATGCCGTCGGCGACGGGTCCCCCTTTTATCAACTTGCTGAAATTGTTTGTTAAGCACAATAAGGTTCCTAATTCCAACTTTAACGTTCGTTAAACTCTAGAAACACTTCAATGAATTGTAAACTAGGAGTTTCAAGATAACCATTATGTTTACATGATGAATGCATGGGAAGATACGTACGCGAGCGAATGAAATAAGTAATACGATTAGAATGTTTATAGAGAAAGATTTGATGAAATTATCACCTACGAGAATGAATTATTAAAATAGTGATTGACTAATAGAAGGATGGGAAGGATGAATGTAAAAAAAAAAAAATGTTTGACACGAATGTTTAATTGTAGATGGCAAGTGGAAGAAACCCGGATACCGCGGAACGAATGACTCGGGATGAGTTAAACAAGGTAGTTTCGGATGAAGTAACGAAGGCGTTTGATGCGAATGTTTCGAAGCTAGCTCAAGAGGTGGAAAGTCAAGTGTTAAGCACGGTGGAGACTATGATAACGAGTAAGATAGATGAGCTGAAAGAGATGTTAACTGGGCTTCAAGGCAAGAAGGAAGCAAGACGGTGCACCTACAAGGATTTCATGGCATGTAAGCCTACCACTTATAATGGAGAGATTGATCCCATAGAATGCCAAAGATGGATTGCTAACATGGAAGGGGTGTTCATTCGAAGTCATTGTAACAAGGAAGATCAAGTCATGTTTGCTACGGGGCAACTCTTACGAAGGGCCAAGGATTGGTGGGACTCGTATAGTAAGGAGATCGGAGAGAATCGAGTTCAAACTTTGACTTGGCAAGAATTCAAACAACCTTTCATCAAGTACCATTGTCCACAATCAGCTGTGGATCGAATCCAAGAAGACTTTCTCCGACTCCGACAAAGGGATGAATCAGTCAATGAGATCACGAACACTTTCCTCGATCAATTGAAGTTTTGTGAAGAAATAGTTGGAACGGAGAGGAAGAAGATTATCCGTTACCATGGCATGCTTAAGGCTGAAATTCGAGAGTTTATCACTCCTTCTAAATGTGAAACTTTGGACGAGATCATTGATCTAGCAAGGGATAGGGAAATCGAGATAAAGAGGCAAGATGAACGTGGGGAGAAAAGGCAAGCCGAGAAGGGATCAACACAAGGCTCTTCCAAGAAACCTAAGACGCATGATCAAGGGAAGAAAGAAGCCTCCAAGGGAGGGTTTCCACGATGTAAGACATGTGGAAAACCCCATTCGGGTGAATGTTTATTGGGAAAGAAGGGGTGTTACAATTGCGGACAAGAAGGGCACCCGTACTATAACTGTCCGAATCCCAAGAGGGTGTGCTACAATTGTAACGAATCGGGCCATGTGAAAGCTGATTGTCCAAAGCTCAAACAAGGGGTGAAGAAAGAAGGAAAGAAAGAAGAACCTGCAAGGGCGAAGGGAAGAATGTTCCAAATCTCCACGGAGGAAGCGAGGGCTCACCCGAATGTAGTCTCAGGTATCTATATGATAAACTCTATACCCACATATATATTATTCGATACCGGAGCTAGTAGGTCATTCGTTTCTAGTGAGTTTGCATGTTCCCATTTATTCACGATAGAAAGAATGTGTGCACCTCTCGAAGTAGAAATTGCTGATTGTAAGAGTTACCTTTTGCACGAAATATGTAGGGGTTGTAGAATCACTATAGATGATGAAGATTTTGATATTGATTTAATTCCCATGGTTTTAGGGGAATTTAAGGTAGTGGTAGGTATGGATTGGTTGTCCCGTTATCGTGCGGAAATCTTATGTGAAAGCAAAATTATTCATGTGATATCTCCTAAAGGGAAACGAGTAACCATTCATGGGGAAAAGGGAAGTAGGGGCAAAATTTTGTACTATATTAGAAGCGGTTAAGTACCTGAAGAAGGGGAGTAAAGCATTTTTAGCCTATGTTGTTGATACAAGAATAGGTACCTCAAGAATTGAAGATACTAGGATAGTGAATGAATACCCGGATGTGTTTTCGGATGAATTGCCGGGACTTCCTCCCGAGCGGGAAGTTGAATTTCGTATCGAGTTGGAACCAAATGCCAAATCGGTAGCCAAAGCCCCTTACCGGTTGGCACCCGCGGAGGTACGGGAATTGATGGCTCAATTGCAAGAACTTCTTGACAAGGGTTTCATACGCCCTAGCGTATCCCCGTGGGGAGCACCTGTTTTGTTCGTTAGAAAGAAGGATGGGTCGATGAGAATGTGCATCGACTATCGTGAGCTCAACAAACTCACGGTAAAGAACCGATATCCCCTTCCGAGAATAGATGATCTTTTTGATCAATTACAAGGGGCGAGTTGGTTCTCAAAAATTGACTTGCGATCAGGTTACCATCAAGTTCGAGTAAGGGATGAAGACGTACCTAAGACCGCGTTCAGAACCCGATATGGACATTATGAATTTTTAGTAATGTCATTTGGGTTAACTAACGCGCCGGCCGCTTTTATGGATCTAATGAATCGAGTATGCCGAAATATGCTAGATCAATTCGTCATAGTATTTATTGATGACATTCTAGTATACTCTCGTAGCGAGTCGGAACATGCGAGTCATCTACGCAAGGTACTCGAGACGCTTAGAAAGGAAAAGTTATATGCAAAATTTTCCAAGTGTGCGTTTTGGCTTAGGGAGGTGCAGTTTTTAGGCCATGTAATTAATGAGAAAGGAATTTTGGTGGATCCTTCTAAGGTGGAAGCGGTAATGAAATGGGTACCCCCAAAGAATGTTAATGAAGTAAGAAGTTTCCTCGGGCTAGCCGGCTATTATCGGAGATTCATCCAAGATTTCTCTAAAATAGCCCTCCCTTTAACCAAGTTGACGAAGAAGGAAGAAAAGTTTGAATGGGGCAATGATCAACAGAAGGCCTTTCGAATATTAAAGGAGAAATTGTCAAGCTCTCCCGTTCTAACGCTGCCAGAAGGAACAGAAGACTTAGTGGTATATGCGGACGCATCTCATCAAGGGTTGGGTTGTGTCTTGATGCAACGAGGCAAAGTTATTGCTTACGCTTCAAGACAACTTAAGCAGCATGAAATTAACTATCCAACCCACGATTTAGAATTGGCGGCGGTAGTGTTTGCCTTAAAAATCTGGAGGCATTATCTATTTGGAACAAAGTGCACTATTTATTCAGACCACAAAAGCCTTAAATACTTCTTTGAACAGAAAGATCTCAATATGAGGCAACGAAGGTGGCTAGAATTGATCAAAGATTACGACTGCGACATTCTTTACCATTCGGGAAAAGCTAATGTTGTGGCGGATGCACTAAGTCGGAAAGAATACCCACCACCCATTCGAGTGAAATCGATGAGAATGATAGTTACACCAAACCTTCTTGAAACAATAAGAAAGGCGCAAGATGAATCTTTGAATAAAGGTGATCCGAAAGGTGAAAGAACGAAAGGATTTGAAAACGAACTTGAGGCAAATGCAAGTGGGCTAAGAACAAGGTTTGGGCGAGTGTGGATACCACGTTATTGTGAAGCAAAGGTCTTGTTATTGGAGGAAGCGCATAAATCCCGTTACTCGGTCCATCCGGGAGCCACTAAAATGTATCAAGATTTGAAGGCAAACTATTGGTGGCCGGGAATGAAACGCGACATTGTTAAGTATGTATCTAAATGCTTGACATGTTCCCAAGTAAAGGCGGAACATCAAAAACCTTACGGAAAATTGCAACCTTTAGAAATCCCGGTATGGAAGTGGGAAGATATCACTATGGATCTTGTGACCAAACTTCCTAGAACGAAAAAGGGGCATGACGCAATATGGGTCGTTGTTGACCGACTTACCAAAAGCGCCCATTTTCTACCTATACGGGAGACTTATTCCTCAAAAAGGTTGGCAGAAATTTATGTAGATGAAATCGTTTCCCGTCATGGTGTGCCTGTCTCTATTGTGTCAGATCGGGACACGCGTTTTACCTCCCGCTACTGGCGGAATTTTCATGAAGAAATGGGCACACAATTGCACGTAAGTACCGCGTATCATCCACAAACGGATGGCCAATCCGAAAGGACCATTCAAACTCTCGTGGATATGTTAAGAGCATGCGTTATGGATTTCGGGGGAAATTGGGATGAACATTTGCCATTAGTGGAATTCTCGTATAACAACAGCTACCAAAGTAGTATAAAAATGGCACCGTATGAAATGTTGTATGGGAGAAAGTGTAGAACCCCTGTTTGTTGGGGAGAAGTGGGACAAAGAGAACTCGCTCCTAAGGATGTAGTAGCTATAACCAATGAAAAGATTGACATGGTACGGGCTCGATTGAAAGCGGCGCAAGACCGACAAAAGTATTATGTAGATAAAAAGAAGCGCCATTTTGAGTTCCAAGTGGGGGATCGAGTGTTCTTAAAGGTGTCTCCGTGGAAAGGCATAATTAGATTCCGTAAACGTGGAAAGTTGGGTCCCCGATATATCGGACCATTCAAGATTTTAGCCCGAGTGGGAAAAGTAGCGTACCGGTTAGAATTGCCTCCAACATTAGAAGGGATCCACAACACTTTCCATGTGTCACAATTACGAAGGTGTTTTTCGGATGTAACGGCTCATGTGCCTCTCGAAGACATTGAGATAGACGATAGACTGAATTACATAGAAAGACCAGTAGCTATAAAGGATACCAAGGTGAAGACTCTTCGCAACAAGGAAATCAAGCAAGTGTTAGTTCAATGGCAACACAGAAAGGGATCGGATCTCACTTGGGAACCGGAGGATGAAATGAGGAAGTTCTACCCGTTTTTATTCGGTACGTAAATATGGTTTCGGGGACGAAACCTTCTTTAAGGGGGGTGGACTTGTAACACCCCAAAACAGTTGTTATGCTCGTTTCGTGTTAATATGATATTAGGGTAATAATTATGAATTATGAACTTGGTAAGTATACAAGAAAGATCTAACTATAGGAAAGGTAATTGCCATAAATGATAAAGATCTAATTTTAAGGGGGGCAAATGTAACATGAATAGAAAGTAGGAATGATAAATTGAAATTAATTCACAAACCCACACACAAGAGTGTGTGTGTGTCGCCAGGAGCCAAGAAAGACAAGGGAGAACCCTTTTCTTCATTCAAAATTCAGCAATTGAAGTTCTAATCTTGGCTAATACTCATGCATGTCCATGATTTCTTAATCATCCAAGCATGCTAAAGCACTAGGTAAGTAGAATTTCATATTTTGATGATGTTGTATGTTATGGGTCTTATGAAATCCATAAGTAGTATGAAAATTAGTAGAATGATAAACTAAGAACATTATTTAGATTATAATGAATGCTTGAATTTGACTAAATCAACATTTGAAGTGAAAACCCACTTAGGGTAGGGGTGTTATGAAATACAATGTGAAATTCTTAAGTAAATTAGTACATGGATCATGTATGATGATGTTATAATAAGAATTTGTTAGTTGGAACTGATTTAGATGGAATGATATATGAGAATTGATTCAATTTGGTGTTCTTGTTGATCTTGATATGATTTAATGGAAGTTATGCATATACTACTTGTACCTTATGCTTACTTAACGGCATGCACACCAAGTGTTTGCCAAAATGCTTGAATGAGTTGATCATGTGTTATTACATTGCTAGATGGCTAGAATTAAGAGTTTGATGGTTGTTAAATTGAAGCTATTGATAATGGAATGGAAAGAAAGACATGAGACTTAAATATGTGATTATGGATTGTAGGAATCAAGGAGGAAAGCTCAAGCCGTTCCGAGTCTCAAACGAAGAACGATAAAGGTAAGATCTTTGCTTACAAATATTACTAGTATGTATTGATGTAAAATGTTATTATTCTATATCCGAAGTCGTATACTTGTGGTAATTTGGCGTAAGTCGAATACATGACATGGAGATGTTGAAAGAGTTGGAAGGAATGATGTGCCATGTTGAGAAGTTTGTGTTAAATGATGGTTTTTAAAAAGGTCTTCTTGTAGTGCGGCTAGTAACTTATAGTTGTATGAATTAATCAATTGAAATGTCTAACATGTTGGTTGAATGTAGGTAAAGCGATTTGACGGATTGCGCTACTTGGATCGAACACCCACTTATGTTGCACGCTTCCGCAAAGCTTCTAGTTGTGGCCTAAACTTTGGTTAAATGTTTTGTTAAAATGGGTCTTTTGTATGTAATCTAACCCGGTAGTTGTTAGATGTTGAACTTGTAGTTAAAGACTTTGTTAATAGGCTTGGAAATGTTGGGTTATAAACTCTTTTGTAGCAATCTCATTAGTAGTAAAAAGGTTAAATGCAGAATTTCTTTATTAACAATTCGACCCGTTTAGAATCTTTGTCAAATGAAAGCTTGTTATTTTTGATTTAAAGTTTGGGCCTTACATGTTTTGCCCCCAACTCTAAATTACACGCTTGCCATCGTTTTACTTATTTTTTTTATCATAACTATGATAGTGTTTTTCTTTATTTGGCTAACTCGATGCATCTTTTTTTATATCGTGCTATAAGTAGCATGTATAACTAACCGAAATAAATGCGTACATGTTATTAAACTAAGAAATATTTGGTTTAGCGTCCCGCAACGCGGGCGACGCATAACTCTAGTTGTTTAACATGTGGTGCGCTAGGAATGGAGTTAAGTTTTCTAAGGGGAGTCGGTATGGTTGCGGGGACCGAGCTCGGGGAATGGTTTCACTGATCGGTGAACCACCCCTAGTGTTTGAATGGTGAGTGAGGAGTAGGAGAGAGGGTGAGAAATCGGTGACTATTCACCGAAGGTGGAAAAGGAGTGATGGAGGAGAGAGAGAGAGAAGAGAGAGGAGAGAAGAACCAATCAAAATTTTTTATTTTTTAATTGAGTGGGTGTTTAAACCATACCTAGTGTTTGAGTAGAAAATAGGGAGTGAAAGGGGGGAGTTGACATGGCTTTATATCATTGGGTAGAGAAAACTCAAACACTCTAACTCAAACAATCCATACCGTGTACCCTAACAAAGAAGTTTTAGTGGAAGACATATTTAGTGAGACTAGGTCGGTTGGTTTTTTATGGTTTAGTAGTAGAATGAAAACAAGGTCTTTGTTTAGACCGAGTGATGTAATTTTGTAAGCATATAGGTTGTTTTTGTGTCCGCTCTGTTTTGTGGGTTGGTGTTTTCTAATGAAGTTTACTTTAAAAAAAATGTGTAGTGGAAAGGTAGGTGAAGTGGGCGTGAAGTTGTCCCATAACGCCCTATAATGCCCCGTACACCACCCCCAGAGGCGTGATCTCCATTTTTTTGTCCCAAGCGTGTTTATTAAAACGCCATCTCTTAATTGAATGGTCCAATAGAATTGTCTGCTTTTGTTTTTTGTTTTATTTTCTAAAAAATAATAATTGGGTAATCATTACAAGGGTATCATGTGGCATTATACCACTACACCCTTTTTAACTTCACATTTCACAATGCCCCGAGCCCTTTAGCATTAGAAATGATGGATATGTAATTATTTTATGGGATAAGTTGGTCACTACAAAGAGGCTTGGTAGCTTTGGGTTCAGTGATATTCGGAATACAAATTTAGCTTTGATTGCAAAATGGTGATGGATATTTAAAGAAAACGAATCCGCGTTGCGGGTTCGGGTGATCAACTCTTTACGTGGTAATTCTAAGACCGTTCACTCTATTTCTTTCAAAAAAAATCTATTAAGGTGTTTGGAAAGATGTGGGTGGTATTGAAAAAGTTTGTGTATAAAGGGCTCTCTTTGGTGGAAAATCTCATTGGGATGGAGGGAAACTGAAAGCAAATTATGTTTTGGTTAAAAAGTTGGTTGGAGGGAGGCCCTACTCCGTCATAGGTCCCCACATATGTTCTTTGGCAGCTTATAAAAGGGCGTTGGTGGCTGATTGTTTTTTAGGTTTGGGGTATATCCATCCATTGGGGTTGGGAGGGGAATAAAGGTCCGTCCAGTTCCTTGGAGTGAGGCTAGTTGTATAATCTTTTGGCAGTTCTATATGATGTTTATCAGTTCTGTTTAAACATAAGGGAAAACATGCAAATAATACATGATACAGCAGACAGGCCAGCAGAGAATCCAGTCAGAGACGCAGCCATGGAGTTCGACATAGTTGTTAGCTTGATCTGGTTCTCCTTTAGGATGTATGTTCTTGATGGTAGTGCCGAGTTCTTTAGGGTTGAAGAACTCGTGGTAATGGAGAGAGAGGAGGGGCGAAATTATGTATGATGTTATGAATGTCTAACCTTAATCCCTCTCTAGTAATCTCCTTATATATACCCAAGGGGAAACCCTATTAGTTAATAAGGGTAATATGGTCCATCAACACTTACCAGCTAATTAATTATAGGTTTTAATCTATACTATATATATAATGCATATTCAAGGGGCAATAATGGTCATTTGCCACTTTTTCAACATGTACAAGTATTTAAAGCTCATTGTACAATCCGTCAAAGCACACCAACCCAAAGCTTTTTGAAGCATGATGTGAAGCAGCTTGAATTTTTAGGTGGCCCATATTTTTTGAGTTCAAATTTTGAATTCCAACACTCATCCCCAAATACCATTATCCCGCTTATTCTTTTCATTTGCGGAGGCCATGAAGAATCAGAGAGAGAGAAGGGAAGGAGAATCTCTAGAGAAGGTAGAGGTGGCAAAGGAAACTAGGGTTCCGGCAAAGGGGTTTGGTTAAACATGTTAAACTCTGAAATGAAAAGGATGTGTGACAGGTCTGAGTTGAACAAAAACCCTAATCGAGATTCAAAATTCAAATGTTCCTATTCCTTCCTTCCTTCTTCACTTCTCTCTATATCTCTGCGCTCCATCTCGCTCTCTCTCCTTCTCTGGGTCTCGATTTGACGACGATGACTTATCACGGAAGTCCTGAACCCAGATGTATCATCACAGGTTAGCTCATTCTAATTCCACTAGTGTCGCCACCCCCGATCCCTGAGTCCCGGGAACGGGCGGCCGCGAGCCAGTTTCGGTGGTATCACAATGTTTGTCTAATTTGGCAGCGGAATTTTTCATCAGGACCGTAGTTAGGAAATATTTATCAGAGTAAAACCACCATATTTGATATTAATAATAACATGGGCAAAACCCAAGTTTCTTATCTATTATATATAATAAACAAGAAGATTTGGGCTGATGTGGCATTAGATTAGAGCCTCTAGAATTGAGTTTTGGCGGGAAACTGAATATGCAGCCAAAAAAATCACGCGGATCTTTCTTTTTTGTAACCCGACCCGTTTTATATTCCGATGATATAAATTCCTCTAAAAACACGCTTTCTTTTTCTAAACCCTAGATCTTCATCTTCTTCCTTCTGATGTACGCTTCCTCTTCTCTTCTGATCCAGATGATTCAAGCTTCAATAATCAGGTAAAGAAATCTTCTTTTGCTAATTGTTAATCCTTTTGTTCATGTCCGATGATATAAATTCCTCTAAAAAACACGCTTTCTTTTTCTAAACCCTAGATCTTCATCTTCTTCCTTATGATGTATGCTTCCTCTTCTCTTCTGATCCATATGATTCAAGCTTCAATAATCAGGTAAAGAAATCTTCTTTTGCTAATTGTTAATCCTTTTGTTCATGTTCGAATTTATATCTTTCTTTCTGTCTTTGTTTTTTCTCTCCAAACCCTAGGTCGTCTCAAGAATTCCAGCCGTCACTCTCATCGGGATTTCTCATCTCTCCGTCTTTCTTTGTTTATTTTGATCTGTTGCAAGTGAGTTTTGTTCAAAGTTTCTTTTACCCTGATTAGATATTTGGAAAAAAGTTTAGTTCTTTGCTATTTGGGGATTTTGATTTTACTTTCTTTTTTCTCAAGAAACAATCTTCATTTTTCTTTTACTTTTGGGCTTTTGTTGCAGGTTGTTTATTAATCTGATGTACTTGTGTTTTGTTTACCCCGATTAGATACTTGAAAAAAGTCTGATTCTTTGCTAATTTGGGATTATGGTTTGATTCTCATGTTATTGACTAATTTTTTTTTGTTTTGACCCTTTTAGTTCTTGCTGGGTTGAAGGAGAAATTTGCAGAGGCTATGAGGAGAGATGATGTACCGCTTTCGAATGACAGTTGTCTACAATACAAGATGATGACACTAAAAAAACATGATTCCAGGCTTGGCTTCTTTATAAGTACACTAAAAATACAAGATTTTTTTACCCAAAATACAGCCTTGGTCGGATTCTTATTTCTACGCTTCTCTTTGATTTCAACCGAATATTCAAAAAATCGAATAACAATTACGACTTAGGCCTCCAATTTTAGTTACGCGCTTTATTTTCAGATTTCTTGTAGGCTTGGAGACGGACTCTGGGTCTCGGCTAAAGTGTGTTTGCTTTTCATCTCCTCAACAATATCACCGTAAGTTTTTTTCTTTTTACCTTCAGATTAAATTTATTTACCTTTGATGTATAGTGGGTTTGCCAAATTTCTAAAATGAGTTGTTGCATGTTGCACTACAAATAAATTAAAAGAAACATCTATTCTTAGAAACAGCTATTGCCCTTTGATGTACAGTGGGCTTGACAATTTGACATCCTTTTTCAATATGCATGTATATATGTGAGGTTGAGGAAGATTGACAACCCTATATTTAATTGTTTGAAAATAGCTTCAAAATCAATTAAAAAGTCTTTCGTATGCATCATATTCTTAATTTGTTTATAGATTGGGTCATATGAGAACTGAAACTTCATTAATTTAAAGCAAAGTCCATCTATCCAATTTACAATGAAGTATTATTAATTAATATTATTATGTATGCTCGACATATATATATATATATATATATATATATATATATATATATATATATGATAATTTTCACAAACTCAACAAAATTTGATGAAGGACATGAGAGAAACTTCTGTTTAGTAGAGTCAAAATAGATCAAAGTGGAATCAACTAAACTGGCAAAAATTGGAGTCAAAGATCTAGGAGGTCTATGGTTCAACTTACATTATTGTGTTGTTCTTGACCCATCTGCCCCTTCTATCTATTTTTTTTTATTTTAATTAGTTGAACAGTTAGAAATAAAACAAACCCGACATCGACCCATTGTTTTCCGGGTTTTGGATTTTTCGGGTCGTGTAGTTCAGGTTTTTGGCTGGGAAAAAGTGACCCAATAACCGACCCATTTAAAGTTTGGGTTGGTCGGGTTTGGGTATTCGGGTTAGTTCGTGCCAGGTTGGTCGGCTTTGGGGTTTAAATGTAAAATAAAAATATAGCTTTCTAATGTTGAAATTGAATCCAGAAAGGGAATCCCCTTAAATGCCTACCTCATATTGTAAGTTCTTTTTATTACATGTTACATAAGTACTTGATTTTGAACGAGTATGTTCTTTTATGAAATAATGAAGTTTTGATTTTGAATGTTACAGGGGAGTTGACTCAACTGCTTCTGCAACAGATATTAAAAAAGCATATAGGAAAGCTGCACTCAAACATCATCCCGATAAGGTTGTACCCAACTTCTGAACCTTGTAGAGGGTCAACTGAATTGAAATACTACGAAAGAGTAGCATGCCAAAATTGTCCCTTGGTGTGGGCACTTTTGTCTGTTATATCCAAAATAACATTTTTTTTGTTGCTATTTCCATCCATATCACTAACTCAGTTAAAATGTATCGTCAACTCAGGGACGATTTTGGCAACTTCGTTAAATCAATGACGATTGGCAATTTCGTGAACCAAGTTGGTGATTTGGATGGAAATGGCAACAAAAATGAAATGTGAGGGTCCAATTACAAAAAAAAAGAATCTTATTTAGGATGTAACATGCAAAAGTGCCCAAACTTCAGGGATGATTTTGACATTTAACTCTACTATGAAATTTTGGGTTAACTTTTTCTAATAAATCATGTTTTGCTTATCTAGGCAGGCCAGCTACTCGGTAGAGGTGACTATGGAGATGACGGACTATGGAAGAAAATTGCAGTGTAAAAGTTGATTTTTATGCTTTATATAGTTTCACTATATGGTTAATGGTTTTGGGTGGTTGATCAATGATTGTTAAAGTACCAAAAAACTTTAACATTTTATGAGAAAAAGTATAAACTTTTAAGGCCTAGGTGCTTTAAACCTTGAAACCTCAATTTTTTTTATAACCGGAGGTTATTGATTACTATTATTACATTTTTTTTCTGTGGGCATGCAGTGGGTCAGGTGGAGGCGAGGACGACAATGGATGACGGCGAAGAGATAGGCTGCGATTGGTGGGATTGTGTGATTTTGTTGGGAGATTATTGTAGCCAAGTTGTTTGATGAAATGACTCTGTGAAGGAAGGCATGCTAATGAGTTTGGTTGTGTTGGTTTTAGTGTGAAATCATAGGGAACTTCCTCTGTTTGGTTTAAGTAGATCAATCTACTGTTGCTATAAAGGAAAATTTTGGGAAGTTTGATGATGTTCTTGAGCCGGGCTGTCATTGCGTGCCATGGATATTCGGAAATCGGCTTGCTGGACATCTTACTCTTAGGTTTCAGCAGTTGAATGTCAAGTGCGAGACCAAAACAAAGGTTTTTCTTTCTCTTTGAATCTTGAGTGTTTGTATGTATTTGAAAAGATAATTCATCGATTTTGATCGTGAGTTAAATTTGATTGTCCTCTTCATCTCCAATGAGTTGTGCTTAGCTTAATTTTTTGATGTTCATATTGGAAACCAAGTATCACTATCTATTACCTGGTTGATGATTTTACAAAGTATGTAAATAAAGTTTATAGTTTTCAACATAATTTTTTTATTCGAAAATGGTTTCTATGTTGACATGGAATATCTTTTAACTGCTATAGATGGCTTTTGAAACAACACTTGATATAGATGGCTTTTGAAACTAAGCATATTTGACTCTAAAAACAAATTTGATATTAATTTTGGAAGATGGGTTGTGATTATACTTTGAATATAGTAAATATCTTCCATTCTAAATGTCACGAATACATTGAAACTTTTGAAATACATACTGCTGATTTTTTAGTGACTTTCAATTATTTTCTAAGTGTGTAATCAACATTCTTTGATCGTGTGCCATTTAAGGTGTTCAATTTTTTTTTTCAAATACTAGAGGCAAATGATGAACTGGTATTAAAGATATTCATTTGAACTTTCCATGTTCATTTACATTATTATACATTATAATTCCTCAATGGTAAAAAATGCAGGTGTTACCAACTTCGTATGTGAAGAACAATGCACTAATTTAGTTCTGTGAAGGTAAAGTAGTTATGATGTTTACCGGTTCACTAATTTAGTGTTTGGGTACTACATATTAGGAATTAGTTTTGACTAACTATGGCTTGATTAGATGTTTTTGATTCTGGAAGTCTCAATACCCTCCTATAATAGTGATCTATGTTATAGAAAACTATTACTTGATTTCTGGTTTAACTTTCTTTTTTCTTTATAACATATAGGCATCATTGTTCGAGACTACTACTGAATTTGTGCTGGACAAATTAAGTGTTTCTTTGACAAGTGAAGAGGTTGATACTTTGTAGAAACTTTATCATCGAGCATTAATACTCGGGTTGCGTTTAATCTCAACACTTTTGCTAAAAAGGTAACACGTCAAACGGGTCAAACAAGTTAAAGTTGCTCGAAATTCATTTATTTAATAATACATGACATTAACTATTATAAAAGTGAAGTGGTTTGCGGGTTGGACGGTCTTGACATGAGTTTGTTTTGACATGTTACCCAACTGCCCATCTTGCCACCACTAATATCAAAGTAATCAGATAATTATAAAACTGCAGTAGGCCCTAGATCAAGTATTTTTTATGGTGGTTTTGCAGTTAAGGAGTTTGATTTCAAGGGATTGAAGACGACACTTGAACAACTATCAAAATTTGAGAGAAGGGCAAACATGAAAGTGATCGAATCGAATGTACTCAAGGGTTTGAATCTTGAAGATGATAAACGTACTGGTGAACGCTGTATTCTTCATGATGGTTGCATTGATTTTCTTCAAAGCATCATCACCAACCAAAATTTAAATGTGAATTTTCACGTTCTAACATAGTGTTCGTGTGCTGATCTTATTAGTTTTTTTTCTCTTCATGTATGATCATTCTGACTTCTAATAATTTATGTATCCATCATGGTCAGTGGTAAAGGACTCTAAACCGTCTCTGATGCTATAACAATCATTATGGTATTTACCGGTGTTTAACACGTAAATATCGGTATCGTACTGGTACCGAAAAACGAGAAATGGGTACCAGCATCGAATAAACCCGATATGGTATCGGTACCAAATGCTCATCCCTACAAAAAGATTAACAATTAATCAACGTCGAGTAAAAGTTTAATGAAATAATATGTTACATTTTAATAAAAAAAAACATGTTTACTAACTAATAAAAATAAACAACCCGGGAAGCATTCCCGGGTGATAACCTAGTTACAATATATTTATAGGGATAAACCCTATTTTATTGAATTTAAAACATCGTTTATTAGGTAACTTTTATAGCCACATTTTTCCCAAGCCTTCAGTGCTCTCCAGCTGGCTTTTTACTAATTGGTTGTCACATTGGGTTACCTGAAACGCGTTTTAAAAACATTTGTCAGTCGGAAATACTGGTGAGTGAATCCCAGTTTAATCAAGAAACGTTTTATCAATTAAAACAGTATTGAGAGTGATCACATTGTTTATGTCTACACAATTACTCCATTTGGTACTATCAATCCACTGACTTGTGGGTCATATTACACATTGGCTAACTCATTGTCCAATGGTAACGTACTGTCAACCTTGACTTACTACTCACAGTGTAGTAAATTTTGTATACAAAACCCCAACATACCGGCAGTAATTGAAGAACTACAAAGACTCAATCACCGCTTAATCGCATTGTAAAACATTTAAGGTTTTGTAAAATATTACAAAAAGGTTATCAAAAAGAGGATAAACTCACATTGCTATCTTAGGCTTCTCGTAAGGGTTTCCTGGATATAATCTATAATTTATACAAATGTACATTGGTTAGTATCATAACCCTTTGAAAATATTAATGATACCCTCCCCGAGACGGCATTCCAACAACTACGTCGGGCAGAACCACGACAGTTGTTACGGAACCCTAAATCAATCGGGTATCGTAACTTTTACGAAACTAGGGTTATAATACTTACAACGGAGCAGAACCTCGCTAATTAGGGGTATAATACCCGACTATAATGCCTCTAATTCAGAAATTGTGATTTGAGAATTGAGAATGAGCGACGGAAAACGAAAACTGATGCGTTCTATTTATAGTTGCAAAACCCGACTCTTACGCGGCCCGCGTAAAGCACAGGCCAGGGTTACGCGGCCCGCGTCAACCCTGGTCAACATAATAGCTTGGCTGAGTCGATGTGTAGGTCCGCCACGATGTCGACACGTGTCAGCACCGGATGTCTCTGCGTTTAATGATCTCTCGCGGCCCGCGTCAATGTAAGCTTAAGCTTACGCGGCCCGCTTGAACTAAAGAAACCAGCGGAGTCCGTTTCCAACCTTGATACCGCCCACGTAAAAGCATGGGGTGGGTCTACGAGGCCTGCCTCAGCTTAATATTTTCTGTTTTTAATTTATTTTATAAACTATAACTTATTTCGGGCTCGGTTTTCACATACGGGTTGTATTTCAAGACATATAAGGGTATTTTAACATATAATAGGGTGTCGAAAATATTATGAGAGTGTTGGTTTTACCGAGGGTTGTTACATTCTCCCCACCTTGTTTTAGAGCTCGTCCTCGAGTTCTACTGGAACAAATGCGGATATTTCTTTTGCATTTCTGACTCGAGTTCCCATGTGTACTCAGGTCCTCTTTTGGAATCCCACTTCACTTTGACTAGAACTAGTCTCTTGTGTTTGAGATTCTTGACTTTCCTGTCTTCAATCTGTAGAGGCTTTTCTACAAACTTGAGTTGTTCATTTACCTCTATATCCTTAAGAGGTACTATCAGTGATTCATCAGCTAAATACTTTTTGAGATTAGATACATGAAAAACATCATGTATTCCTGCCATTTCCTCTGGCAGTTGTAGCTGATAGGCTACAGGTCCTATTCTTCTAATAATCTCAAAAGGTCCAACATACCTGAGACTTAGCTTTCCTCTTTTGATGAATCATACCACTCCTTTCCAAGGAGAGACCTTCAACAATACTTTATCTCCTACTTGAAACTCCAATGGCTTGCGTCGGTTATCAGCATAACTCTTTTGTCGATCACGTGCTGCTTTCAGTCGTTCCTTGACTTGAATAATCTTGTCAGTTGTTTCTTGCACTATCTCAGATCTAGATAGTTGCTTTTCCCTAATTTCTGCCCAACAGACTGGGGTTCGACACTTTCTTCCATAAAGTGCTTCGAATGGTGCAGCATTGATACTTGTGTGATAACTATTATTTTAAGAAAATTCTATTAAAGGTAAGTGATCATCCCAATTACCTCCAAAATCAATTACACAAGCTCTAAGCATGTCTTCCATTGTCTGAATTGTCCTTTCACTTTGTCCATCCGTTTGAGGATGATAAGCTGTACTCAGTTTTAACTTGGTTCCCATTGCCTTTTGGAAACTTGACCAAAAATGAGAGGTAAATCGGCTATCCCTATCAGAAACAATTGATAAAGGAATGCCATGTAAAGAAACAATTTCATTTACATACAATTTAGCTAATTGTTCCATACTAATTGTTTCCTTCATTGGTAGGAAATGAGCGGACTTGGTTAGCCGATCTACAATTACCCAGATTGTATCATTTCCTTTCTTTGTTCTGGGTAATTTAGTAACAAAATCTATTGTTATCAATTCCCATTTCCACACCGGCATTTCTAATTGCTGTAACAAACCTGAGGGTTTCTGGTGTTCAGCTTTGACTTGTGAACAGGTTAAACATTTAGAAACATAGGCTGTTATGTCTTTCTTCATTCCTATCCACCAGAAATTTTTCCTTAAATCCTGGTACATTTTATCACTCCCTGGATGCATCGTATATTTAGATTTATGAGCTTCTTCTAGTATACGATGACGTAGGTTTCCTAATTTAGGTATCCACATTCTCTTTTCATGGAATCTCCAAATTTCATCTGTTCCTTGTTTTAATTCTTTCAACATACCTTTTAATTTTTCAGAATCATCCTTGATTACTGATTCTTGTGCTTCTCTTATTTGATCATTTAAATCTACTTGTAGATTTAATTTAAGAGAACGTATCCTTCTTGGCTTTTCATGATACTTTCGGCTTAAAACATCTGCCACTACATTTGCTTTTCCTTCATGATACTGGATATCACAATCATAGTCACTAAGCATCTCCATCCAGCGTCTTTGTCTCATATTCAACTCCTTTTGCTTGAAGATATACCTTAAACTCTTATGATCAGTGAATATGGTAAACTTACTACCATAAAGGCAATGTCTCCAAATCTTAAGAGCAAAAATTATAGCTCCTAATTCTAAATCATGAGTTGAATAATTCTCTTCATGATTCTTAAGTTGTCTAGATGCGTAGGCTATAACCTTTTGTCGTTGCATTAATACACATCCATAACCTAATTTAGAAGCATCACAGTAGACTACAAAATCTTCAGTTCCTTCTGGCAATGCTAATATGGGTGTATGAGTTAATCTTTGCTTAAGGATTCTAAAGGCTTCTTCTTGTTTTAATCCCCATTCAAACTTAACAGATTTACAGGTTAACTTAGTTAAAGGAATGGCTATTCTAGAAAAATCTCGAATAAATCTTCTATAATAACCGGCCAATCCTAAGAAACTTCTAACCTCGGTTGGTGACTCAGGGGTTTTCCATTTAGTAATTGCCTCAATCTTTGTTGGATCTACATGAATTCCTTTATGATTGACTAGGTGTCCAAGGAATTGTACCTGTTCTAACCAAAATTCGCACTTAGAAAATTTAGCATAAAGCTTTTCCTTTCTTAATAGACTTAAAAGCACGTGCAAATGTTTTGCATGATCCTCTTTATTCTTAGAGTAAATTAGAATATCATCTATGAAAACAATTATGAATTTATCCAAATATGGCTTACATATTCGGTTCATCATGTCCATAAATGCAGCTGGGGCATTGGTTAAACCAAATGGCATGACAGTAAATTCATAATGGCCATACCTTGTTCTAAATGCGGTTTTAGGAATGTCCTCTTCCTGTACCTTTAACTGATGATATCTTGACCTTAAATCGATTTTAGAGAAAAATCGAGCTCCTTGTAGTTGATCAAACAGATCAACGATTCTCGGTAATGGGTACCGATTCTTAATCGTAACTTTGTTCAATTCACGGTAGTCAATGCACATACGCATTGATCCGTCTTTCTTTTTAACGAACAGTATCGGCGCTCCCCATGGCGACGAACTTAGCTGTATAAATCCTTTCTCTAACAATTCATCTAATTGTTTCTTCAATTCTTGCATTTCTGTAGGTGCCAAACGGTAAGGTGCTTTGGCAATTGGTGATGTTCCTGGTAGCAGGTGAATTCTGAATTCAACTTCTCTGTCTGGAGGTAGTCCTGGTAATTATTCTGGAAAGATATCTGAACACTGTGACACTACTGGAATGTCTTTTAGTTCTTTTCCTTTAGTGTTAGTGATTATAGAAATCAAATACACTATAGAACCTTTTCTTATATAGCTTGCAGTTTTCATCACAGAGATGAATTTTGTGGATCTAGAGGGCTTATCTCCTTTAATTGTGATCGTTTTACCTTTTGGTGAATTTACTTGTATTAACTTTTGATCACATAAAATATTGGCTTTATTGGCTATTAACCAATCCATTCCTAAAACAACATCAAATCCTGCCAGATTCATTGGATAAAGATTTGCAATAAATTTCTCATTTAAAATTTATATTCTTGTTCCCTGCAAGATTTCAGAAATCCTAACGGTTTCTCCATTGGCTGTCTCTACTAGGCATTCTAGTGGTAGTTTAGTTAATGACTGATTTAGAATTTTGCAAAATGATGTATTAATAAAACTTTGGTTTGCACCAGAGTCAAATAATACTTTAGCAAATATATCATTAACTAAAAACGTACCAACTATGACATCTGGAATCATCTTGGCTTCATCTGCAGTCAGAACAAATGCTCTAGCATTTTTAGTACTCTTGTTGTTTGTAGCTGTAGCTAATTTCGGATAATTTGGCCTGATATGACCTTTTCCTCCACAGTTGTAGCATAATCCATTACTGGATTTCCTCTTGCAATTTTCTTCCTTGTGTCCTGGCATCTTGCAATAATTGCAGAGAGTGGAGCATTTTCCCGAATGCTTTTTCTTGCAGACCTTGCAGTATGGTGCAGAGGTAGAACCCATATTCCTACGATTAAAATTTCCAGAACGAAATTCTTGAGTAAGCCTTTGGGTTAGGTTTCTCCTCTGGTCTTCTTCTCTAGTACGGATTAACTCATCTGCCAAGGTATTTGCTAGTTCTACAGCTTCTTCTATAGTTTGAGGTCTAGCTGCCTTGACTACATGTCTAATCTCTCCAATTAATCCCCAGATATAACGGGAGATTAACACCGGTTCTGGTGAAGCAAGGGTTGGCACTATTCTGGCATATTCAAAGAATAATTTCGTGTATCCCTTACTATCCACTCCATTCATCCTAAGATTTAGGAATTTGTTTGCTATCTGTTCCTTTTCATTAGGAGGGCATAATTTTCTTTCTACCATATTCCTAAATTCTTCCCAATCCATACTATAAATCCTATCACTTCCTCTAGACTGAAGGATAGTGTTCCACCATTCTAAGGCTGCATTCTTAAATAGATTGGAAGCAAACATCATTTTGTCTTCTTCCGAACATTTACTTATTTTCAGAACAGCCTCAGTCTTTTCTATCCAGCGTAGAGCTGCAATAGGTTCTTCATTGCCCGAGAATTCTATTGGTCTACAGGACCAGAATTCTTTGTATGAACAACCGTAAGGCACGGTTCTTCTTCTTTTGGGAATGGGCAATTGAAGTATTGGTCCATTGTTCACGCTGTGTTCTGGTTCAATTGGTCGCTTACTGCTATGTTTACTTTTATTATTCGTTTCTTGAACCGTTTGAAGAATAAATGGCATTGCATCTATAATTCCTTGTGCCACTATATGTTGGATAGCACTATTATCCATCTGGTTTCCATTGTTATTGATGCTTGGATTTTCATTAACCACGTTAATGTTACTCTGGTTATCGTTATTCAGATTTCCTTGATTTTCTTCGTCGGCCATCTGAATTTTAAACATTTACCTCATATTAATATCTCAAGATAATAAGTAATATCATAATTCTCATGACACGCAGTCTAGCCAAAAACGTCGATCATTGCGACTTGTACTCTATTTTCATATACTATGCGTCTATTACACACTAGTACTGAAATAAAGATTACAATACCAACAGAAAGAAAATTACACTAATAGTACTATGCATCCGTACACACATATTTATTTTTATTTTATTATATTATTATTATTATTATTACTATTATTTCCTCCATTCTCACATTCACGGATATGGATTTATCCAAAAATCCATATTGCGCTCATCGTATTTCCATACGAGACGCTCTCCCACCTGTCTCATCCTCTCACTGCTTTCTAAAATTTCCTCCCCAAAAGTCCTAAGTTCTTGGATGTTTTCTGCACTCATTGGGGGTGTAGGTTCTTGGACTGGGTTTGGAATCTGGGGTGCGGGTTCCTGATATGGGGGTGAAAGTTCCTGAAATTGGTAAGGATCCTCTAAGATCTCCCTAATATAGTCATTTTGGTAATAGGGATCTAAAGGGTCCATACCTGTTCTATATTTTGTATGGGTGGGTATTCCTGGATAGGGTAACGTTGCACAAAGTCCCTATTGTCATCCCACCAGGGGTCGTAATTTAGATCTAGGGGGTTCGGTGCAGGCACCCTAGGGATTTCTTCTGGGTTAAAGTCATGGATCTCCACTTGGTTGTCAGGATTTTCTATCTCCATGGGTTGTTCTGGGTTTTGTGGTTGTGGGGCTACTAGTTGTTCCAGACTCGGGTCAGCAGCAGTTGTAGCTAGGATATGGAAATTAGCTAGGCTTCTATTAAGCATATCCTGTGTATGGGCATCTGTCTCTCGCTTAGCAGCTGCTAGAACTCTTTGCTGTTGCAACTTTCGCATTCTCTTCCTACGAGCAAAGGCTTCCTTACTGAACCATCCTCGTTTCTTATGAGGGAATGGCTCTTCTGACTGAGCTCTAAAAGCAAACACTCCTTCTTCCTGATCAGCAGTATACCCAGAGAGGGCAGGCTGTGAAGAGGTACCTTCACTCCTAGGTGAATCAAACAACTGACTATTTATGTCTGAGGGTCCTTGATCACTCATACTGTAAACTAACAGATAGTCAAATAACACATAACAAATAATTACAGTTATGCACTTATTTCCATAATTTTATTTCCTAACACAAAATTTATATTTTAAATGTCAGCAGAACACTTCTTTGGCTCATACCAGTGGCTAGGCTCTGATACTACCTTCTGTCGCCACCCCCGATCCCTGAGTCCCGGGAACGGGCGGTCGCGAGCCAGTTTCGGTGGTATCACAATGTTTGTCCAATTTGGCAGCGGAATTTTTCATCAGGACCGTAGTTAGGAAATATTTATCAGAGTAAAACCACCATATTTGATATTAATAATAACATGGGCAAACCCCAAGTTTCTTATTACAATATACTTATAGGGATAAACCCTATTTTATTGAATTTAAAACATCGTTTATTAGGTAACTTTTATAGCCACATTTTTCTCAAGCCTTTAGTGCTCTCCAGCTGGCTTTTTACTAATTGGCTGTCACATTGGGTTACCTGAAACGCGTTTTAAAAACATTTGTCAGTCGGAAATACTGGTGAGTGAATCCCAGTTTAATCAAGAAATGTTTTATCAATTAAAACAGTATTGAGAGCGATCACATTGTTTATGTCTACACAATTACTCCATTTGGTACTATCAATCCACTGACTTGTGGGTCATATTACACATTGGCTAACTCATTGTCCAATGGTAACGTACTGTCAACCTTGACTTACTACTCACAGTGTAGTAAATTTTGTATACAAAATCCCAACATACCGGCATTAATTGAAGAACTACAAAGACTCAATCACCGCTTAATCGCATTGTAAAACATTTAAGGTTTTGTAAAATATTACAAAAAGGTTATCAAAAAGAGGATAAACTCACATTGCTATCTTAGGCTTCTCGTAAGGGTTTCCTGGATATAATCTATAATTTATACAAATGTACATTGGTTAGTATCATAACCCTTTGAAAATATTAATGATACCCTCCCCGAGATGGCATTCCAACAACTACGTCGGGCAGAACCACGACAGTTGTTACGGAACCCTAAATCAACCGGGTAGCGTAACTTTTACGAAACTAGGGTTATAATACTTACAACGGAGCAGAACCTCGCTAATTAGGGGTATAATACCCGACTATAATGCCTCTAATTCAGAAATTGTGATTTGAGAATTGAGAATGAGCGACGGAAAACGAAAACTGATGCGTTCTATTTATAGTTGCAAAACCCGACTCTTACGCAGCCCGCGTAAAACACAGGCCAGGGTTACGCAGCCCGCGTCAACCCTGGTCAACAGAATAGCTTGGCTGAGTTGATGTGTAGGTCCACCACGATGTCGACACATGTCAGCACCGGATGTCTCCGCGTTTAATGATCTCTCGCGGCCCGCGTCAATGTAAGCTTAAGCTTACGCGGCCCGCTTGAACTAAAGAAACCAGCGGAGTCCGTTTCCAACTTTGATACCGCCCGCGTAAAAGCATGGGGTGGGTCTATGCGGCGCGCCTCAGCTTAATATTTTCTGTTTTTAATTTATTTTATAAACTATAACTTATTTCGGGCTCGGTTTTCACATACGGGTTGTATTTCAAGACATATAAGGGTATTTTAACATATAATAGGGTGTCGAAAATATTATGAGAGTGTTGGTTTTACCGAGGGTTGTTACAACTAGCGAAATCCTAATTGTTGTCACCGTTTCTAATCATAACAATCTGAAGACTTTGATGTTACCCTTTCAGAATCTTGCGGTAGAAGGAGATGTGAACTGTTGTTGCTTGACATGGATATGGAGACTACTTGATTAACCTGGTGTGTTTTTGTTGTTGTTTTGTTCACGAAAATTGTTATTGTTTCTGATTATAGCGATTCTCAAGTTAGTAATATTATTTTTAGTTGATTTCTGATATTGTTATAGATTTACATAGTGTTTTAATCCCGAGATGGGTGGAAGATTTCTTGAGAGAAAAAAACTTCCCATCCTCCAAGGTTTTAATTATGAAATATTGTATAATTTGCTTATAACTTAACTGATTGTGCAAATGGACTTTTGTATTCATGTTTTTTTTATAGAAAATGCTTACAAATCCAATATTAGTAATTAGCTGTGTTAGATGTTTCATCAAACCATGAAAATTCATAACAAAATAATTGAACATTGATAAATTGTGTATGTTTCTAACTTATTTGATAGAAAATGACCACGGGCCCTAAGTTAGTTATTTTATTGTGTTTTGTGTGCTATTGAATCGTAAGAATTCTAATGAATATCCTTGATTTTGATTGTATGAATCGAACAATGTTAATTTTGTTATGTTTATATCGAGCTTCAGAGATCTGCAAGTGTTTCCGAGATCCCTCAATGCGTTTACGAGTGGCTTTGTATTTGGCACACCCATTAGACCATGACTGCAACAAAGTGCGGTTTCTGTACCACGACTACTTTAATCAAAACACTTTTTTTTCCAGATTTTGGATTGAGTGCTCTTTCTTGCCATGTTAATGCAAGTAAGAGATGTTAACTTCTAATTGTTTTTGTGTTAAATCTTATACTGAATTCTAAAGGGGATCTACGCAAGGAGAGAGAGCGAGAAAGACCGGTGATGATGGAGTGACGACGATGATTTGGGTTACGGATCGGGTGCTTAACAGTGGTATTATGATGTGCACTGCAAAACCATGGTAATGTTTAGATTTTTTTTACATTTAATAATTGCTTTAGGAGCAAACCCAATCTATACACACAATATTATTTCAGCTATGCTGTAAGACCCATATCACCAACTTAATATTTCATATAATATATAGCACATTTATAGTGCCAATATTCCAAAAACATCGATAAACCAAATTTTACATAGTGTTCAACCTTTCAAACGAGGTTTACTAACGTTTCAAAACTATATTGTTAAAACAAACCATACTTAACTTTCAAAACATGCAAACCCTATTTACAAAAGTTTGATAACACAACACCAAAGTGTTTTGTGACAAAACTAATAGTTTTTCATTTGCGGAAGCTCCTTTTAGCATGTGTTCGGTTCTCTAACAAGGCTTGATCATCATCCGCAAGTCCCTTCCTTTACCTATGACCAAAAGTCATCAAAACATTAGTTATACGAGTTTATAATGTGATTTAACAAGTTTACAAGGTCAAAACACATCAATAAAAAAATTTGCAGGTCTGTGATGCTGTCGCGAGACGCGCCGGGGAAGCAACACTTGTCGCGGGCCGCGAGCTGCTGTCACTTGTCACGAGAGTGAAAAGGGACTCCGTCGCGTGGCGCGGGGGTCACCTATTTCCAGCGGATTTGGTTTAAAATCCTGCATTTCCCAGCTATGATATCTTTTGCGAAAATGGACATAACTTGTCTGATATTGATCCGAATTGGGTCACGTTTCTTCCTACGTGATCGTAATTCGACCCTTTATAACATAGAATCAAAATCCATTATCTTGATTTACAAATTTCTTAACTTTAGGCTATCGGAGTTATAATTATTTACCACTTATTCGACCCGTTCAGATCTATGAATCACACACTAAATTTATGACTTCAAGACTTCTATAAGAACGATACATGTCAGCATATCTATATTTACGGCACATTATATGTAAAGTTTATGTGCCGTCATCGAAGTCTATATCACCAATTTGACTCGTTTAACTTACTTAGAGACATCCATCGCCTTAACTTGGCAAAATTCAATACTTTGGTTTGTTTTGACCCGCTTGATTTTAAATAGCGAAATCCATCGCTTTATTACAATCAAACATATATTATTCGAGTCATTTTGACCCGTTTAACATTTAAGTGGAATCCACCACTTTTACCTTTGTACATTATCGTAAATTTCTAATTATTCTTGTTCGATTACTACACACGAAATCCTCCGTTTTAGTAGTAACCAAACATCATAACGATGTAATTGTTATTCAACCAACTAAACATAAAATACTAACGAGATTTTACGAAGCGTATAGCCGCGTACCTTTAAAGCTTTCCTTTCAACCGATTATCCGCTCCTCCTTGATTACTAGACGATCCGCCCAAATTGCCTATAAAATCTAATTCAGACATATCGCTTAGAATTCATATTTCTATATTCAACATCCAATGCTTTCAACTACTCAAATAAGTGATTCTTTCATATGGGACAACTGTGTTCTGTAATCATCGCATACTGTAAAACAATGTCAGTTATCAATAAAACAATTTGCTTTGGTGTTATTATATGTGTTTTGGTGTTATTGTATGTGCAATTGTGTTTAATGATGTTACAATTTGATTCGATTCTGATTTCAAGCTTTAAATCACTTTCTGGAAGGTTATACGCAAACTGGTGCTTAAACGCAATCAGTTTAACGCAACGTACACTCCGGAACTGAGACGTAAGCCAAACGTACCCTAAATATCCTTTACATAACTTAGAAATAAGTTTCGAAGAATTCGATATGGCAAAAACATGTTTATTTGAACTAAAGAGCCATTTACGACAAAACTGCGTCACTAAGTGATAGTTACAGTGCCGAGAAGTGCCTAAAACAAACTATAAATGCAGAATTCTGCATTTATTATTAAAAGTTCAGCATTTTATTATGTTAGTAAAATGAAAAAACATGGCAGAATGGTCCTGTATGCTTTCCTAAGTGCCGGGAATAATTTGTGTTACAAATATATCTATAAAAGACATTTTTCGGACTAGTTAAACACTTTAACGGAACGCTATCTAACCGGACAACCGGACATTACCCGGAACACTAAATTTTTGTCAATGACATTGTTTTACTATTTTTGGCTAGTCATGGTTCCCGTTTACCATAACACACGCTAAAAACCCAATAACTAACACCTATGATCTAGTTACTTACACTTTAACTACCAACTAGGATTGCGACCCGCCGCAATGCGGCGGGGATTCTTTAGTTATAACTAAGTCGATCTAGGACCTGCACGTTATATTAAACCTATCAAACGGGGAAAACAGACGATGTAAAAACGTTCACCCACACACGCACGTTGCGTCATGTTAGCTCGCAAAATTTAGAACGAAACGTAAAAACGTTAAACCAAAGACGCACGTTGCGATGTGTTAAGCCACAAAATTTAGAACCAATCATAAAGCGAAAAAATTGCGGAAAATGAAAACTATAAAGGAACAAAGTTGAAAGTAAAAAAAGTTAAGAGGATAGATTGCAAAAGATAAAATGTTTTGGGTTAAAGGTAGAAAACAAATAGTTTTGGGTTAAAAGTAATTTATGAAATACTTTTGGGTGAATAGTAAAAAAAATCAATTTTTTTTGGAAAACCCCCAAAGCCAACATTACAACAACCATATGCATAACCATTTTTTCTTTGAACCCCCCCCCCCCCCCCAAAGCACACCCCGCGTTGTGGCGGGGCGTAAAACGGTGTCAAATAGTACTAATGTCACACAACCGTCATCGACCACCAACACTGACTCGACCTAGGATATGCGTGTTGCGACGAACCTGTCAAACATAGAAAAATAGAGGTAAAAACATTGAACCACACATGCACGTTGCGTCGTATTAAGTCGAAAAATTTAGAACTATACGTAAAACGAAAATTTGCGAAAGATGAAAAGTATAAGTGATAAAAGTTGCGAAGTTAAATTGCAAATAATGAAAAGTTATGGGTTAAAGTTAAAAAACAAATTATGTAAGGTTAAAATTGAAAAAGATAAAAACCTTTGGGTTAAAAGTAAAAAAATCAACTTTTTTTTTTGAAAAACTCACAAAGCACAATGTACAAGTTCTTATGCACAAAAAATTTGCAAACTTATATATGGAATAATTACACATTTAGTTGAAATTTTACAACAAGACCCCCCCCCCCCACCGAATTTTTGGTCCTATGTGGACCCACCACATCTTCACACCTTACTTCTTTGATTTAAGAGTAAATTGCCATTTTAGTCCCTGAGTTTTGTCCAAATTTGCCAGTTTAGTCCAAATAGTTTTTTTGTGCATCTGGGTCCCTGACTTTTACATTTTGTTGCCATTTTGATCATTTTGTCTAACTCCATCCAAAAACCCAGTTTGTAACAGTTTGTACTTAATCACTAATGTTTTTCAGTTGCCATTTTGATCCAATTCCAAAAAATCAAAAAAATTCCAAAAAATTCAAAAAAATCTAAAAATCAAAAAAATTCTAAAAAATCCAAAAATCATTAAATGTTTCGGCACGAACCGTTTCGACCCGTACCGTTTCGAACCGAACCGTTTCGACCCGTACCATATCGAACCGAACCGTTTCGACGCGTACCGTTTCGAACCCGTATCGAACCGTACCGTTTCGACCCGTACCGTTTCGAACCCGTACCGTTTCGAACCTGAACCGTTTCGAACCGAACCGTTTCGACGCGAAGCGTTTCGAACCGTACCGTTTCGACCCGTACCGTATCGAACCGAACCGTTTCGACGCGAACCGTTTCGAGCCGAACCGTTTCGACACGAACCGTTTCGACCCGTACCGTTTCGAACCCGAACCGTTTCGACCCGAACCGGTTCGACCCGTACCGTTTCGACACGAACCGTTTCGACCCGTACCGTTTCGACGCGAAGCGTTTCGACCCGTACCATTTCGACGCGAACCGTTTCGGGTTCGAAACGGGTTCGGTTCGAAACGGTTCGCGTCGAAACGGTTCGGGTTCGATACGGTACGGTTCGAAACGGTTCGCGTCGAAACGGTTCGGCTCGATACCGTACGGGTCGAAACGGTACGGTTCGAAACGGTACGGGTCGAAACGGTACAGGTCGAAACGGTTCGTGTCGAAACGGTACGGTTCGAAACGGTTCGGGTTCGAAACGGTACGGGTCGAAACGGTTCGTGTCGAAACGGTTCGCGTCGAAACGGTTCGGTTCGATACGGTACGGGTCGAAACGGTACGGTTCGAAACGGTTCGCGTTGAAACGGTTCGGTTCGATACGGTACGGGTCGAAACGGTACGGGTCGAAACGGTTCGGGCCGAAACATTTAATGATTTTTGGATTTTTTAGAATTTTTTGGATTTTTTAGAATTTTTATGATTTTTTAGAATTTTTTTGATTTCTAGATTTTTTTGGATTTTTTAGAATTTTTTTGATTTTTAGATTTTTTTGGAATTTTTTTGATTTTTTTTTGTTTTTTTGGAATTGGATCAAAATGGCAACTGAAAACATTTTTTAAGGAAATCCCCAAAATACCCCTGTTACAAACTGGGTTTTTGGATGGAGTTAGACAAAATGATCAAAATGGCAAAAAAATGTAAAAGTCAGGGACCCAGATGCACAAAAAACTATTTGGACTAAACTGGCAAATTTGGACAAAACTCAGGGACTAAAATGGCAATTTACTCTTGATTTAATCCATTATTTTACTAGATTTTTGGCTTGTGTAAGTAACCATATTATGTGAAGTGATCTTATAAGTATGGGGTTCCAAGATTACAATCATTCCATATCTTTCACCTCTCTCCTCACTCACTCTCTCTCTCATTTCGGTTCCCCCATAACCGAACCCACCACCACCACACAACATTATCATCTTCTTCAATCTCAAGTCCATTCAAAGCTTCAAAGTTGATCCATGGAGGTTGCATCTTGAAGGGCTTTCAAAGGAGCTTTATTCTAGTCTTCTTCATCATCTTTTCTTCATCTTTGCACTAGAGAATCATCCCTAGCTATAAGCTAGTAGTAAGCTCTTGTTTAACCTTTGATCATCTCATTTTATGGCTAAAATTTGTAGTATGATGCTTATGTTAAACACTAAAGTAACAAGACACAAGAAGATGAACATGAAACTTTTACATGAAGTTCAACATAAAAGTTACAAAATGTGTACATAAGAATGAGTTATGAAGATGAAAACTTGTTGGTTTAGGGTTGGTTAAAAACATGCATGATGATTGATCGTTGATTCCTTGACAAACCCGTTGTTAGGACACTTGTTAATACGGTTTAGTAATGTTTAAACCACAAAGTAACATGCTGATGTGCATATTCTGCCGACTTCAACAGGCTGTAAACAGACCCTAATAACTCGAAAAACAGAATTTGTGAACCCTAAATTATGTATTTTCGAAAAACGAAGAAAATGGCACTGGAATCATATTTTTTTGAAATCGTTTACTATTTTTAAAGACCCATTTTGTAACAGCAGCTAAAGCTGAGTTTTACTGCAGTAAATGGGCGATACGTTTTCAGTCATAACTCGAAACCTGAGTAGAACCAGCCCATGAAATTTATACTGTAAATGACCACTAATGTCATAGTAATTCTCCCACTGGAATTACGGCAAAAGGACTTACAATAAATTTTAGATGAATTATTTCATAGACTGCAAACAGAAAGTAACAAATCTGATTGTAGTCCGGTAAATGATTTTCTATAAAATACTGATAATGAATTGGACCCCGATATTTTTACACAATAATATTTGGTTCGTGTGAGACGTTCTGTAAAAATTTAGGAATTTTTGGAATAAGTTAACAATTTTATTTAAATATCCGAAAACAGTCCAGTTTCATATATATTAAAACAGAAATGACATAAGTAGTATTTTGCATGTCAAAGTGTGGGTTTTTGATTATTAAAATTATTCTTATTTAATTTAGGGCGGATAAACAATTTGAGGGATTGTGTTAACATTTAAAAACGCACCCGAAGGTGAGTACATAGATCCCCTCTTTTTACTGTTTTCGATTGTTTTGGGGTGATTCATATGTATCAAAACGATTTCAATATTTTAACGATGATTTCAAAACGATTGTGATGGTTTATACAAAACTAATAACGATTTCGATAATGTGAACGAACTTTTTGGTGGTAGTTACATAACGAATGGCATTCATTAGCATTGATCAAGCCGACCCTTATTAGGTTATGGTACCATAGGATCCGACAAATCCCGTTATCAGACCGGACCCATGGTTATGTGTGGGTTAGGTGTGTAACGACTGAATCTGATGATTGTTAACTTACCCTTTGGTGGTTTGTTAATACGAGAACGAGTGAAACGATGAACGAGTCACAAAGGTTTGAATGTTATTAGCGAGACGACCAAAAGTAGTTTTCACAATTAAAACGAGAACGATATTAAACGATTGTACGATTTTTGAACGATTATGAACGATTTAAACAAATGGACGATGATCTATAACGAGAACGAGTTAAACGATGTCACACAACGATGTTTACGAAACTATATAAACCATACGAGTTTTATTACGAGAACGATTTATGATTTGGTTTACGAAAACAAATGTTTGGGTTAAGATTCATGGCATCGAGGTTTATAAATTATAACCAATCTGTTTTGATTTGGTTATTCATTTTACAATACAAACATTTTACAAAACAAGGTTTTCTAATAACGAAGTTGTACGAGTTATTTCAACATATAAACGAGCCATGAATCAGACACTCTCACAAAACCTATGTACTCGCCAGCATTTCTTTGCTGACTTTGTTTTTTTACATATGTTTCAGGTGATGTTGCTTAATGTTGATTGTGAATAGGATGCATGCTCACTTAGGACCGGACGAGGCCTTAGTGATTTAATAACGATAATAGACTATGTTTGACTTGTTTGTTTAACTTAAGACAATGTTTAATATTTAATAAAACGAAACTCTTTGTATCCATGGTTTGAAACAATAATTCTGTTACAACACTCCCCGACGTTTTCGCCACGGTTTGTTGTTTTACGTGGTCGGGGTGTGACAGAAGAGTTGGTATCAGAGCCAATGGTTACAGGGAATTAGGTTATTAGTAAAATTTTGACCTAGACTTTAACTTTCTAGGACCCCAACGCAAGTTGATTTGCGTTAGATTTTTTTTTAAAAACAAAATCCGAATCTGCTTCGAAAATTAATCATTCGTTCTAGGATGATTGATTACTAGGTTTTGAACCCTCTGTTGTAAGGTTTTGAACCCTTCCAGTTTGACTCATTTTGGCTTAGTGCCTTATGAGTTTCAAAATCTCGTCAAAGTGTGGGTCTAAATAATGTGAACACGTGCAAATTAGAAGAGTGAATGCCTGTACCCTGAGTTTTCTGTCTAAGGCTAGAGTGTTCGTACAAATCCACATAATCGGACCAGTCACTCTTACCTGGGAACTCTTGGGGTGAGTGTTCACTTATAGGCGTGCATGTCTTCGCGATACATTATTTTGATTCATTACTTTGATTAGTCACTGCGTGTCGTTTGTTGGTTCGAGGTAACGTACAAATGATCGCCTTCCTTGTGTTTTGTCGATACCTCTTTTGTTTTTCCAAATTTTCAACCTCACTCGATTTTCTTGTTTTCTTGTTAGACAATGCCTCCTCGACGTGAAGCACAATCTTTTACTATTGAAGAAATCGCAGCCCTGGTCTCTCAGCAAGTGGCTGCTGTGCTTCCCGGTGTTGTGACCCAAGTGCACGAGATATACAACAACAATAACAACAACAACAACGCACAATGTAATTTCAAGAGTTTCAATTCTGCTAAGCCGTTAAAGTTTTCTGGGTCACAAGGAGCGACTGCACTCCTTCAATGGTTTGAAAGTATCGAGAACACATTCAGACATGTGTAATATCCCAATGGGCGTAAGGTTGAATTTGCATCAAGTGTGTTTGAGAAGCGTGCTCTTACATGGTGGAACGGAGTGATGCGCGATAGGGGTGCCGAAGTGGCATTCGCACAGACATGGGAAGAGCTTCGAGCTCTCATGATGAGAGAGTTTTGTCCCCGTCACGAAATTCGAGCTTTGGAACGAGAGTTTGACGATCTAAAATAAGATGGGGGAGAACACCGTGCGTACACGGATCGATTTGAGGAGCTCAGTCTTTTGTGTCCTACTATGGTTACCCCGTTGGAGAAAGCGATAGAGAAATATATCGATGGGCTACCCGATTCCATACAAGATATTGTGACTGGCGTTAATCCTGCTACTGTTCGTCAAGCGATCGAGTTATCTGCTACCCTGACTGAGTCGCAAGTCAGGAAGGGTAAACTTACCTGCAAGGGTGATAAGAAGAAGTCAACTGATTCTGCTAAAGACAAGGAAAAGGGTAAGGGTAAGAAGGGTGAGTCTTCGAAGAAGTCGAGAAAGCGAAAGGGTGCTCAGAACTTTGCAGTAACTGCACAAAATGCTCAGAACCCACCAGCTCAACCGCCTGCGAAGAAAGCATATGCTGGTACCGCACCTCATTGTGCTCGCTGCAACGGTCATCATGTTGCACAACAAGCTTGTAGGCAATGCACAACATGTGGTAAACTTGGGCATCTGGCCAATGTCTGTCGATTGTTCAGAATCAAGCTCCAGTTCAGGGGAATGCTGCTAGATTCCCACCGGGTTCATGCTTCAATTGTGGAGAGTATGGTCACTTCCGCAACAACTGTCCGAGGTTGGCAAATACAAATGCAAATCCGAACGTGAATGTCAATGTCAATGCGAATGCGAATCCTGCTCGTGGACGAGTATTCAATCTAAATGCAAACGAGGCACGAGCTGACAACCTCGTCGTCAATGGTACGTTTCTTGTTAACAATCGACCTGCATCCATTCTTTTTGATTCTGGTGCCGATAGAAGTTTTGTTTTGTTATCTTTTGAACCTTTGCTTGCGATACCTAGAACTAAACTGAGGAAACCCTTATCTGTCGAAGTTGCTACTGGTAAACCTCTTGTGCTCAATTCTGTTATTCGTGATTGTCAGTTAAACCTTGATAACCATCTTTTTCCCATTGACCTCACACCGATGCAACTTGGGAGTTTCGATATTATCGTGGGGATGGATTGGTTAACCAAACATCATGCTGAAGTGGTTTGTTTCGATAAGATTGTTCGTATTCCTCTTCCGTCTGGCGATATTTTGGAAGTTCGTGGCGAGAAGCCATCAGGTGGTTTGAAGCTTATGTCGTGTACAAAGGCCCAAAGCTATTTGCGAAAAGGATATGTTGCTTTCCTGGCACATGTCACCGAGGAGAAAGGCAAGAGCAAGAGTGTTCAGGATATTCCGATTGTTCGGGATTATCCAGAGGTGTTTCCTAATGAACTGCCTGGTTTGCCTCCAGTTCGTCAAGCTGAGTTTCATATTGACCTTGTACCCAATGCCAACCCGGTTGCGAAAGCACCTTATCGTCTTGCACCGTCAGAGATGCAAGAGTTATCGAAACAACTTCAAGAGTTGTCTGATAAAGGATTCATCCGTCTGAGCTATTCGCCTTGGGGAGCTACTGTCCTCTTTGTGAAAAAGAAAGATGGATCTTTTCGAATGTGTATCGATTATCGTGAGCTTAATAAGGTTACCATCAAGAATCGATATCCCCTACCTAGAATTGATGATCTCTTCGACCAGCTGCATGGTGCTTCATGCTTTTCCAAGATCAATCTGCATTCTGGGTATCATCAACTTCGCGTGTTTGAAGAAGATATCCCCAAAACTGCTTTCCGTACAAGATATGGGCACTACGAGTTCACTGTCATGCCTTTTGGTTTGACAAATGCTCCAGCTATCTTCATGGACTTAATGAATAGGGTTTGTAAACCTTATTTAGATAAGTTCATCATTGTGTTTATCGACGATATTCTCATTTATTCAAAGTCTCAAGCAGAGCACGAGCAACACCTTCGTTTGACATTAGAACTTCTGAAGAAGGAACAACTTTTTGCTAAATTCTCCAAGTGTGAATTCTGGCTTAAAGAAGTTCAGTTCTTGGGTCATATTGTCAATGAGCAGGGTATTCACGTAGATCCATCCAAGATTGTTGCAATTAAGGATTGGAATACACCGACGACACCTACAGAAGTTCGTTCTTTTCTTGGTCTTGCTGGTTATTATCGACGGTTTATTTCTAACTTTTCAAAGATCGCGGTTCCACTCACTGCTTTGACACAGAAAAATAAGCCTTTTGAGTGGGGACCTAAGCAAGAAGAAGCGTTCCAAACGCTGAAACGGAAGCTCTGTGATGCCCCTGTTTTATCTCTACCTGAGGGAAACGATGATTTTGTTATTTATTGTGACGCGTCGAACCTAGGACTTGGTTGCGTTCTTATGCAGCGAGGTAAAGTCATAGCTTATGCGTCTAGACAGTTGAAAATTCACGAGAAGAACTATACGACTCATGATCTTGAGTTAGGGGCTGTAGTTTTTGCGCTTAAAATCTGGAGACACTACCTCTATGGAACGAAGTGTGTGGTTTTCACAGACCACAAAAGTCTCCAGCATATTCTCAATCAGATGGAACTGAACATGAGGCAACGACGTTGGGTTGAACTCTTAAATGATTATGATTGCGAGATCCGCTACCATCCTGGTAAGGCGAATGTCGTAGCCGATGCGCTTAGTCGAAAGGAACGAGTCAAGCTTCATTCTGTGCGAACTCTATCTGATATTCAATCTCGTGTTCTTCAAACTCAACGAGCTTGTGTGATCAAAGACTTATTGAAATATGAGCTACCACTTCAACTTGAGCTTAAACTCGAAAGGAAAGACGATGGTTTACTCTATTTTTAAGATCGTTCGTGGATTCCGAATCAGGACGATCTTCGCACCTTAGTAATGGACGAATCTCACAAGTCTCGATATTCTATCCATCCTGGTGCTGATAAAATGTACAAGGATCTTCGTACTCAGTATTGGTGGCCTGGTATGAAGAAGGATGTTGCCTTGTATGTATCAAAATGCCTAACTTGTCTCAAAGTCAAAGCTGAACATCAACGACCATCTGGTTTGCTTGTACAACAAGAGATACCGGTTTGGAAGTGGGAGAACATTGCAATGGATCTCATCACTAAATTACCGCGCACGTCTAAAGGTCACGATGCTATTTGGGTCGTAGTTGATCGTTTAACAAAATCTGCTCACTTCTTACCAATCCGTGAGGATTTCTCTGCTGAGAAGCTTGCCAAGATCTATGTAGACGAGATTGTATCACGACATGGTGTTCCTTTAGATATCATTTCTGATCGTGATGCTCGATTTTCATCTCATTTTTGGAAGACCATGCAATCTGCTATGGGAACCCAACTGAATCTAAGCACTGCTTATCATCCCCAAACAGATGGTCAATCTGAGAGGACGATTCAAACTTTGGAGGATATGCTTAGAGCATGCGTGATAGACTTTTGATGAAACACCGATTAACACCAGGGTTAATTAGTGGGGTTATTTCTTCTGTGGGTTCAATCTCTTCTCCTACTCATGAAACGACTCAAGTCCTGCAAAACAGCAACACCGTTAGTCTCGTTAAGAGTGGAATATGGGGGTTTCCCTCTTAACCAGGCTCCGGCGTGAGAATAAGTACTGTTCCAAGGAGGAATAAACAGTGTGTGTTATGTGTGAGGATATAGAGAGCAAAAGGTGATCAACCTGGATGATGAAGGGTCCTATTTATAGCCGGAGGGTGAAAAAGGGAGGAGCAGCGGTGCCAGCTATAGACGCGCGCCAGCTGTCCGACCAAGGGGAATATCCTCTTGGTCTCCTCTGCTGTGGTCAGTGTAGTGGTACACGTGGCGCGCCTGCATTTGCCTATTTTGGAGACGTCGTACTGGTGTTGTCGGACTGCTCCTGGATTCGTCGCAGGCCTACCTGGCGCTTGATGACTGGTGACACGTGTTGTCCTTTATGTCGGATGGAGCATCTTTGGTACCACCTTCATATTTTCCAGAAGCTTCTGGAAGCTTCTGGATGGTCTCGTTGATGTCAGCGCCACATAGGATGGAAAAGTGGTGTGCTCCTCGCCATGTGGGCAAGGAATTGGGACCATACCTCTTCAAGTCCCCCCAGTCCAGTGTGCCTTCTAGTTGAGTTGATCGTCTAGGAGGGATTCTGGACTTATGAAAGTAGTGGTTCTTATGTCGTGAGGTTGTTGTAGGAGACCTGAAGAATTTGCACCTGTTGCGCGCATGGCGCTTGGGTTTTTACACTTTATAAAAGTTGAGCCAAATAGACGCATGGCGTACGGCGCATGGGTTTTGGCCCCTTGGTAAAGTTGAGCCAAATGGACGCATGGCGTATAGCGCATGGGTTTTGGCTGCCTGGAAAAGTTGAGCCAAATAGACGCATGGCGTACGGCGCATGGGTTTCGGCTGCCTGGTAAAGTTGAGCCAAATGGACGCATGGCGTACGGCGCATGGATTTGCTGTTGTCTTCAGGGGGAAGCTTTGTTTGTCTTGGGAATGAGTGACTGATGTGACTGTCTGGTGTCAGATGAACAGGCGCCTTTTCAGTCATGTCAGTTGCTTTATGTCATGGTGGCAGGCGGCTGTTGCACACGTTTCTGAAAAAAGGTGATGGCGTCTTCTCTCTCCTCTGACGTGTCTTTCTTTGATTGGATTCCCTGCTGCACCTCTGACGATTTACTGCCCATCGCATTAAATGCGATGGGTATAAATTCAAGGGCAGTCTCCTCTAACCTCCACTTTTCAAAATTTGAATTCCGGATTTCTCTCTTCTTCCTTTATTTTCTTTCTTCTTCTCTTGAGTTCATCTGCATTATTGTTTGTTTTCTCACAATGTCTGCTGCAAATCCTTCTTCGAGGAAGAAAAGGAACAAAGGTAAAACTCCACCTGGCCCGGATCAGGCGGTAATAGGGTGGAAAGAGGAGGAATTCCAAAACTTGGTAAGGGAGATGGGTTTTCTTCCTGAGTGGGGTGCTCAGTACCCTACCTCTGGTTCGACCGCCATGGACGCTCCTCCCGGGTATATGACTTTGTATGCTACTTTCTTCCGGGAAGGCAACTTCAGGCTTCCGATGACTCGATTTACTGCTGATGTGCTGAGGGGTTATGGTCTTCACATTTCTCAGATCAATGCCATCGGGCTCCCTCGTATTACTCACTTTGAGTTCGTTTGTATGGCTAACCATTTGGATCCGACGTTTGAGAAGTTCAACGTGTTCTATACCGTTTCATATACAAGTGGTTTTTACTCCTTTAGTGCTCGTACCGGCGTTTCTCCAGTTTGCTCTGTGCCGTTGAAGAGTCTCCATGACTGGAAACAAAAGTTTTTTTATATTCGCCGGGGTGTTGTTCCTGTGGATATGCATTACAGGTCGGTGGATGAGGGTATCCCCAAGGTTGACGTGGTTACAGGTTTTGCTGACCAAGACTGGTATAAAAAGTTGACTCGTAAAGCCACTCCGATTATTCAGCTTGAGGAGATGGCGTTGGTGGGTGCCGGTATGAGTATGAAGTGGATTCCTAAGCATCCGTTGGGGGTCCCAGTTTATGGTTATGATGGCAGATGTACGTGTTTTTCCATATCCTTCTGCCTCTCTTTTGTATATATTTTTTGCCTCGTATTGTTCATTACTTTTCATCTTTGTGGTTTTTCCAGTGGGTTACACCTTGTTGAACGTTTTGGATCCTAAAGCCGATGGTGCCATGGTTGAGGCGATACAAAAGCCTGAGAAACGACCTTGGTTGGATCAGATCCGTGGCCGTTTTCTGCATCCGAGCAATGAGAGTTTTACCACTTATGTTAACACTGTCTTAGGTGAAGATAGTGAGAATGATGATGATGCATTTGATTCCATCCGAGAGGAAGTTATCGTTCTCTCGAGTGATGGGTCTGGCAGATCTTTTGAAGACCTAACCTCTCGTTCCGCGCGTGCAGGTCCGGCGCAGGGGGTTGTGCATGAGCCCGTGAACGAGCCTGTTGGTGATGATGTGGAGATCCCGGTTGAGACTGCTGCGCAATTGGAAACAAAGAGAAAAAACAAAAGCTGACAAACCAGAAGGGAAAGGGAAAAAAGCTGAGGAAACTGCCATTGAGACTCCTCGTAAGCGACCTCATACCCCTCGTGTCCTAGATTACGTTGTAGTTTCTGATACATTGTCCGGTTTAGGGGCCGGAGAGAAACGTCAAGAGTCTGATTCTGAAGACCGCGCTACATTAATGGAGATAATGCAGAAGAAGATGTTTGATGATAAGAAATGGAAACTTGACGAGCAGGCCGCTGCTATGCTCGCGTCGAAAAGGATTAAACTCCAAAAGGAGGATCCTCCTGCCCCTTCTGAGTCGGAGCTTGACAGGGGTATTTTTGCTGAGAAACCTGAGGATTTGCTGCAGAAGATTTTTGAGGCTTCTGGTATTCGTTTTTTCAGTTTCTAGTTTGTCTTTTTGTTTTTGCTTGTTTTTCTTTCTTTTCTCTGAATGTGTTGCTCGTTTTGGAGCAGGTGCCAAACCAGCCAAGACTGGACACAAGATTGATATTTCCAAAATTACTCCTCCTGCCTCTCCGCCTTCGAGGACATTTGGGTTGTCTCCTCCTCACCAAACCTCTAGTGAGAAAAGGAAAGAAGATGTCGTGGATGTGGAGCAGGTTGGGGAGGGTGGCGGTTATGCAGGTGGTGCTGGTGGTGGTGATACAGGTGGTGCTGGTGGTGGTGATCGTGGTAAGAATATTGAAGTCGAGGTGGAGACGAGTGAGACCACTCCGCGTCACACGATATATACCAAACGCCCACCGGGTGATGGTGGTGGTGCAACTTCCGGGGTAGTCCGGAGTCCTGATGCTGAGTATGCTCGGGGTGGTTCTTGGGACACCCATAATCCAGCATGCGATGACCTGCCCCATGCGCCTCGCTGGCACTTAACCCAGGGCTCCCGGATGAACGATCTTGGAAATTGTCATGAGTTTTTCTCTCTGTCTCTCCCCCCAGCTGAAAGGTTATTTCAGAAGAAGCGCGACTGGTTAGAACTTTTGGATGAACATGTTCAAGCCGGGGTTAACTTCTGGTCCACTTCTCAGGAGATTGTCCGTGAGTGGAAGCTGATGGGGGAGGACACTCTTGAGTTTGAGCATGAGAAGAAGCTATTCGCGGAAGAGAGAGAAAAATTCAATGTTGAGAAGAAGGGGTTGATCTGGAGGGTATCTGATGCGGAAGAGAAACTTGCCCAAGAGAAGCAAGCCAATGCTGATAAGCAGAAAAATTGGGAAGCTGCGTGCGAGCGTACTAATGCGGAGCTTAAATCTCAACGTGACGCTATTGTTCGTTTGTCTGGTGCGAAAACAGAGCTTGCTGAGGAAGCTCAAAAGGCACGCGAGGCGTTTGAAAGGAAGGAGAAAGAGTATGTTGACCGTATTGCAAAACTGGAGGACCTTGCTAGGCAGTATGAGACTGCTGATCGTCTTCTTCAAGAGAAGACTGTTGAATGCAAGGCCTCTGAACTCCTTGCTGAGGAAGCATCAGCTGATTGCAAGTGGTTGCTTTCGCGCGCGGTGCCACTGGTAACCTTTTTTGTCTTATTTTATGGTTTTCGTGAACTGTTTCTCTTATTTGTGTGTTTCTCGCAGATTGCTGATCGCATAGTGAACTCTCACGAACTGGCCAACTATATGTTTGAGTTGGGGCAATCAGGTTATAACAGCGGGCGCAAGGATGGATATATCGAGGGCAGAGCTGCGGCTGTCAATAAGGAGAAAGAACATCACTTCGAGTTATGGAAAGAGGATTGTAGCGCTGCTTATGCCGCGAAAAGACAAGAGTTTTCATCTTTGGAGTTTGCCGTTGTTAAGGCTGCGTAAAAATTGGCTCGAAGATCTGATGGTGTCGTGTTGTTGAAAAAAGCTCTTGGATATGAGGATCGTGCGGCTGGGGGCGCTGGTTCCAGTCATCCGGAATGATGGTTTCCAGTCTGCGTGCCGCGTATGGCCTTGGATGGCCTTGTAATCATTTGACAGTCTTGTGAACAATTTTTAACTTTTACTTACCTTTCGTGTTTCTGATCAATTGGGTATGGTTGACGTTGTTACGTTAATACTTGCCTTCGTTTTATGCGAATTTCGTTAATGTCATAATATGTGCATGTATAATTACTTTGATTTCACGTATCACGAATGAGTGATGGCGCTGACAGGCTATGTTGTGTTTATTACAACGTATTATTCTGTCGTTTGTGCGTTGGTTGGATCGTGAATACGAAGTGATCGAATTACAGGTTATTGTGTGGACCCAGCTGTGCTCAGCCTTGGGGGTGCTTACAATGTTTGTTTGTCCCGTGTTCGATGTTTTCGTGTTTATGTGGGCACGAAGTATTTATTTGGCGTTTGTTAGGCTTTAGTTGTGTATCTGACCCGGTTGTGCACTTGTTTGTGACAGGCCTTGGAGGTCTACAACGTTTCCTAATGGTCGAGCCATTGATGTTTTCGTGTATGCCCAAAGTAATATATGCAGTTGTGACAAAGAAATTTGCATGATAGAAAGATAGCCAAACACTTCTTGTATTACTATAAATGTGTTGGCGACTCGGCCATTTACATAAATCTTTTTCACAGGTAACACTTTCTCAGTTGTTGGGCGTTCCATGTGCATGGAACCTCCTTGTTGTCGATGGTGCGCAACTTATAGGCTCCTTTTCCGAGCACTGTGTCGATGACATATGGGCCTTCCCACTTGGGAGCCAACTTTTCGGGTTTTTCAGCATTTGAAGCCTCGTTGTCTCTAAGGACGTATTCTCCCGGGTTGAAGGTGCAGACTCGGACTTTGGAGTTGTAATATTTTTCCAGCTTCGTTTTGTACTTTGCTTCATTTATTGTCGCCATTTCTCTCCTTTCTTCTAAGAGGTCAAGGTCGATCCTCCTCTCTTCTTCATTGTTGATCAGATTCATTGAGAGCATTCGTGGTGACGGCAATCCTATCTCCGCTGGTATTACTGCCTCTGACCCGTAAACCAAGCTAAACGGTGTTTCTCCGTTGCTTATCTTGGGCATCGTCCTGTGAGCCCACAAGATGCTGGGCAGTTCATCTACCCAACCTCTTCTTTTTTCTCCCAGCCTTGCCTTGATTCCATCGACAATACTCTTGTTGACGGCTTCAACTTGACCATTCCCCTGCGTGTGCGCGACCGAGGAGAAGGTGTGCTCAATGTGTAATTCTTTGAACCACTATTGAAGATTGTCTTCGGCGAAGTTGGTTCCGTTATCTGTGATGATCTTGAGTGGTAATCCAAAACGGCATATGATTTGTTCCCAGATGAATTTTTTGACGACGGTGGCTGTGGTCGATGCGAGGGCCTTTGCCTCTACCCATTTGGTGAAATAGTCGACTGCGACTATTATGAATTTGACAGCTCCTGGGGCTTCGGGGAAAGGTCCGACCATGTCTATTCCCCACTGTTGAAAGGGCCACACCGTTGTGACTGGCACCAATTCATTTTTGGGGCGCATCGTTTTGGGGGCGTGTCTTTGGCACCCGCTGCATTTCCTCAATTCTTTAACCGCATCTAAATGCATCCCGGGCCAATAGTACCCCGCATTCATGACTTTTTCCACCACCATTCTTGGACCGGCATGTATACCACAAATTCCCTCGTGCACTTCTCTGATCAGATAGTTTGCGTCTTCGGGGTCGACGCATCTTAGCAGTGGCCCAAGGTATGACTTCCGATATAAGATTCCATCAACTATCTGATAATGCTCAGCTTTGTACTGGATTTTTCTCGCTTCATCTTTGTTTTCTGGGAGTATTCTAGATTGAAGGTATGCTATTATCGGAGTCATCCATGACGTTGTTCCCACTTGGATAACGCTTACTTCTCGCAGCGGCACTGACGGGTTGCTCAAAACTTCTATGTGCACATCCTTCGCTAGGTGTTGAAAACTTGTAGATGCGAGTTTACTAAGCGCGTCTGCTGGTTTATTCTCGCTCCTGTTAGGTAGAGCGCCATTGTATCTCCCTTGGCTTCATATTGTCCGTTGATTTGTCCGGCCACTAACATGGAGTCCACATGCGCTTTAATGTGTCTAACTCCCATTTTGATCACTAATCTTAGACCAGCAAGGAAAGCTTCGTACTCAGCTTCGTTATTCGTGCTCTTGAAATCCAGACGTATGGCGTAGGTGAATTCATGTTTGTCAGGACTTACCAGCCGGAGCCCTGCGCCTGCGCCGTCTTCGTTAGACGCGCCGTCTGTATATAGCAACCACGGTTCTTCGACTTGTTGTCTTTCAGCCTTTTCCATCGCTTTACATTCCCGATCTTTGTCGTCAGGTACTTCCGTTATGAAGTCTGCTAGTACTTGGCCCTTGATTGCTGGTCTTGGCCTGAAAACCACATTATGGCCCCCGAGCTCTATCGCCCACTTTGCTAGTCTCCCTGAAATCTCTGGCCTTGCGAGGATGTTGCCAATATTGTAGTTTGTTAGAACGTGAATGACGTGGTTGGCAAAGTACCTGCGCAGCCGTCTTGATGCATGGATCAGTGCGAGTACTAGTTTCTCCATGATTGCATACCGGGTTTCTGGGTCAGTTAGGGTTCGTGACACATAGTAGACTGGTGTTTGGTCACCTTGTCGATCAACAAGTAACACTGCGCCTACTGCTCTGTCGGAGGCTGATAAGTACAGCACCAGAGGTTCTCCCTTGACTGGTTCAGTTCATGTTGGCAACTTGATGAGGCAGTCTTTCATCTCGCGGAATACACTCTCGGCTTCCGGGGTCCATTGAAATTGGCTTTTCTTCATGCAGTTTCGGAGGGTTTTGATAAACGGGAAAGATTTGGCTGCATGATTGGCCAGGAAACGGTTAAGTGCTGCCAACCGCCCTGCCAATTTTTGCTTCTCCTTGATCGTCGAAGGTGAAGGCATGCGTTCAATTGCTTGTATTTTATCAGGATTCACTTTGAAGCCATCTTTTGTAACGATGAAACCCAGGAATTTCCCCTCTTCCATGCCGAAAGAACATTTCGCTGGGTTTAGCTTGATGCAAACTTCGCGCAAGGTGTCGAACGTTTTTTGGATGTTCGCCAGCATTGTATTCTCTTCTTTGCTCATAATGACTAGATCGTCCATATACACCTCGATGTACTTGCCGATAGCATCGTGGAAAGTTTCATTCATGAGCCTCTGATAAGTCGCGCCCGCATTCTTCAAACCGAAAGGCATCTTGGTGTAACAGTATAGCCCTGTCGGTGTGCGGAACGCGGTTTTGTCTTCATCTTGCACAGCCATCTGTACCTGGTGGTACCCCTTGTAACAATCGAGGAAACATTTCCATCGGAATGTGGCAAGCGAATCAATCTTTTCATCAATGTCTGGTAAGGCGTAACAGTCGCGTGGACATGCCTTATTCAGATCTTTGTAATCTACGCACATTCTCCAGCTACCGTTGTTCTTTTGGACCATCACTGGGCTTGCTACCCACGTTTGGTATCTGACTTCTCTGATAATTCCTGCATTTAACAGCTCCATCACCTGCTCTTTCATGGCATCATGTTTTATGTCTCCCAAGTGGCGCTTGGCATGCACCACAGGCTTTGCGTCTTCCGAGACGTTTAATCGATGCTCAGCTATGTGCCGTGGAACGCCCACCATGTCTGCCGGTGTCCAGGCGAACACATCCATGTTTTGGAACAACAGTTTCTTTAGCGCCGCGCGCGTTAGGTCGGACATTGCAGGTCCTAAGGTAACTGTTTGTTCTGGGTATGCGCTGTTCAATACCCATTTTTCTGCTTCCGCGCGTGGCGCTGGTTTACTTGCTTTTGCAGGTCTGAGCTCATCTGTTGCTAATACTTCTTTGCTTGCATATATGATGGCTACTCCCGTTTCTGTTGGGAATCCCACAGCTGAGTGCGGCCCAGAGCAGATCATGCTGAAGTCGCCTTGGGATTCTCTTCCCAGCAGAATATCGTGCCTTGAATGTGCTGGCAGCACCATGAATGTGACCTCTTCTGTTCTTGAGTTTCTTCCATCCGAGAGCAACACTGGGAATGATATCTGTCCTAGAGGAAAAACGGCTTCATTGCAGAAACCAGTGAGCGGGTAATCAATTGGTTCTAAACGCGCCTTATCCTCCTGATCGAATTGATTAAAACACTGTTCATATATGATATCCGCAGTGCTCCCCGGATCGATGAAAATGTAATCGGTTTGGTAGTGCCCGATCACGCCCGAGATGACTATGGGTCGCCTTTCTCTTGGGCCTCCTCTTACAACCGGAAAAACAACTTGTTTTTCGTGCCATGAGTCGTCTTGCGCGCGCTTGTTGTAGTTTTTTCTTGGCCTTCGTGGACCCCCTTGAACCATGTGGGTTTCTAGTTTCCGGAGTTTTTTGTTGTCTGGTCCTTCATCTCTTCTTTGTATTTGGCGGCAGTCGCGCTTCCCGCCCTTTACCAAATGAGTGAGTTTTCCATCTCTCAAGGACCTTTCTATTTCTTGCTTTAAACTGAAACAATCGTCAGTTAAGTGCCCCGTGTCTTTGTGGAATTCGCAGAAAAGATTCGGGTCTTGGCCCCTTTTGTTGCGCATTTGTAGCGGTGGTTTGAACTGGTAGTTCTCGGTTGCCAAGACCTCTGAAGGAGTTTTCGTGAGGGGTGTCCACTGTTTCTCCCTGTTTTCTCGTTTCACCTCTTTCCGGTGAGCTATTTGATTGATCGTGTGGTGCGCATCCTCTCTTACCGGGCTTCTTTCTCTGTGACCGGATGCTTTCCATGGTTGGCTTCTGCCTTTCTTGCTATGCCGGTCGTTATGGTTGTAACTGCGCTGACGGTGATCATCACCGGTCAACTGTCTGTCAGACTGCGCGATGGTTTTGGCTGCTTCAATGAAGGTCTCCCAATCTTTGGGTCCTCCGTCTCTTCCCTTTACGCGCTTGATTAGATCATCGCACTTAACTGCCCTCATGAAGTGTGCGTGCATCATCTTCTCGCCTACGTCGCCGATCTCCAAACATTCTTTGTTATATCTTGTAATGAAATCTTCCACGCTCTCGTGGTCTCTGCGCCATATGTTTAAACAATCAGCTGGATCCCTGGTGTGTCGTCGTTGCTGCGAGAAGTGTGCAAGGAACTTCTCTCGGAAATCAACCCATGATTTGATTTTTCCTGCTGGCAGGCTGTCAAACCAGACGCGCGCTGCGCCTATGAAAGTTTGAGCGAAGAGGTGACACCAGGTTGGTAAATTCCATCCGCCTGTTGCTCAGCACCGTTAAAAACTTGAAGGTGATCGTCTGGGTCTGTCAGCCCGTTGTATTTGCCCACGTTGTGTGGCAATTTCGTTTTGTCAATGGCAGCCGTGGCGATCTCTCTAATGAATTTTGAATTCTCAGCCATGTCGTCTGGACGATAGCTCAAGGTGTAATCATGCTCTGCTTTTGGGTCGTAACCTGCGCGCTTGCGAGGTTTGTATGCTTCATGCTCCGGTGGCAACCTGCTGAACACTGTGCTTTCTTTGTATGTCTCATCGTCATCTTCAAATTCGTCGTTTATGTTGCGCGGACCTAGACGGCTTTGTATTGGCTTTTTTGGTTGGTGAGAGTACTGCACGTAATTGCTTTCCGTCTCGCCGTAAGTGTCACGCGTGTCGTGCGCGCTTGGCCTTCTAATATGTGGTGGAGGTACTGATTCAGGGCGTAAATTGAATGCATTGGTCTGTTGAGGCATTGGCGCACTCAAAGGCCTTTGCAGTGGAGTGACAAATGCGGACTGGTTGGCTTGTGCCTGAAGCAGGGCTTGCTGCGCACTGAGTTGTGTGTAAACAAGGTTTATAGACGCCACTTGTTCGGCATACCAGGAAGCCAGAGTTTTTCCTTCGGGTAGCCCTAGTAATGCAGAGAAGTTCAGTTGTGCCTGGTCCGATGGAGCTGAGGGACCAGCTCCATGGATTTGTGTTTGCACTGGTGGGGGTGTTTGTTGGACTACCTCTGACGGAGGCTGGAAGGTAGCTCCGTTTGTGGTTTGAGTGATGATCCTAGGTGGAGTTTGGAAAGTAGCACCAGTTGTGTTTTGAGTGACAACCCTGGATGCACTCCCGAAGATACTAGGGAAATCGTTGTTCATCGGCCCTTCTTGGATAATTTCGTTCCTTTGACCCCTTTGGACGTGCACGTTGTCCGAAACGAGTTCAAAAGAAGAAACGTCTCCGTCTATCGGGTGAGAAGGGTTTTGTTCAGCCATTTTGACGAGTGTTTTTCGAAAAGAAAAGAGATGAGAGTGGTATTGCTAAAAGCGGATGGCGCCAATGATGAAACACCGATTAACACCAGGGTTAATCAGTGGGGTTATTTCTTCTGTGGGTTCAATCTCTTCTCCTACTCGTGAAACGACTCAAGTCCTGCAAAACAGCAACACCGTTAGTCTCGTTAAGAGGGGAATATGGGGGTTTCCCTCTTAACCAGGCTCCGGCGTGAGAATAAGTACTGTTCCGAGGAGGAATAAACAGTGTGTGTTATGTGTGAGGATATAGAGAGCAAAAAGTGATCAACCTGGATGATGAAGGGTCCTATTTATAGCCGGAGGGTGAAAAGGGGAGGAGCAGCGGTGCCAGCTGTAGACGCGCGCCAGCTGTCCGACCAAGGGGAATATCCTCTTGGTCTCCTCTGCTGTGGTCAGTGTAGTGGTACACGTGGCGCGCCTGCATTTGCCTATTTTGGAGACGTCGTACTGGTGTTGTCGGACTGCTCCTGGATTCGTCGCAGGCCTACCTGGCGCTTGATGACTGGTGACACGTGTTGTCCTTTATGTCGGATGGAGCATCTTTGGTGCCACCTTCATATTTTCCAGAAGCTTCTGGAAGCTTCTGGATGGTCTCGTTGATGTCAGCGCCACATAGGATGGAAAAGTGGTGTGGTCCTCGCCATGTGGGCAAGGAATTGGGACCATACCTCTTCAACTTTGGTGGTAATTGGGATTCTCATCTTCCACTGATCGAGTTCTCTTACAACAACAGTTATCGTGCTAGTATTAATATGGCACCATTCGAAGCTCTCTACGGTCGAAAATGTCGTTCGCCTGTCTGTTGGAATGAGATTGGTGAAGCTCAGCTTACTGGACCTGAGCTCATTCTGGAAACAACGGACAAAATCAAGAAGATTCGCGGTAATCTTGTGACAGCTAGATGCCGTCAAAAGAGTTATGCGGATTTGAAACGCAAGCCCTTAGAATTTCAAGTCGGAGACCGTGTCCTACTCAAGGTATCACCTTGGAAGGGAGTGGTGAGGTTTGGAAAGAAAGGAAAACTTGTATCACGATATGTTGGACCATTTAAGATTGTTGAAAGAATTGGAAAGGTTGCCTATCGACTAGAGCTACCTCCAGAGCTAGGAAATGTTCATCCGACTTTTCACGTGTCCAATTTGCGAAAGTGTTTAGCGGACGCTGATCTTCACATTCCTCTCGACGAGATTCAAATTGATGAAACGATGCACTTTGTCGAGAAACCTGTGGAGATAGTGGACCGTACATACAAACAGTTGAAGAACAAACGGATTCATTTGGTCAAAGTTCGCTGGGAATCCAAATGTGGCCCTGAGTTTACTTGGGAACATAAGGACCTGATGAAGATGAAATATCCGCATTTGTTTTCACAAGATTCCTCGAAATAAAATTTCGGGACGAAATTTCCTAAAGTAGGGGAGACTGTGACAACTGTGTTCTGTAATCATCGCATACTGTAAAACAATGTCAGGTATCAATAAAACAATGTGCTTTGGTGTTATTATATGTGTTTTGGTGTTATTGTATGTGCAATTGTGTTTAATGATGTTACAATTTGATTCGATTCCGATTTCAAGCTTTAAATCACTTTCTGGAAGGTTATACGCAAACTGGTGCTTAAACGCAATCAGTTTAACGCAACGTACACTCCGGAACTGAGACGTAAGCCAAACGTACCCTAAATATCCTTTACATAACTTAGAAATAAGTTTCGAAGGATTCGGTCTGGCAAAAACATGTTTATTTGAACTAAAGAGCCATTTACGACAAAACTGCGTCACCAAGTGATAGTTACAGTGCCGAGAAGTGCCTAAAACAAACTATAAATGCAGAATTCTGCATTTATTATTAACGATGATTTCAAAACGATTGTGATGGTTTATACAAAACTAATAACGATTTCGATAATGTGAACGAACTTGTTGGTGGTAGTTACATAACGAATGACATTCATTAGCATTGATCAAGCCGACCAGTATTAGATTATGGTACCATAGGATCCGACAAATCCCGTTATCAGACCGGACCCATGGTTATGTGTGGGTTAGGTGTGTAACGACTGAATCTGATGATTGTTAACTTACCCTTTGGTGGTTTGTTAATACGGGAACGAGTGGAACGATGAACGAGTCACAAAGGTTTGAATGTTATTAGCGAGACGACCAAAAGTAGTTTTCACAATTAAAACGAGAACGATATTAAACGATTGTACGATTTTTGAATGATTATGAACGATTTAAACAAATGGACGATGATCTATAACGAGAACGAGTTAAACAATGTCACACAACGATGTTTACGAAACTATATAAACCATACGAGTTTTATTACGAGAACGATTTACGATTTGGTTTACGAAAACAAATGTTTGGGTTAAGATTCATGGCATCGAGGTTTATAAATTATAACCAATCTGTTTTGATTTGGTTATTCATTTTACGATACAAACATTTTACAAAACAAGGTTTTCTAATAACGAAGTTGTACGAGTTATTTCAACATATAAACGAGCCATGAACCAGACACTCTCACAAAACCTATGTACTCGCCAGCATTTATTTGCTGACTTTGTTTTTTTACATATGTTTCAGGTGATGTTGCTTAATGTTGATTGCGAATAGGATGCATGCTCACTTAGGACCGGACGAGGCCTTAGTGATTTAATAACAATAATAGACTATGTTTGACTTGTTTGTTTAACTTAAGACAGTGTTTAATATTTAATAAAACGAAACTCTTTGTATCCATGGTTTGAAACAATAATTCTGTTACAACACTCCCCGTCGTTTCCGTCACGGTTTGTTGTTTTACGTGGTCGGGGCGTGACATCATAATTCTCACTTATTTCAAATTCATTCAAGCATTTTATCAAACATTTTGTGTGCATAATTATTTTAATAACATTACCATGTTCATAAGTAGGGATGGGATTGGTACAGTACCCGTACCTATACCCGTACCAGTACCGAAAATACCGGTACCGAATTTGAACAAAACTAGGTACCAAATACCGTACCAAATATATAGGTATGGTACGGGTACGAGTACGGGTATTTTCGGTACAGTACCCGCTTGGTACCATTTTGTTTTTATTTACTTTTTGAGCACTTGTACGAGTACTAAATATGTAAAATTGACATGAGTACCAATATAGTACGAGTACCAAATAGGTAAAATTGGTACGAGTACCAATACGATACGGGTACCATATAGGTAAAATCAATACGAGTACACTATAAATACCATAATATGAAATAAAACATAATACAAAAACACTTTTAAAGGTATACATAGAATTCGGTACCAGTACCCGTTTTTACCCGTACCCGTACCCGTACCAATACCGAAAGTACCGAATACCAAAATCAATAAAACTGGGTACCGATACATGTACCAAATACCTAAAATCGGTACGGGTACAGGTACGGGTACGGGTACGGTACGGGTACGAGTACGGGTATTTGGGAAAAAAAGCCCATCCCTATTCATAAGTAACTAGTTAACCATATCAAAGCATCCTTTTCATATTTATATGACAAGAATACTATGACCAACACTTGAACTTGCATCATAACTATCAAATAACATCAATTATCCTTACAATTCAAGTGTTCTTCATTCTATTCACAAAACCCATATAATTACCCATAGGATAACATTGAAATCAATAGATTATAACATGAATCTATCAAATTCTTGTCTAAGACTTGTTCTTAGAAGTGTAATCATCCTTATTTAACCATAACATCAAACTATCATTCAAGAATCTAAGTTATGACAATTCATGTAGAATCAAACATAACCAAAAATCAAATTTAAACATACCTTGTGATCTATTAACTATGATGATCACGAATTCAGCCTCGAATTGAGTTCAATTATGTTTTGTTTCTTTGATTTTTATGAGATTGAAGTGAATTTAGGGTTTTGAGGTGAGCTCTGTTTCCTTGTCTGTGTTTGATCGACCAGGGGAACACACATACAAAGTGTGTTTTAATAAAACAACTTTCAAAAATGACTAGTTAGTCCTTCTAGTTTGTAATTTATATAATATGGTTATAATTCTTTGATTCCCCATCTTTTTATGACAAGATTTTAACTAGGTTAATTATTCCTAGTTTTAAATCTCACTATTTTATTTTCAATATGGATATATATATATATATAATTATACATGTGTACACGCATATATAATTTAATATTTTTAGGGGTGTTACATATGCTATATGCACTTTCACAACCTCTTTGTCTCCACATCCGGATACCACTACATATAAATGTTTTTACAACTATCTACTTAGAGTGAATTTGTACGAACAATTTACATAAGACTAGTTGTAGTGGGGTAACACCCACCACCACATCAGCTTGATTCAACGCTAAACATTGTTACACAGGCGCAACGGAAGGGGGGGGGGGGGACTAAGGAAGTATTCGCCAAGGCGTTAACGGGTGTGAACCAATAGTAGGACAAAGTGTTTATCTCTTGTTAGTAGTACAAAGTGTTTTTATCTTTTTTTTTAGTTAGTCACATCAAGCTACATTGCCCATTTTTCTGTTAAACAACTATACACTTTTGAAGGTGTATTTAGTTAAAGCCACAGTTGTTACATGACAACGCTTTTGCAATTTTTAGTTAAACCACTCATAGTCTAATGATACTAGGAGCAAACCCAATATGAAAGAATCGATTAAATCGTTACAGCTCACTTTTACCCATTTTATAGAAAATAAGTACCTAAATCATATGGACTACTGTTGGAGAAATACTTAATTCACTTTACCTATTTTTTGGGTAAAAAATTCACTTTACCTATTTTCAACTCACTTTTACGATATTTTTTATCGGGTAGTAGTAACCGAAATCACAAACTAAAGGGTTGGCGCCAGTGTTACCAAAAACCCAATGTACCCGAACGCACTACCCGAGCTACGCCCCGAGTACCCGTACCCTGAACAAATAGTGAGAAAAGGTAAAACTTTTGGTGATGAACTGATCATGAGTTTGATGTAAAGCAAAGATTTTTACCAACAACTTTGACCAATACAAAGTCCTTTATGTCACAACACATTATAGAGGTAACATTTATGCATCCATGTAGACATGTACAACCACTCCCACAATATAAAGCACAAAACCCCCAAATAAGATCTCACACATGAACAAGCCACCCACTGATTATTCACTTCAAGAGCATGCAAGACAATCCCTATGCAAACCTCTTACTAAAAAAAACCCAAATTATTCTTACTATTATTATCACCCATCTCAACCCTCTTTCCCACCAATCTTGATCTAATCAACAACAACAACAAGATTCAATCTTTTTAAAATCCCACAAATCTTTCTCACGTGGGTATCCTCAAAAATGTCCGAGGATGTCGGAACCAGCACCTGTAAACTAAAAACCTCCGTCACCGGTGAATATTCCGTCACAAACCCAGATCAAGTCCTCGAAAACGTCCTCGAAAACATTCTAATTTTCCTAACCTCACGGCGTGACCGTAACGCCGTTTCACTAGTCTCCAAATCATGGCACCGTGCGGAAGCACACACCAGATCCGACCTCTTTATCGGAAACTGTTACAGTGTGGCTCCGGTTCGTGTGACCGGCCGGTTCAAGAGAATCCGGTCGGTTTGGTTAAAAGGGAAACCCCGGTTCGCTGATTTTAGCTTAATGCCGGCGGATTGGGGTGCGCATTTCACGCCGTGGGCGCATGCTATGGCTGGGGCTTATCGTGCGCTTGAGAAGATTTGTTTGAAACGTATGACGGTTACTAATGATGATCTGGGTATTATTGCTCGCTCGTTTTTGAATTTCAAGGAGATTGTTTTGGTTTGCTGTGATGGGTTTGGTGCTAAAGGGATTGGAGCTATTGCTAGTGAGTGCAGGTAATGTAAATTAGGGTTTTGCTTTTTCAGTTTGTTTTTAGTATGGTTTTGTTTGATTTGTAGCTTGATTTGAAATTGGGTTGATTTTGAGTATGGGGTTGGTGAAAAGTTGGCTTTTTTGGTTGGGATTAAGGTTCTTGAAATTAGGGTTTTTGTTTTGGTATGGTTTTGTTGAATTTGTGTCTTGATATGAAATTGGTTTGATTTTAAGTATTGGGTTGGTGAAAAGTTAGCTAATTTTGGTTGATTTTATCTAGATTAGGGTTTTGTTTTTCAGTTTGTTTTTTAGTATGTTTTTGTTAAATTCGTGTCTTGATCTGAAATTGGTTTGATTTCAAGCATTGGGTTCGTGAAAAGTTTGCTAATTTTGGTATATTTGTTTGAAATTAGTTGGATGTATTTGTGTTTTTATTGTATGTGATGACGTCATCATTGAATCAGGAATCTTCGTGTTCTTGAGCTGAATGAAGATGAGGTTTTAGATGAAGAATTCGATTGGATTTCTTGTTTTCCGATAGAGGGGACTAGCAATTTGGAATCTTTGTGTTTCGATTGTGTCGAATCATTGGTTAATTTTGATGCATTAGAGAGACTAGTGGCGAGATCGCCGTTGCTAAAGAAGCTTAGATTGAATCGTCATGTTTCAATCGGGCAGCTTTATCGGTTGGCTTTGAGAGCGCCGCAGTTGACTGATTTGGGTACCGGCTCGTTCAGTTTACCGGAAGTTATCGGTGAGCAACAAGCCCAAAATCACGAACCGGATTATGGTCATGCTTTTGCTGCGTGCAGATCGATTATTTGTCTTTCAGGGTTTCGGGATCTTGCACCGGAATATCTTCCAGCCATATATCCGGTCTGTGCTAATCTCACCTCATTGAATCTTAGCTATGCTAACATTGATGCACAGCAGCTGAAAGCCGTTATTCCCCACTGTCACAAACTACGGATTTTTTGGGTACTTTACACAACTTTTAGGCACAAATTATGCATCTCTATATCTTTATTTGGGTCTAATTTTTGAAATGATGGTTTAAAGAGTTGTTTAATATGTATATTTTATCTTTTGCCAGACACTTGATTCAATATGTGATGAAGGACTTCAAGCAGTAGCAGATACATGTAAAGATCTTCGCGAGCTTCGTGTATTCCCCATAGATACTTCTGAAAATGCCGAGGGGCCCGTTTCTGAAGTCGGTCTTCTTGCAATTTCTTTAGGGTGTAGAAAACTAGAATCCATTCTTTACTTTTGTCAACAGATGACAAATGCAGCGGTTATAGCCATGTCCAAAAACTGCCCGGATCTTGTGGTATTTCGTCTTTGTATAATAGGCCGGTATCGACCCGATCGGGCCACGGGTGAACCCATGGACGAGGGTTTTGGAGCCATTGTAAAGAACTGTAAGAAACTGACTCGGTTAGCTGTTTCTGGTTTGCTAACCGATCGAGCCTTTAGTTACATTGGGCAATATGGTAAATTGGTGCGAACATTATCTGTGGCTTTTGCTGCAGACGGTGATACCGGGCTAAAATACGTGTTGGAAGGGTGCACAAATCTGCAAAAGCTTGAAATCAGAGATAGCCCGTTTGGGGACTCGGGTTTACAGTCGGGTTTGCACCATTTTTACAATATGAGGTTTGTTTGGCTGTCGTCATGCAGAGTGACTAAACAAGGATGTTTGGAAGTTGCTAGAAGATTGCCGAAATTAGTGGTGGAGGTTTTCCGCAGGGATGAGGAGGAAGGAGGCGAGAGGGGCGATTTTGTCAATACGCTATATATGTACCGGTCACTCGATGGCCCACGAGCAGATGCACCACAATTTGTCAAGATTCTGTGAATTTCAAAGATGTAAGCAGGCCATCATACTGATTTATACTGTGTTCATGATATGTTGGGTGCATCTTTCTTCATGAATTTTCAAGAAAATATGATCTTCAACAACGATATTTTAACGCGTATGCTGCACCTTCTCATGCAATAAATGAGTGACAGTTGTTGAAGATCACCGTGGGGCTGTCAAGATCTGTGGGTCACCGAAACTTTGGCTGTTGTTTGGATCAAAATACAAGTTTGTAGTGTTTTACACGAAAAAGATTCGATCTTTGAGGTGGGGTTGATCTTATTTAATGAAGTTTGTTGTATTACGCGATAAAGATTCGATCTTTGAGGTGGGGTTGATCTTAATTGATGAAGTTTCTCTAAGCAGCAGATGATAGTATTATTTACTTTGGTAGCAGAGAGCTTTGAATCCTGCTACATGTTGTATTCAGATGTTAGTGATACATTCATATCTTCTTTATTTAAGAAATTTGTTTTAAAGATGTTATAGTCAGAAGCCCTTGATTTTGTTTAGTTGGAAAAAGACTTTGGTGCTTCTGTTGTATGCTTGTATCAGCAACGGTCAAATCTGGAGTAATGTACCAGTTAATATGCATGAAGTACAAGCTAATACACCCAACTGGATTTAGATAAAATAGCAAAATTCTTATCAATAAAGATCAACTAATAATATTGCCCGCGCGCGTTGCAGCGCGGGTACATCGCACATTTCGAATATCGTAAACATCGAATGAATTAGTCCAAATGTTATATGTTGCGTTAACTACACAAAAACGTGTGTTTCGACGTATCGGATTAAACTTGATGTAAGCTATATAAGCATTGCGATTGGATCAAAACGTAAAGTAAAGTAAATCGAATTTATACCGTACAATTATAACGTATTATAGGTGACTCGACTCATACATAGAAAACATAGCGGGTATAGAGGAAAAACATATACGTGTAACAAAAAGATATTAATTAAAGCTTTTAAAAAAAGAAAAAACCACAATTAAATTTCACTCAATTCAGAACAAAATTTAGGAAGCAATTAACAATCATAAAATAAGTATAAAAACATATTAATTTTACGTGAGTTGTTTTCCAAAAATTTACGCCGAAATGTAGAATAACTCGGATTTATACCAACAGGAACGTAAAAATGCGCACGTAAAATATTTTTTTACGGAAAGGTATTATATTTAACCTCACTCGATTTTTATTAAAAATGTTTACGTCGAAACGTAGACAACTTAAATTTATACCAAGATGTACGTTAAAATAGTTACTTTAACGTAAAGGAACGATACGTAATATAGTTTAAACAAAGTAATTTAACCTAAAAATTTATAATGAAATTCAAAAAGGAAAAAAAGAAAATTATTTGCAATTAAGAAAATTTACTCTTAAAAGAAAAAAAAAATCAAACATAGCCTTTTCAACCATGATGAAAATAATAAAGTCAAAGGAGTTGTTACTCTCCAGATTTTCCCAAATTTTCCAACGTATATGTTGCCACTGCCTTTATGTTTTAAGATTGTATACAATCGGGATGGCTTATCAAAAATATCATTTGAAACCTATATTAGAGTGCATCTCAATATAGGTTATTTTCTAACATGAAAATAACTTAAAATGAAATTCACGGATTTGAGTTCAGTATAAATAGGCTCTGATCAACTTTAAGTGAAAATGACAGGTTCTTGAATTGACCACTTGACTAGTTTATTTATTAATGTAACTAGTGGGTTACCACCCGCGTTTCGTTACGGGTTCGGAATGTAGATAAAAATAAGCAAACTACGACGAGTCAGTCTATGTGAAATAAAAAAAAACAATGTCGCGGCAGTATTGAAAAGTCACGGGAAAGTTACCGGTTCAGTTCATTACTGTATCGACACTCATTATAACCATAAAAGCGAATATATGTGGCGGGTTTGTAATGTAACTGAAATAACCTACTTACGATGGTGCATATGAAAAAAAAAAAAAAACATTACGTTGAGAAAAAAAAACTAAAAAGAAAGCATATGAAATTAGTAAAAGGGAAAAAACTAAAAGTTGAGGGTCTAAATAGTAACTATAATAAAGTAAGTAATGATGAAAATTAAAAAAAGCAAACCTTATTAAAATTGAGGGGCTAAACATGTCATTATTAAAGTTGAAGGGCCAGAGTTGGTTGATGTTGACAAAGTTAAGGGGCTTAATATGTCATTATCAAAGTTGATGGCCTAAACCTGTCATTACCAACGTTAAGGGACCAATTATGTCATTACAAAAGTTGAGAGGCTAAAGTTGGTTGATGTTGATAAAAGTTGAGATGTTAAACATATCATTATAAAAGTTAAAGGGCTAAATATGTTATTATCAAATCGAAAGGCTAAATATATAATTACCAAAAGTGGAGGCAAAGTTAAACCATGTTGACAAAATAGCATTTTAAAAGTGTATATAGAATAACTTGATGGCTGCCAAAATATAAAAGGAAAATAAGAAATGAACACCAAGTACTATAGTTTAAATGTAGCTCTTTTATAAACATTTGTTGTAAATTATAACTTAAAAACATTTACCTCTAAATAAGTTACATCACAAACCATCTTTAGTGCTCTAGTGGTGGTCACGAGTATTTAAGTTCTACCTATAGTGGGTCCGGATAAGTTTTCCCCTCCAGTTCCACTCCAATTCACACACCAACCCTGTACTCTAATGAAATAAATGAGTAAAAATATATTTAGTTTTGTAACAAGTATTAATAATACCGATGGCGATGTCTCAATGAATGATGTGTGGAAGAATAGTACAAGTACAAACATTGGTGGTCCCTTGGCAGTTCACACACCAACCCTGTATTTCCTATTTTGATGTAGCGTTGACGTGTACATTCTGCATCTTTTTTTGTTTGAAGGGGCTCTGCGGGTCAAAGTGTCAAACCGGTCTTTTTCATATGTCCTAATATGCCTTTGATAAATCAAGAAAGTACTCGGTTTCTTAATTGTGTGTGTGTCTGTCTTATTTCAACAAGCTTTAATCAGCAAGCTTCTTGGTTACCGGTATTAGACTATGCGGTATGGTGATGGTCATTCATTGGAGGATGATCCGCCACGTAGATCGGGTGTGAGGATAGGGCAAAGAGGATGAAAGTGAGGAAATGGGCGATGAACCTAATATGTATATATATAAGTTGTATGTATAGGTGTGTGAGAGAGGGAGAGGACCGGCTCCATCGTCTGGAACCAGTGGCGCAGCTATGAAGGGGCCGGAGGGGGCGCCCGACCCCCCGAACTTTTCGCTCATGTATGTACACTTCGTATAGAATTTTTTAGGTATATACGTTTTCGACCCCCCGGTTTTATAAAAAAATAATTTTTGTAGGTATATACTTTTAGGTCCGGTGACTTCCGACCCCCCGGTGAAAATTTTCAAGCTTCGCCACTGTCTGGAACTAGACGTTCAGGACGCTGATGAAACAATGGTTAACCGAGGTGGTTAACTCACTAGTCTCGTCAAGTAGGGTTAATCCCTTCTTTCCGAGGATCGCTGGCTGGATCGTCCGCTGGTTGATCTCCTGCACAAGGAAACAAACCGTGACTCGTAACAAGGAGAATGGGGTGGGGGGTGCTCCTTGTTACCACTCTCCGGCGTGAGAATCAGTAATTTGCTTGGGAAGCAAAGTATAATAGTAGTAGTAGTGAGAGAGTTGTGAAGAGATACCTCAAACCTGGTTTGGGATGGGTATTTATAGCCGAGGAGTGAAGGAGGGTAGTTGAGTAGCTAGTTTGACATCGCACAGTCTCCTGCAGGTGTGTCAGACCTGTCGGTTATGGTGGTTATGCCACGTTGGCTGTGGTGTCAGTCTGTTGCTTACATGTGGGCTGACAGGTAACTGTCCTCAGTGCCACTTGCACTGTAGTGTCAGACCCACTTGCCTTGTAGGCAGGATGCGGTGCCGGGCCGCATCGCTGCTTGCGGTAACTGATGCTGTTCCCGCGTTCTTGTTCTGGCCAAGACATATAAGGGATGCGGTGCCGTGCCGCATCGCCGGTTGGTGACTGTTACTAATGTCCAGATCCCTTGTCGTGACGAAAATGTTCATAGGATGCGGTGCCAGGCCGCATCGCTATGCGTCACATCCGTTCCGTACTTAAGGTAAGTCTTCTCATTACTGGACAGATTGGTTTCGACTGTTGTGTTCGCGCGTGCCCGGACGGACACAGATAAGTTCTTGCTGGTGGGGGTTTTTGATAAGGGTAATGGCACTCGCGGTCGTGCTGACGCGAGATCTAGGACCATACCCCTTCAAGTCCCCCCAGTCTAGTGTTGCTTCCTTATGCAAGTTGCATGTGGGAGGAATACTTGACTATGGTGTCTAGAAGGTAGAATATGGGCCATGTGGATGGCTCCTGCTTCAAGTAAATCAAGCTGGGAGTTCGGTAGAGTCGTGTGACGTCTCTTCCGTACCGGTGAGCAAGTTCCGTCTGATGCGGAATTCTCGGCCAAGGATTTGATCCGGTAATATGGTCTATCTTTTTCTTATGTCGTCAGCCACCTGTTGGTGTTTCGAACCAACCTTTGAGACGGTGACTGAAGATGTTAGCAGGGTTCGAACCAACCTTTGAGATGGTGACGGAAAATCTCCGTTACCGCAACTCTAGTTGTAACCTCTGCGTCAGCTGAGGTAATGTTGTAAGTGCTTTGCTCAAGCTCTATGTTCATCAACTGGACATACAACGATGACCCCTGCTTTGCGGGGTATTCGTGTTCTCCAGCTTAGCTCTCAAGTAACCGCACATCCTTTGCGGTTACTTCATTGCCGTATATCGTTGGCCATGTTTAGTTAAACGATGTGGGGTACTTGCGTCATTGTTTGTGACACCCCAGGAAAACCAGGAAAACAACGCAACTTAACTAGCTTCCTCAGTAACCACGCGCTAAATTTCGGTATGAAATTCTCTTAACAGGGGGAGAATGTGACAACCCTCATAATTCCTTGTATTCCGTACAATTTATTATTGATAATTAAAGTGTTTGACAACTGTGTGGAATTACTTAACTGCTCTCAGTTTTCTGTGCTATATTTACATGCACTTGTTAACACACCAGTAGTATACAGAAAAGTCATTAAATAGTCCCTTGTGTTTTCCTAAATGTTAGAAATTAAAAGTGTTACAAAAATATATATATAAGACACTTTACGGATTAATTAAGCACTTTAACGGAACAGTGTCAAACCGAACAACCGGACTTTACCTGGAACACTAAAATAATACTAGAAGCATTGTTCCTATTTTTCTGAGCTAGTTAGGGTCCCCGAACACCCTAACACACTATATATTATATAACCCACCATAACACACTAACTATACCAATTGAAATCTAACTAGAATAGAAACCACCCATTGAAACCCAACCCTATACCCCCCCCCCCCTTAATTGACGGTCACAAGATGAGGGGACAACCCTCACATTCTTTTGATTATTTTAATCACATGTTGGAAGATTAGAGACATTTTATATGATGGATAATATAGATACTTGGATTATAAATAAACACACAAGACATTCATCCTCTCACTTTCAACATCCATCAACACAAAGCTTTCTCTTCCTTCCTCTCTTCCCCACCTTCGGCTGCCATCTCCCTCCACCATAACACCACCATCAACCTTCCACTCAATCATTCTACTTACATACAAAGGTGCTACGAGTCATACAACGAAGCTTGGTGCTCTCGGAAGTGGAAGGACCATCTCCATTCGCTATTAACCATCACTTTTCTACACTCGAACTTCCCTAGCCTTGAGCTAGTGGTAAGAACTTAGATCCGTTCATTCTTTATATTATTTAAGTGGTTAATAGATGTTTGATGATGAAAATCCATGAACACTAAAGAACCATGAACAAAGTCTTGCATATAAACAAACTTGTAATGATATATTGATGAAACATGATGAAGTGATGATAAACTGAAGTTGTCTTGATTATGTTACTGATTTACTTGCTGATCTACTTGTAATATTGATGTTTGATGTTGTTGTGGTCACTAAACATGTTATCGGAATCAATCGAACACAAGTTATAAAGTTAAAGAATGAAAACAGAATCTGTCCAAGTTTTACAGCCAACTTCAGTTGGCTGTAAACAGGTCATAACTCAACAAAAAACTGATATTTTGAGTCTATAACGTGTTATTATGAAATACGGTTCTAATGGCACCGGAATCGTAATTTTTATACTTCGTTTACTATTTTTAAAGTGTCATTTTGTAACAGCAGCTAGAGCTGCATTTTTCTGCTGAAAATATGCGTTTTGTTTTCTGTCATAACTTGAGTTCTGTGTAGAGTTAGATCATGAAAATTGTACTGTAGATGACCACCGATGTATTTTTAATTCTCTCACTGGAATTTCGTAAATCGGACTCTCGATGAATTTTAAATAAATTATTCCGTGGACTGTGGTCAGAAAAAGATAAATTTGAGTTCAGTCCGGAAAATGAATTTTTATAAAATATTGGTAATGAACTGGACCCCGATATTTTTACACAATAAAATTTGGAACGTTTAAGACATTTTGTAAAAATTTGAGTATTTTTGGAATAAGTTAACTATTTTATTAAAATGTCCGAAAACAGACGGTTTTGAATAATAATGCTGAAATGACATAAGTTGTAACTTGCATGTCTAAATGTCGGGTAGGTTATCTGTGAATGATATAACATGTTATATGTGTTATGTGCATCATCGTATGTTTGTTTATGAGTGGGGAATGGATGGGAAACTTATATGGGCATAAACCGTTAAAGTGATGCGTGTTCTGTGATAGATACGTGTAAGAACTTTGTGCTCTATTTAAAAATCACTAAATGACTAACTGGTAATCATATTAGGACGTGATTGACCGACCTTGACTGTTAGCTATATTTGAGAATCTAACTGAGCAAACCGAGGTGAGTTCACACTTTCTACAAGGCATGGGATTCCCGGTGGTTTGGGAATGGGTTAAAGAATTTAAAACTAAATCTACATATCCCCTTGGGAAGATATGTACGGCCATCCTCCATAGGTAGGATGCCATTATAAATCCTACGAATTCTCCTGGTGCAGAATACGTACGTTCGTCCTCCTGGTGTAGGACAACAACCTTAAAAACTAGCTAGACAAAACTCTATCAATAAGTCCCTCTTCATTATATCGACTTAATCGCCGAGGCCAATGGCGAGAGGGTCATTAGTTAATAGCGCTATTAGGTTTAACAAACCTCACACCGTGCCGGTCGGACGGGCGTGTACTAATGGACTATGGCAAACTATCAGTGATGATAGACGCTGATATAGGGCACAACTTATTTGCGTAGTAGTCGATATCATACCGTCTAGTAGTTCAAATGGGGAAAGCCCCCACTGATTATGGTTATGGTTTGGGTAATGAAAAAGGAACTGGTTAAGCATACTTTCAACTACGGGGTAACCCCCACGGCAATTAAGCCAACAAAAGTCAAACCACGTTTTTCAGAAACAACTTAAAACTAAACAACCAAACGTGAACTCACTCAACTTTGTTGTTGACTCGTTGTTACATGCCTTACAGGTCGCTAAACGCTTGGAGCTTGCACGAGGAAGGAGTCGTTGTGGTGTACGGACTGTTATGTTCCGTGCTTATTATTTAAATCCTTATGAACTTATTAAACATGCGTTTTAAACTTTAACTTATAAACTATGGACTTATGCTTTTGGATTTACTTTTATGCTTCCACTGTTTAAACTAAACATGGTTAACTAGCTTTGGTCACCAATCGTATTGTGGTTGGTCTTATTTACTTAATTACGATGTTCAATATGATTGGTGGCTCGATCCTGGTCACGTCACGCCTCCAAGCGGTGATACTCCGCATGGTGGATTTTGGGGGTGTGACAGATTGGTATCAGAGCCATTGTTTATAGCGAACTTGGTTTTAAAAGGGAAAAGCTTTTTGATAAAACCAGACTATAACCTGTACAGTGCTCAACGATCCACAACGACGCTTCGCTCCACGTGCAAGACTCGACACCATAAGTGGTATGATTTATGTTATATTGTCGGTTAGATAGTTCTCACTGTGCATTAGATAATGTGATAATTGCTATTTGAACCTTGTGTGCTTACTCTCTACCATCGTCCCATACTTACGCACTTTCGCGACACTTTTCTCACTTACGTTGCTTCATTATGAAGATCATGAGCGGACGCGGAGGACGTATCAACCTCACTCAAGCCCAGTTGACGGCTTTGATCAACGAACGAGTCACTGAGGCACTCGCAGCTAACCCTGCAGGAGGTATAACCTGCCATACCAACTCACCTTAGGACGTTTAGATCCTACCTTCGCAAACCAACCCTCATGCTTAATCTTGTCTTTTATTCTCGCGCAACAGGTCAACATGCTCAACCTCCTGTGTGCACATTCAAAACCTTCATGGACTGCCGACCTACTACTTTCAGTGGCACTGAAGGAGCTGTAGGCCTCCTCCACTGGTTTGAGAAGCTCGAGTCTATCTTTGAGATGTGTGAATGCCCCGAGGCTCGTAGAATGAAGTATGCTACTGGTACTCTTGAAGGAATAGCGCTCACGTGGTGGAACGCTCAGGTTCAGATGCTGGGGTTGGTTGCTGCTAATGCCACCCTATGGAACGATTTCAAGGAAATGATTAAGGAAGAGTATTGTAGCCGTGATGACATCCACAAACTAGAGGTGGAGTTTTTCAACCTGAAAATGACGGGGTCTGAGATTGAGGCGTATACGAAAAGGTCAAATGAGCTGGCCATCTTGTGCCCTACCATGGTGGACCCTCCCATCAAATGAATTGAGCTGTATCTCAAGGGCCTTGTACCAGAGATTCAAAGTCACGTGACTTCAGCCAACCTAGGTACCATACAACAAATCATCAAGTTGGCCCATCGACTCACTGACCAGGCGGTGGAGCAAAACAAGCTGTCCAAACGAATCAGTGCCACAGCTACTTCTGATGCACCTACCGACAACAAGCGAAAATGGGATGGGAACTCCAGTAAGGGTTCTGCTTCGGTTCAGTCTCAGCAGCGAAAGAATGATGACTACCAGAGTCCTGGTCAGCAATCTTCCGGTAATCAAGGACAGGGTGGATACCGAGGAAACCACCCCAAGTGCAACCGGTGCAACAAGCATCACAACGGGCAGTGCAACAAAGGTCGATGTCAGAGATGTCACAAGCTGGGCCATGAAGCTAGGGATTGCAGGAGCCCGCGTCCTGCAAATCAGAATCGCCAACAACAACAACAAGCTCCACAGAACCACCATCAGGAGCAACAGCAGGGCAATAAAGGATGCTTTCAGTGTGGCGCTGAAGGTCACTTTAAGAGGAACTGCCCCCAAGTGAACCAGAATCAGAACAACAACAATCAAGGAAACGGGAACAACAATGGAGGCAACAATGGAGGCAACAACGGGGGTAACAACAATGGTAACGGAGCAAGGGGCCGTGTGTTCGTGATTGGTCAAGGTGATTTAAGGAACGATCCCAACGTTGCGATGGGTAAGTTTCTTCTGGACGACTTCTTTGTTACTGTTTTATTCGATTCGGGTGCCGATACTAGTTATGTATCCTTAAAAGTTAGTCAAATGCTTAAGCGTACTCCAACACTTTTGAACACCAAACACACGGTAGAACTAACCAACGGTAAAAGTCTTGAAGCCACACACGTAGTTAAAGGTTGTAACCTCGTCTTAGCTGGTCAGACTTTCTCTATCGATCTCATCCCTATCACACTTGGTAGTTTCGACGTCGTTATTGGGATGGATTGGCTATCTCATCATCAAGCGGAGATTGTTTGCAAGGAGAAAATAGTCCGCATCCCTCGTTTTGGTGAAGAAGCTCTCGTGATTCGTGGCGACAAGAGTGGTGCTGTCGAAGGCATCATCTCCTTCCTTAAGGCCCAAAAGTGTTTACGAAAGGGCCACACTGCCATTTTAGCACTCGTTACTGACACATCAACGGAAGAGAAGAGAATTGAAGACATCCCTATTGTACGTGACTTTCCCGAGGTATTTCCTGAGGAATTACCTGGTCTTCCGCCTCATCGTCAAGTTGAATTTCAAATCGAGCTAGCTCCTGGAGCAGCGCCCATAGCTCGAGCACCTTATCGTCTAGCTCCATCAGAACTTGAAGAACTGTCCACGCAATTACAAGAACTCTTGGAAAAGGGTTTTATACATCCTAGCTCTTCGCCCTGGGGAGCTCCAGTCTTGTTTGTGAAGAAGAAAGACAGTACCTTTAGAATGTGTATTGACTATCGCGAACTCAACAAGGTGACCGTGAAGAATCGTTATCCTCTTCCACGCATTGATGACTTGTTCGACCAGTTGCAAGGGTTGAGTTATTACTCTAAGATTGATTTGAGATCTGGATACCATCAGCTGAGAGTCCGAGATGAGGACGTCTCCAAAACAGCATTCAGGACTCGTTACGGCCGTTACGACTTTCTGGTTATGCCATTCGGGCTGACGAATGCACCAGCGGTCTTCATGGATCTCATGAACCGAGTATGCAAACCTTACCTGGATAAGTTCGTTATTGTTTTCATCGACGACATCCTGATCTATTCTAAGAGTCAGGGGGAACACGAGCAGCATCTACGACTTATGCTGGAACTTCTTCGAGCAGAGCAACTGTATGCCAAGTTTTCTAAATGTGACTTCTGGCTTCGCGAAGTCCACTTTCTAGGCCATGTGGTAAACAAGGATGGAATTCATCTTGATCCATCCAAGGTTGACTCAATCAAGAACTGGCCTGCACCCCGCACACCAACAGAAATCCCCAATTCGTGGGTTTGGCAGGATATTACAGAAGATTTATCAAGGATTTCTCAAAGATTGCGCAACCTCTCACTTCACTGACTCAGAAGGGTGTCACCTATCGTTGGGGTGATGCACAGGAGTCCGCATTTCAGCACTTGAAGGATAGACTTTGTAGCGCGCCTATCCTCTCATTGCCTGAAGGCACAAATGATTTTGTGGTTTACTGCGACGCTTCCATCCAAGGACTTGGTTGCGTATTGATGCAACGTGACAAGGTCATTTCCTACGCATCGCGCCAACTTAAAGTTCACGAAATAAATTACACTACTCACGATCTGGAGCTGGGAGCAGTTGTTTTCGCGCTTAAGATATGGAGACATTACCTGTACGGTACTAAGTGCACCATTTACAACGATCACATGAGTCTCGAGCATATCTTCAAGCAAAAGGAATTAAACATGCGACAACGCCGATGGGTCGAACTTTTGAACGATTATGAATGTGCGATCAAGTACCATCCAGGCAAGGCCAAAGTTGTGGCCGACGCCCTCAGCCGAAAGGATACTATACCTAAGCGTGTACATGCTTTACAGCTTACCATCCAATTTAACCTTCCCGCTCAAATTCGTGATGCTCAGGTCGAAGCATTGAAAGCAGAGAACATCAGGGCCGAGTCCTTGTGAGGATCGAGGAAGCGACTAGAGCAAAAGGAAGACGACGCTTACTATGTAACAGGGCGCATCTGGATTCCACTTTATGGAGACCTACGCGAGCTTGTGATGGATGAAGCACACAAGTCTCGTTATTCGGTACATCCTGGTTCGGATAAAATGTACCACGACCTCAAGACTACGTATTGGTGGCCTGGCATGAAAGCCCACATAGCAACCTACGTCAGTAAGTGCTTGACTTGTGCGAGAGTCAAGACTGAATATCAGAAACCATCAGGCCTACTTCAACAACCGGAGATCCCGAAATGGAAATGGGAGCAAATTTCCATGTATTTCATTACTGGTCTGCCTAGATCTCAACGCGGAAACGATACCATTTGGGTGATCGTAGATCGACTGACCAAGTCTGCACATTTTCTGGCTATGAAAGAAACGGATAAGTTTTCTACTCTTGCAGACATTTACCTAAAGGAAGTGGTATCAAGGCACGGAGTGCCAACCTCCATCATTTCTGATTGTGACGCGCGTTTTACTTCTGAACTGTGGCAAGCAATGCACAAGTCCTTTGGCTCACGTTTAGATATGAGCACCGCTTATCACCCACAGACGGATGGGCAATCTGAACGCACCATCCAAACTCTTGAAGACATGCTTAGGGCATGCGTAATCGACTTTGGTAATGGCTGGGAAAAGGATCTCCCGTTAGTGGAGTTTTCATATAACAACAGCTACCACACCAGCATCCAGGCCGCTTGATGTGTTCAAATATTAACATATAAATTTCATCAAATGAGGCATAAAACTAACCCTTTTTAGTACTAATGTTGGAAAAAGTGTGCTTTTGTCTTCCTTTTGTATTTTCAAGATTAAATGAGCTCAAATTAACAAAAGAAGCAAAAAGACACCAAAATCTAACATAAATACAAGAAAAGGAGCAAGACATGGCGTGCCCGACCCCACAACAGCATCTTCCCAAGCAAAACAAGAGATCAGAGGCCTGAACACGCCCCGTGCTCAGCCAGCACGGGGGCGTGCCCAAGTGTCAGCAAAAAAGACAAAGTGGTAGAAGCTTCTATTGCCCACCACGGGGCCGTGCTCAGCGGACACGGGGCCGTGGTCAACTATAAGGTTCGCACAATCCAGGCAAATCTTCATAGTACAAAGATTCTTCTGCACACGGGGTCGTGCTCAGCGGACACGGGGGCGTGGTCAACTAATAAGACAAAGCTGTATTTAATGAAGAAAGAGAGGATGTGGACACGGGGCCGTGCCCGAGGTTCTGTTCAGCCTATAAATAGAAGTGCTTGGCTCAAGCTCAAACCATCCCTTGGCACACCACCTCTCTCACACTTCACCCACCACCCACCACCACCATAACACCATCATCCACCACCATCATCCATTGTCCATCGTAGAGTGTGTGAGTCGTCTCGGGATCCAAGATTGATCGTAAGAGTTCTTGACAATCAAGGCCATGTTTGCCTAAGTCTCTTACATCACTTGGTGAAGACAAACTGTCTAGTGTAATACTTTTTATTTCTAATCTTTTGCACTTTTTATTTGGTTTTGTATTAATGACTTTAATAACTAGTTACTTATGTTGAAGGTGATCTTTCCTTATCGTTTGTCCGTGGTGTCTTGGCATTATTTTACTGTCTATATAAAATAAAAGATTTTCACCATTCATATCTCCACGGTCTATATGGAGGTATGTTGGCTACCTGGTCGGGGGTTAAGGGAACGGTTTGGTAAAGGTCTTGCCATTTTTCAGTGTTTAGAGGTCCTGCAATGGACCTGGGTCAAATTTAGTAGGACCTCCTTCAATGCTTCACGGTATTGGATGGCGGGGGTCCAAACTCTTTGATCCCCTCATAAGTTAACTACTATTAATACTATAACCCGGCTATTTAGGACTGTATCCCTGCTGACTCAGACTACTTAGTCGAGGGTAACGTCACCTCCAAAAGAGGGGCCTACCATAATATTGCATTAATAACTTAATTCATTATCTTCCAATAATCCACCCTTTTAGGATTGTATCCTTGCTGACTCAAACTACTGGGGTGAGGGTAACGTCACCTTCAAAAGAGGGGCCTACTACAATAACTAAGATAATCTCTTAATTATGTGCAAAAGTGCGGAAATAATCAATGGTTATACTAGATACGAGTCGGAACCAAGTGATTCATCTTGTCTATCTGTTTTTCTTTTTATTTTACTTTTCAGCATTTTAGTTAGTTTTTATTTTTCTTAGTTAAAAACCTTTTTCTAAACTTTTTATTTTGATTAGACGTTGAGGATAAACCGGTACTAAAAGCTCTTGTGTCCTTAGACGACCTCGGTATCTTGCCAACACTATACTGGAGGGATGAGAGAGGTAGGTGAGAACGAACGCCAAGCCATGTGGGCTCAGATTGCAGAGGGGTACTACAATCCGAGCAGCACTAAGAGTACGAAGTTGAGGGATCCGCTATACAGATACATTCATAGGCTCCTCGGCTACTCTCTTAGCCAAAGGCATGAAAGTAGTGGCGTCGTTGGGTTAAGAGATTTGGTTGTCCTCCACTGCATCCACAACCGCAGGCCGCTCGATGTTCCGTTCCTCATGCTCCGAAACATGCATCACAACCACCTTGTTAGTGCACCGACTCCTATTTTCTTTGGGGGATGGGTGTACCGTCTCTTCAAGCACTTCGCCCACATACCTAGGTCATTTGAGAGGAGCCAATGGTCGGGTACGGTGGATATTCACATATGCCGCTCAATGAACCTGATTTATGAGGCAGAAGACGGGACGGTAACCTTTCAAAGGATGCAAGGTCATGCATGGAACCCGCAAGAAGCGCTTGTCCTCCAAGCTCCGCAACATCATCAGTACCAATACCAACCCCACGGTGATCCGGGCCAATCATCCTCCTCGGGAGGCGGTTTTCCTAACTTTCAAAGTTTGCATGATTTATTGCAGGAAAACCTTATGTGCACCAGGAACACTTACAACATGGCGAGCAACACCTACCACCGGGTCGGAGCTATCGAAAGAAACCTATCCGAGATCCAAGACGATGTTGGATATATACGAGACCACATCGCACGCCATGGAGGGGATGATGACGATGATGATGATGACGATGCTATGGAGTAGGCGAGAGGAGCAGAGGAGGAAGCGGTTGGTTGATGACTTCCCAGGTTAACCCTTTTTCACTCTTGAACAATTGATGGCCTGCGTGCCAAAGTGTCGAACAATTTACTTTCCCTAACTTCTTTTATTTTCTGCATTTATTTTTCTTTTAACTTTGACATGGATGTTGGATATTGGTAAAAGTAGGATGTTTGCTATGTTTTGGTGGAGTGTTCATTGATTAAACAGGTACAAACGAGGCTTAGAGTGCTAAACATTAGTACTACTAAAGCCGGGACAGGAAAACAGACAAAAGAAACCTGTTTTTCAACTTTGCATACTGTCCACACGGGGCCGTGTCCACCAGACACGCCCCCGTGCCCACTCCCCTGAACCTGCTGATTGTTTTATTTCTGCAGACCTTGATAGACACGGGGTCGTGTCCAGCCAACACGCCCCCGTGTTCACCTTTTGTAAGTTTTCGTTACTGGCACCTGAACACGGGGCCGTGTTCACTCAACACGGGGTCGTGCCCAGGTAGCCAGTAACACAAATTTTTTGCTTTTTACACCTTTTTACACATTCAATCAACCTAAAAACTTATTTTTGGGACACAATGAGGACAATGTGTAATTTAAGTGTGGGGGGGGGGGGGGATGCTAAAACCTTGAATCTCGCAAGTCCTAAATACAAGCCTTACACAAAACTCTATTGGAACCGCTAATCACCCCAAATTTTTTTAACAATTTTTCATTTTTTTACTTGTCTAGGTTTAACTCGGGAAATTCAAGTTCTTAAAAAGGTTATATTTTTACGAATTTACAACCGATAGCGTCGTGATAAAAAGAACCAACATAAGAAAATTATGAAAAGGCATGACAAGCTTAGTTAAAATTTGATTATATATACTTGGTCACATAAAAACCCATTCCCACAAAAGTGAGTTTTGAGCCTTTATTGAGCATACACTTACATATCATTTGACTAAATGCTCATTTTTCGTTTCTTGTGTGAATAGCCGCTTGGTTCTTACGACTCTAGAACTTGCCATGACGATACATTCCCAATCCTTACCAACTTAAACCCGAGTAAGTAAATGATGGAGGCATTAGGACTAACCTTTTTATTTCTACACCATTATTTTTCTTTTTTTTACCACCTACCCAAAATCCCCCTAGTTAGCCCCTTTGAGCCTAAACCTTTTCATTTCATAACCCAAACCAAAAACCCTTTTTACCCACCAAAATCTTTTTCATTTTTAACCCTTTGTTTTAGTAACAAGTTCGGTTCTTCATATGACTTTTAAAAAAAAAAAAAAAAAACTATTTTGTTGATGATGAAGCAAAAGAAAATAAACAAACAAGTTCATCAAAAAAAAATTAACTTTGTTTGAATAAATAGCTTCATCAAAATAAAAGTTATGAAAATATAGAAAGTCATACGAAAACCGACACTTGTTACGCTTTTCGCCCTTTTTCTACTAACCACTAACCACCAACCCAACCACCTACATTTAACCCAAGCCTAACCCTTAACCCACAAAGTCCTCTTGATATTTACAAAGGTATATAAGTTAAAAAGGAGGAGGATTGATTGCTTGGCAAGCCTATGGTAGGAGTAAGTTCCATGCCGCTCTCGAGTGATCCACAAAAATACATTTTCGGCCGAGTGTTGAGTGATCCCCGTGAGGTATGTGAACTTGTATATAAATAGGATTTTACAAAGGCATGTTATGCCCTAATAAGTAATTTATCTTATGAAAAGTTTTTAATAAATCATGACGAATAGGATTGTAAATAAATAAAAATAAAATTAAAAAAAGAATCTTGGAAATCTCGACACTCTACGACAAGCCCAAAACCTTCTTTTCTACCCATTCCATTTGGGAGTGTAAATAGCCACATATTAAAGAGTTTTGCTTGAGGACAAACAAAGATTCAAGTGTGGGGGTATTTGATGTGTTCAAATATTAACATATAAATTTCATCAAATGAGGCATAAAACTAACCCTTTTTTAGTACTAATGTTGGAAAAAGTGTGCTTTTGTCTTCCTTTTGTATTTTCAGGATTAAATGAGCTCAAATTAACAAAAGAAGCAAAAAGACACCAAAATCTAACATAAATACAAGAAAAGGAGCAAGACATGGCGTGCCCGACCCCACAACAGCATCTTCCCAAGCAAAACAAGAGATCAGAGGCCTGAACACGCCCCGTGCTTAGCCAGCACGGGGGCGTGCCCAAGTGTCAGCAAAAAAGACAAAGTGGTAGAAGCTTCTATTGCCCACCACGGGGCCGTGCTCAGCGGACACGGGGCCGTGGTCAACTATAAGGTTCGCACAATCCAGGCAAATCTTCATAGTACAAAGATTCTTCTGCACACGGGGTCGTGCTCAGCGGACACGGGGGCGTGGTCAACTAATAAGACAAAGCTGCATTTAATGAAGAAAGAGAGGATGTGGACACGGGGCCGTGCCCGAGCTTCTGTTCAGCCTATAAATAGAAGTGCTTGGCTCAAGCTCAAACCATCCCTTGGCACACCACCTCTCTCACATTTCACCCACCACCCACCACCACCATAACACCATCATCCACCACCATCATCCATTGTCCATCGTAGAGTGTGTGAGTCGTCTCGGGATCCAAGATTGATCGTAAGAGTTCTTGACAATCAAGGCCATGTTTGCCTAAGTCTCTTACATCACTTGGTGAAGACAAACTGTCTAGTGTAATACTTTTTATTTCTAATCTTTTGCACTTTTTATTTGGTTTTGTATTAATGACTTTAATAACTAGTTACTTATGTTGAAGGTGATCTTTCCTTATCGTTTGTCCGTGGTGTCTTGGCATTATTTTACTGTCTATATAAAATAAAAGATTTTCACCATTCATATCTCCACGGTCTATATGGAGGTATGTTGGCTACCTGGTCGGGGGTTAAGGGAACGGTTTGGTAAAGGTCTTGCCATTGTTCAGTGTTTAGAGGTCCTGCAATGGACCTGGGTCAAATTTAGTAGGACCTCCTTCAATGCTTCACGGTATTGGATGGCGGGGGTCCAAACTCTTTGATCCCCTCATAAGTTAACTACTATTAATACTATAACCCGGCTATTTAGGACTGTATCCCTGCTGACTCAGACTACTTAGTCGAGGGTAACGTCACCTCCAAAAGAGGGGCCTACCATAATATTGCATTAATAACTTAATTCATTATCTTCCAATAATCCACCCTTTTAGGATTGTATCCTTGCTGACTCAAACTACTGGGGTGAGGGTAACGTCACCTTCAAAAGAGGTGCCTACTACAATAACTAAGATATTCTCTTAATTATGTGCAAAAGTGCGGAAATAATCAAAGGTTATACTAGATACGAGTCGGAACCAAGTGATTCATCTTGTCTATCTGTTTTTCTTTTTATTTTACTTTTCAGCATTTTAGTTAGGTTTTATTTTTCTTAGTTAAAAACCTTTTTCTAAACTTTTTATTTTGATTAGACGTTGAGGATAAACCGGTACTAAAAGCTCTTGTGTCCTTAGACGACCTCGGTATCTTGCCAACACTATACTACGCTCACGATGGGTGCACTTGCCCATATGTGTGTTTAGTGTTAGTAAAATATCGTGTTTTATAAATTTAAAACTTGGCTAAAAATAAGTGTTAAAAGGGCTTAAAATATACACCTAATATATATAACACTTCACACGCATCAAGTTTTTGGCGCCGTTGCCGGGGACACTAGGATTTTAAGAAAGCTTAAAATCGACGGCCTAATCAGTTTTTCAAAACCTTTATAAAACGCGCGCACATTTTTCTGCATTTTAGTTTAGATTTGCATTTTCAGTGTGACAACCCTCAAAATCCTATGTATTCCGTACAATTTATTATTGATAATTAAAGTGTTTGACGACTGTGTGGAATTACTTAACTGCTTTCTGATATCTGTGTTATGCTTACACGTACTTGTTAAATGTACTAATAGTGTACATAAAGGTCACTAAATAGTCCGTTATATTTTCCTAAGTGTTAGAAATTAATAACGTTACAAAAATATATAAATAGGACGCTTTACGGATTAATTAAGCACTTTAACGGAACAGTATCAAATCGAACAACCGGATATTACCCGGAACACTAAAATATTGCAAGAAACATTGTTTCACTTTTTCTGAGTTAGTTAGGGTCCCCGAACACCCTAACACCCTTCGTATTATAACATATATAATAACACACAAACTATATCATTGGGTTCCAACTAAATTAGTAACTACTTACATTACATCCCAACCCTATACCCCCCCCCCCACCTTACGGATTACAAGAATGATATCCCACCATTGATTTTCTTTAATTGTTTAATGGGATTGTAGTGTACTAAAGGAGCATTAAACCTAGTGGGTATTAGAGTGTTGGAGTATTATAAATTTAACCACAAGTCATTATTCACTCTTATCTTCACAAACATCAAACTTGGAAAACTCCCTCTTCCTTCTTCTTGCTTTGTTCTCGGCAGCCCCATCATCACCACACCACCATCATTACTTGATAATTTTCAAGCATTTCACAAGCACACAAAGGTGTTAGAAGGTCGACAACGAAGCTCGGTGCACTCGGAAACTCAAAGACCTCTCTAGATTGCTTTTATCCACCACCTTTACGCCTTTGATCTTCCCTAGCCTCGAGCTAGTAGTAAGTGACTCTAAACATCTTCTTGATCTATTCTAAAGTGGTTAATAAGAGTTTCGTCGGTTGAAAATCACTAACATATAAGATCACCAACTAAAAGTCTACTAAAGTGATGAACAAGGTGGTTAATGGATGAATATGTATGTAAATCATGTAGATCTTGTGTGATTATGATGATTGGGTGATTATCTGATTCTTTACTGAATGATATTAGTATATGATGTTGTTGTGGTCACTAAACTTGTTAAAGGAATCGATCGAACACGATTTAGAAGGTTAAACACAAAAGAATCAGAATCTGTCTAACTTTTACAGCCCACTTCTGTTGGCTGTAAACAGGTCTTAAACTCAACGAAAAATCGATATTTTGAATCTAAAATATGTTATTATGAAATACGGTTCTAATGGCACCGGAATCGTAATTTTTGGACTCCGTTTACTATTTTTAAAGTGTTAATTTGTAACAGCTACTTAAGCTGAATTTTGACAGCAATAAATGGGTGTCGTACTTTCAGTCATAACCTGAGTTTTGTGATGAATCGGACCATGAAAATTTTACTGTAGATGAAAACTGAAGTATTTGTAATTACCCCACTGGAATTTCGCAAATCGGACTTACGATGAATTTTTAATAAATTGTTTCGTGGACTGTGGTCAGAAATACATAAATCTGAGTTCAGTCCCGAATATGAATTTTTATAAAATGTGGGTAATGAACCGGACCCCGATATTTTTACACAATAAAATATGGAATGTTTATGACGTTCTATAAAAATTTGGGAATTTTTGGAATAATCTAACTATTTTATTTAAATGTCCGAAAACAGCCAGTTCGAGTATTAATGCTGAATTGACATAAGTTGTGACTTGCGTGTCTAAATGTCAAGTATGCTATCTGTGAATGATTTGACATGTTATATATGTTATGTGCATTATCGTATGTTTGATTTTGAGTGGGGAATGGACGGGAAACTTAGATGGGCATAAACCGTTACAGTGATGCATGTTGTGTGATAGATACGTGTAGGAACTTTATGTTCTATTTGAAAGCCACTAAATGACTAACTGGTAAATCATACTAGGACGTGATTGACCGACCTTGACTGTTAGCTATATTGAGAATCTAACCGAGCAAACCGAGGTGAGTTCACACACTTTCTAAGGCATGGGATTCCCGGTGGTTTGGGAATGGGTTAAAGAATTAAAACTAAATCTACATATCCTCCTTGGGTAGGATATGTACGGCCATCCTCCATAGAGCGGATGCCAGTATTAATCCTACGAATTCTCCTGGTGCAGAATACGTACGTTCGTCCTCCTGGTGCAGGACAACAACCTTAAAAACTAGCTAGACAAAACTCTATCATGAAGTCCCTCAATTTATATCGACTTAATCGCCGAGGCCAATGGCGAGCGGGTCATTAGTTAATAGCGCTATTAGGTTTAACAAACCTCACACCGTGCCAGTCGGACGGGCGTGTACTAATGGACTATGGCAGATTGTCAGTGATGATAGACACTGATATAGGGCACAACTTATTTGCGTAGCAGTCGATATCATTCCGTCTAGTAGTTCAAACGGGGAAAACCCCCACTGATCATGGTTATGGATTGGGTAAAGAAAAAGAGAAATGGTTAAACATACTTTCAACTACGGGGTAACCCCCACGGCAAATAAGCCAACGAAAGTCAAACCACGTTTTCAGAAACAACTTAAAACTAAACAACCAAACGTGAACTCACTCAACTTTGTTGTTGACTCGTTGTTACATGCCTTACAGGTCGCTAAATGCTTGGAGCTTGCACTTGAAGGAGTCGTTGTGGTGTACGGACTGTTATGTTCCGTGCTTAATGTATAAATCCTTATGAACTTACTAAACTAGCATTTTGAAACTTTAACTTATGAACTATGGACTTATGCTTTTGAACTCACGTTTATGCTTCCGCTGTTTAAACCAAACAAGGTTAACTAGCTTTGGTCACCAATCGTATTATGTTTGGTTTTATTTACTTAATTGTGTTGTTCAATATGATTGGTGGCTCGATCCTGGTCATGTCACGCCTCCAAGCGGTGATACTCCGCATGGTGGATTTTGGGGGTGTGACAGATTGGTATCAGAGCCATTGGTTATAGTGAACTTGGTTTTTTTTAAAAAAAAAGGAAAAGTTTTTGATAAAAACCAGACTATAACCAGTACAGTGCTCAACGATCCACAACGACGCTTCGCTCCACGTGCAAGGCTCAACACACTAGGTGGTATGATTTGAGTTTATATTATCTACTTGCTAGATTACTTTTGCATAGTGTGATGTGATAGTATGCTTAATTAGGAAAGCAACATGTTGTCTATTAGCCCTATTGTGTTCTTTATGACACACAATTGTTTACTTGAAATTTGACAAACGGTGGTCAAATTATGTCTTGATTTCTTGTCACCCCGCTACAACGACTGTTTATGCATTCTATCTACTCGCACGTTTACCTCGACATGACGTCGCCATCTGACCCTCCGTACAGCCGGTTCGTACGTCAACATCCGCGAAGACCAGACTTGGCTTGCACGAACACGGGCTTAGGAGAACAAAACCCACGCATCCCGGTTGACGAACTTTATCACCTTCACCTGTCGTCGTCGCCAGAAGTGAAGCAGTCACAGTTACACGCGTTTGTCGTTATGCAACACGAAACCTTGCCCTGTTTTGGACGAGTGATACACTCGCGCGACCACGATGCAACGAACTTCCCTTATGTGCCATGCTGCCCCGCACCACTACTAGAGGTTACTTCTAGACAACAGATTAGCTGGTCAAATCCTTCGGTCATTATTGGACCCCTGTCTTCACTCGATTCTTCGCATGAACCTCATTAATTCCCTATCGCTTCGATTGACAACCGATTTAATGAAACACCAACAACCATACCACGATTTTCACCAATCACAAGACTACCTTATTACCCTGTTGAATGGTTTATTCTTATTCTACTTGATTAGCTCCCTCGTATACCCCACTTAACGAATGGATGCCTTTACTGATGGGATTGCCTTCAGGACATTCGAGGACGGAGTTACGGATCACATAACCTACAGGCGAACACGATGACCTATACGTCTACCCTACCCCTCCTACAATATAAGAGTCATATTTTAAATTCCATGATAGTCTTCTTTAGTAGGCAGAATCCTTGCGCTAGCTTTTGCACCGACACATGATTGTTGATTAATGATATGTCCAGTTTCTACCATTGGCTTAGACCAAACCATCACTCTCTTACCATAGTAACATTACGTCCTCGCTTCTCCATGCTGAGGCACCGAAACGAACACCCTCTGGTTTAAGTTGGAAGGCTCGACTCCCGATCATTGGTGACCCCTCCTCGAAACCTTGAGAATGGTGATGTATTGTTGATACGATCATAATCTCTTGAACACGTTTTCGAGTCTTATCTTTGGAACCTTATGACTACGCAGACGTATTTTGGATTCATTCGCACGACCTAAGGAAACTCCTCTAAATTTGGTTGCTTACCGACTCGATAAACTGCAAACTCATCTAAGTTCATCGATCAAGGTGAATTATTTCCCCATTCGCATGTGGGGAGCCCGACAACTTTGATGGAATTTCAATGAACCTTAACACTACAAACTTGTACGACGGTCATCCTCCTTCAGCTAGTTCTGGTTGTGCCAACCATATCGATGTAACACTCCTATCAGTGAACGACGTTGCGATTAGGATGGATTGGTCATCTCATCAGCAAGCGGAAATTCTTTGCAACGAAAAGATTGTCCGCATCCCTCGTTCTGGTGAAGAACCTCCCGTGATTCGTGGCGACAAGAGTGGTGCTGTCGAAGGCATCATCTCTTTCCTTAAGGCCCAGAAGTGTTTGCGAAAGGGCCATTTTAGCACTCGTTACTGACACATCAACGGAAGAGAAGAGAATTGAAGACATCCCTATAGTACGCGACTTTCCTGAGGTATTTCCTGAGGAATTACCTGGTCTTCCGCCTCACCGCCAAGTTGAATTTCAAATCGAGCTAGCTCCTGGAGCAGCGCCAGTAGCTCGAGCACCATATCGTCTAGCTCCATCAGAACTCGAAGAACTGTCCACACAACTACAAGAACTCTTGGAAAAGGGTTTTATACGTCCTAGCTCTTCGCCCTGGGGAGCTCCAGTCTTATTCGTGAAGAAGAAAGACGGTACCTTCAGGATATGTATTGACTATCGTGAACTTAACAAGTTGACTGTGAAGAATCGTTATCCTCTTCCACGTATTGACGACTTATTCGACTAGCTGCAAGGGTCGAGCTATTACTCTAAGATTGATTTGAGATCGGGATACCATCAGCTGAGAGTCCGAGATGAGGACGTCTCCAAAACAGCATTCAGAACTCGTTACGGCCATTACGAGTTTCTGGTTATGCCATTCGGGCTGACGAATGCACCGGCAGTCTTCATGGATCTCATGAACCGAGTGTGCAAGCCTTACCTGGATAAGTTCGTTATTGTGTTCATCGATGATATCCTGATCTATTCTAAGAGTCAGGAGGAACACGAGCAGCATCTACGACTTATGCTGGAACTTCTTCGAAAAGAACAGTTGTATGCCAAGTTTTCGAAATGTGATTTCTGGCTTCGCGAAGTCCACTTTCTAGGCCACGTGGTAAACAAGGATGGAATTCATGTGGATCCATCTAAGGTTGAATCAATCAAGAACTGGCCCGCACCCCGCACACCAACAGAAATCCGCCAATTCTTGGGTTTGGCCGGATATTACAGAAGGTTTATAAAAGATTTCTCCAAGATTGCGCAACCTCTCACTTCACTGACTCAGAAGGGCGTCATCTATCGTTGGGGTGATGCACAGGAGTCCGCGTTTCAACATCTAAAGGATAGACTTTGTAGCGCGCCTATCCTCTCATTGCCAGAAGGCACCGATGATTTCGTGGTTTATTGCGACGCTTCCATCCAAGGACTTGGTTGCGTATTGATGCAACGTGACAAGGTCATTGCCTACGCATCGCGCCAACTTAAAGTTCACGAAAGAAACTACACTACTCACGATCTGGAGCTGGGAGCAGTTGTATTCGCGCTTAAGATATGGAGACATTACCTGTACGGTACCAAGTGCACCATTTACACCGACCACAGGAGTCTCGAGCATATCTTCAAGCAAAAAGAGTTAAACATGCGACAACGCCGATGGGTCGAACTCTTGAATGATTACGAATGCGCTATCAAGTATCATCCGGGCAAAGCCAATGTTGTGGCTGACGCCCTCAGTCGAAAGGATACTTTACCTAAGCGTGTACGAGCATTACAGCTTACCATCCAGTCTAACCTTCCTGCTCAGATTCGAGATGCCCAGGCCGAAGCATTGAAAGCAGAGAACATCAGGGCTGAGTCCCTACGAGGATCGAGGCAGCGGCTAGAACAAAAGGAAGACGGTGCCTACTATGTTAACGGACGCATCTGGGTTCCATTTTATGGCAACTTACGCGAGCTTGTGATGGATGAAGCACATAAGTCTCGTTATTCTGTACACCCTGGTTCAGACAAGATGTACCACGACCTCAAGACTACGTATTGGTGGCCTGGCATGAAAGCCCACATAGCAACCTATGTCAGTAAGTGCTTGACTTGTGCGAGAGTCAAGTCTGAATATCAGAAACCATCAGGCCTACTTCAACAACCGGAGATCCCGAAATGGAAATGGGAGCAAATTTCCATGGATTTCGTTACCGGCCTGTCCAGATCTCAACGCGGAAACGATACCATTTGGGTGATCGTAGATCGATTAACCAAGTCTGCACATTTTCTGGCCATCAAGGAAACGGATAAGTTTTCTACTCTTGCAGACATTTACCTAAAGGAAGTGGTATCAAGGCACGGAGTGCCCATCTCTATTATATCTGATCGTGACGCACGTTTTACTTCTGAACTGTGGCAAGCAATGCACAAGTCCTTTGGCTCACGTTTAGATATGAGCACCGCTTATCACCCGCAGACGGATGGGCAATCTGAACGCACCATCCAAACCCTTGAAGACATGCTTAGGGCATGTGTAATCGATTTTGGTAATGGCTGGGAAAGGCACCTCCCGCTAGTGGAGTTTTCGTACAACAACAACTACCACACCAGCATCCAAGCCGCTCCGTTTGAGGCATTGTACGGACGCAAATGCCGATCACCTCTCTGTTGGGCAGAAGTTGGCGACAGCCAAATCCCTGGCCCATAACTTATGGTAGATACCACCGAGAAAATTGCTCAGATACGACAGCGAATGGCGGCAGCTCGTGACCGTCAGAAAAGCTACGCTGATAAGGGAAGAAAACCACTCGAGCTCCAGGTTGGGGATCGAGTGCTACTCAAAGTCTCACCTTGGAAAGGTGTAGTCCGCTTTGGCAAACAAGGCAAACTCAATCCGCGGTATATCGGACCATTCGAAGTCATTGAGAAAATTGGTACGGTAGCCTACAGGTTGAATCTACCCGAAAAACTCAGCGGAGTTCACAACGTATTCCACGTGTCAAATCTGAAGAAGTGTCTGTCAGATGAGACCTTCATAGTCCCTCTCAAGGAACTCACAATCGACGACCAGCTGTGATTCGTCGAGGAACCAGTAGAGATTACTGATCGAGATGTTAAGATTCTCAAGCACACAAGAATACCTCTCGTTCGAGTTCGTTGGAATGCTCGTCGTGGCCCAGAGTATACCTGGGAACGAGAAGACCAAATGAAACTCAAGTATCCCCAACTGTTTAAGAAAAACGCAACCACTACTGAGGCTGAAGCTACCGCAGAATTTCGGGACGAAATTCCAAATCAACGGGGGGATGATGTGACACCCCAGGAAAATCAGGAAAACAACGCAACTTAACTAGCTTCCTCAGTAACCACGTGCTAAATTTCGGGACGAAATTCTCTTAACAGGGGGAGAATGTGACAACCCTCAAAATCCTATGTATTCCGTACAATTTATTATTGATAATTAAAGTGTTTGACGACTGTGTGGAATTACTTAACTGCTTTCTGATATCTGTGTTATGCTTACACGTACTTGTTAAATGTACTAATAGTGTACAGAAAGGTCACTAAATAGTCCGTTATATTTTCCTAAGTGTTAGAAATTAATAACGTTACAAAAATATATAAATAGGACGCTTTACGGATTAATTAAGCACTTTAACGGAACAGTATCAAACCGAACAACCGGATATTACCCGGAACACTAAAATATTGCAAGAAACATTGTTTCACTTTTTCTGAGTTAGTTAGGGTCCCCGAACACCCTAACACCCTTCGTATTATAACATATATAATAACACACAAACTATATCATTGGGTTCCAACTAAATTAGTAACTACTTACATTACATCCCAACCCTATACCCCCCCCCCCCACCTTACGGATTACAAGAATGATATCCCACCATTGATTTTCTTTAATTGTTTAATGGGATTGTAGTGTACTAAAGGAGCATTAAACCTAGTGGGTATTAGAGTGTTGGAGTATTATAAATTTAACCACAAGTCATTATTCACTCATATCTTCACAAACATCAAACTTGGAAAACTCCCTCTTCCTTCTTCTTGCTTTGTTCTCGGCAGCCCCATCATCACCACACCACCATCATTACTTGATAATTTTCAAGCATTTCACAAGCACACAAAGGTGTTAGAAGGTCGACAACGAAGCTCGGTGCACTCGGAAACTCAAAGACCTCTCTAGATTGCTTTTATCCACCACCTTTACGCCTTTGATCTTCCCTAGCCTCGAGCTAGTAGTAAGTGACTCTAAACATCTTCTTGATCTATTCTAAAGTGGTTAATAAGAGTTTCGTCGGTTGAAAATCACTAACATATAAGATCACCAACTAAAAGTCTACTAAAGTGATGAACAAGGTGGTTAATGGATGAATATGTATGTAAATCATGTAGATCTTGTGTGATTATGATGATTGGGTGATTATCTGATGCTTTACTGAATGATATTAGTATATGATGTTGTTGTGGTCACTAAACTTGTTAAAGGAATCGATCGAACACGATTTAGAAGGTTAAACACAAAAGAATCAGAATCTGTCTAACTTTTACAGCCCACTTCTGTTGGCTGTAAACAGGTCTTAAACTCAACGAAAAATCGATATTTTGAATCTAAAATATGTTATTATGAAATACGGTTCTAATGGCACCGGAATCGTAATTTTTGGACTCCGTTTACTATTTTTAAAGTGTTAATTTGTAACAGCTACTTAAGCTGAATTTTGACAGCAATAAATGGGTGTCGTACTTTCAGTCATAACCTGAGTTTTGTGATGAATCGGACCATGAAAATTTTACTGTAGATGAAAACTGAAGTATTTGTAATTACCCCACTGGAATTTCGCAAATCGGACTTACGATGAATTTTTAATAAATTGTTTCGTGGACTGTGGTCAGAAATACATAAATCTGAGTTCAGTCCCGAATATGAATTTTTATAAAATGTGGGTAATGAACCGGACCCCGATATTTTTACACAATAAAATATGGAATGTTTATGACGTTCTATAAAAATTTGGGAATTTTTGGAATAATCTAACTATTTTATTTAAATGTCCGAAAACAGCCAGTTTGAGTAGTAATGCTGAATTGACATAAGTTGTGACTTGCGTGTCTAAATGTCAAGTATGCTATCTGTGAATGATTTGACATGTTATATATGTTATGTGCATTATCGTATGTTTGATTTTGAGTGGGGAATGGACGGGAAACTTAGATGGGCATAAACCGTTACAGTGATGCATGTTGTGTGATAGATACGTGTAGGAACTTTATGTTCTATTTGAAAGCCACTAAATGACTAACTGGTAAATCATACTAGGACGTGATTGACCGACCTTGACTGTTAGCTATATTGAGAATCTAACCGAGCAAACCGAGGTGAGTTCACACACTTTCTAAGGCATGGGATTCCCGGTGGTTTGGGAATGGGTTAAAGAATTAAAACTAAATCTACATATCCTCCTTGGGTAGGATATGTACGGCCATCCTCCATAGAGCGGATGCCAGTATTAATCCTACGAATTCTCCTGGTGCAGAATACGTACGTTCGTCCTCCTGGTGCAGGACAACAACCTTAAAAACTAGCTAGACAAAACTCTATCATGAAGTCCCTCAATTTATATCGACTTAATCGCCGAGGCCAATGGCGAGCGGGTCATTAGTTAATAGCGCTATTAGGTTTAACAAACCTCACACCGTGCCAGTCGGACGGGCGTGTACTAATGGACTATGGCAGATTGTCAGTGATGATAGACACTGATATAGGGCACAACTTATTTGCGTAGCAGTCGATATCATTCCGTCTAGTAGTTCAAACGGGGAAAACCCCCACTGATCATGGTTATGGATTGGGTAAAGAAAAAGAGAAATGGTTAAACATACTTTCAACTACGGGGTAACCCCCACGGCAAATAAGCCAACGAAAGTCAAACCACGTTTTCAGAAACAACTTAAAACTAAACAACCAAACGTGAACTCACTCAACTTTGTTGTTGACTCGTTGTTACATGCCTTACAGGTCGCTAAATGCTTGGAGCTTGCACTTGAAGGAGTCGTTGTGGTGTACGGACTGTTATGTTCCGTGCTTAATGTATAAATCCTTATGAACTTACTAAACTAGCATTTTGAAACTTTAACTTATGAACTATGGACTTATGCTTTTGAACTCACGTTTATGCTTCCGCTGTTTAAACCAAACAAGGTTAACTAGCTTTGGTCACCAATCGTATTATGTTTGGTTTTATTTACTTAATTGTGTTGTTCAATATGATTGGTGGCTCGATCCTGGTCATGTCACGCCTCCAAGCGGTGATACTCCGCATGGTGGATTTTGGGAGTGTGACGTATAACCTGTACACGGGGCCGTGTTCACTGAACACGGGGCCGTGCTGCAGATTTTTCATAAACACCCAGTAACAGTAGCTTAAACATGGGCCGTGCTCACTGAACACGCCCCGTGCTCAACGAAATCAGTAAATTTAATTAAAACGCCCAGATACAGATCCTGAACACGGGGCCGTGTCCACTGAACACGGGGCCGTGTCCATCCTCTGTTTCCGTTTTTATTTTTGTTTTCTGATCTCGAGACTCGGTTGTGGTCTACTGAGTGATTCTTATGGATCAATACTCAGGAGGTTACAACTACACCTATGATGAGGATGATTATAGGGGTAATTATTGCACTAATTGTCGTAACTCACGCTCGGTTCAATACAATCACTCATATCAACCATCCAATTCATATACCTACTATGAGGAGCCCAGGTACGAGCCATCAACTTCATACACATCCTGTGAAGACCAAAGGTATGAACCTCCTCCCTCATACTCATATTTTGATGAACCAAGGTATGAGCCTTCATACTCATACTTTGAGGAACCAAGATATGAGCCACCACCTTCGTATGCTTATTATGAGGAACCATGGCGTGAACAACCCACCTCATATGAGTATTATGAAGAACAAAATTACGAACCTTATCCATCATATGCTTACAATGAAGAACAATGGTGCGAACCATCAACTTCATATGGGTATTATGAGGAACAAAGGGTCGAACAACCGGATTCAAGCTTAGAAAATACCGATTCTTTTTCTATAACCGAAGTAACCGATAGGATATTAGAACACATAAGAGTTATCGATCGATGTATAAAAGAAGCTCGCGCAAGGGAAGAGGAGTCCCGCGTAAGAGAAGAATTAAAAAAGGAAGAGATAACTGAAAGTGTTAAAATGGAAGAACAAATAAGTGAAAAACCGACACATGAGTTAAACAACGAAAAAGGTGAGTCCGACAACGTTAAAATTCAAGAAGAGTCTAATTTTGAAGAAATTAATCTCTTGTCACCTTCTTTTGAAAATCATTGTTTAGTACCCACTCATGCTAAGTTTTTAAAAGAGTTAAACACTAACACTAAAATTGACGAAACGGTAAGTGTTAAGTTAACTAATGATCAAACTTCGCTAATAAAAGAAGACCCATTTGAAATTAACATTACACCGGTTCCATGTTTCTTTCAAAATTCGTTTATTATTAATGTCACCATCGATAAAGATCTTTGTGTTAACATAATGCCTAACTACATTTTCGAAAAATTAAGTATTAGTGATTTTTCTCCACTTCAAATACCCATTTTTCTATCCAATCGGAAAGTAATAAAATCAATCGGTATAGTTGAGGATGTCTTGGTTCAAGCAAATCAAATGGTAATCCCAACCGACTTTGTCATCCTCGATGACGCTCCTCTAGTGTTGGGGCGACCATTTGTAAAAACACACGAAGCTTTGAAAAACCGGAAGTTCAACAATCTACCTCTTCAATTAGGGGCATTTAAATGAAGTGTCAATCTCGAACGGTCAATGAAATATCCATTCGGCAATAATGACCCCCTAATTGAAGATGAAGATGAACCACCCGATACAAGTGAAGAGATTGACCACTTTGTTGAAGAAGAGGTCGCCATAGAACAAACTTTTAAAGTTCTTGATCGAAATGAGCAACCAAATAAGGAGTCTCCTAAAGACCCACCACTTGAGCTCAAAGAACTTCCAAAAGGTTTGGAATATGCTTTTCTAGACAAAGAGGGAAATTTACCTGTAATTATTTCGTCTAAATTAGATAGTTTAGAAAAAGAAAAATTAATTAGTCTTTTGAAAAAACATAAAAATGCAATAGCTTGGAAACTTGTAGACATAAAAGGAATTAGTCCTTCTATGTGCACACACAAAATTTTGATGAATGATGACTACAAATCAGTTATACAACCACAACGTCGAGTAAATCCAAATGTTCAAGAAGTGGTTAAAAACGAGGTCATCAAACTACTTGACGCCGGACTTATCTACCCTATCTCCGATAGTCCTTGGGTGAGTCCCGTCCAAGTAGTTCCAAAGAAAGGAGGTATGACGGTAATAACTAACGAAAAGAATGAACTAATACCAACAAGAACCGTCACAGGATGGAGAGTTTGTATAGATTATAGACGATTAAATGAAGCAACAAGAAAAGACCACTTTCCTTTGCCCTTCATTGATCAAATGTTAGAAAGATTTTCCGGTCATAAATTTTACTGTTTCTTGGATGGTTTTTCAGGTTACTTTCAAATCCCGATAGCACCCGAAGACCAAGAAAAGACAACTTTCACATGTCCCTATGGAACTTTTGCTTATCGACGCATGCCGTTTGGTCTATGTAATGCCCCAACAACATTCCAACGTTGCATGGTAGCCATCTTCCATGACATGACAGAAAAGACAATGGAAGTCTTCATGGACGACTTTTCTATCTTTGGGGATTCATACGACCAATGCCTCGATAACCTTGAACGAATGCTATCCCGATGTGAGGAAACTAACCTCGCCCTTAATTGGGAAAAATGCCATTTCATGGTGACAGAGGGAATAGTACTCGGTCACAAGATCTCAAGCGAAGGAATGGAGGTGGATCGAGCCAAAATAGATACCATTTCTAGATTACCACCTCCATCCTCCGTAAGAGCTATCAGAAGTTTCCTAGGGCATGCCGGATTCTATAGACGATTTATCAAAGACTTTTCAAAAATCTCGAGGCCTCTAACAAAATTACTTGAAAAAGATGCCCCTTTCATCTTTGACAAGGATTGCAATCAAGCATTTCTAACCTTAAAGAAAATTTGGAGCTGTCTTGGGACAAAGAAAAGAAAAAGCATTTCCACCCAATTTATTATGCTAGTAAAACACTTAATGATACACAAGAAAACTACACAACAACTGAAAAAGAACTACTAGCTGTGGTATTTGCTTTTGATAAATTTCGTTCTTATCTTGTTCTTTCTAAAACTATAGTCTATACAGATCATGCAGCCATTCGATATCTCTTCAAGAAGCAGGACGCAAAACCACGTTTGATTAGGTGGATTCTACTCCTCCAAGAATTCGACATTGAAATCAGAGACAAAAGAGGAGCAGAAAATACCGCAGCAGATCATCTTTCGCGCTTAGAAGACCCAGCTTTGGAGGCAACCAGGGACGAGCAAATCAACGAAAAATTTCCAACAGAGTCCCTGGAAATGGTGGAATATAAGGAAGAGCCATGGTACGCCGACTATGCTAACTACCTAGCTAGCGGTATAGTCACAAGAGGATGGTCACATTATCAAAGAAAAAAATTATTTGCCAATGTGAAACACTATTTTTGGGAAGATCCATATCTTTTCAAAATGTGTGCCGACCAACTCGTCCGACGATGCGTACACGGTAGCGAATCACGAAGAATTCTTCGCCATTGTCATGAAGGTCCATACGGAGGACATCATGGTGCCCCTAGTACCGCACGAAAGGTATTTGATTCAGGATTTTATTGGCCAACCATTTACAAAGACGCCCAAAGTCTTGTCAAGACATGTGATGCTTGCCAAAGAACAGGTAATATTTCTTCCAAAAACGAGATGCCACAAAATGGCATTCTTGTTTGTGAAATTTTTGATGTGTGGGGACTCGACTTTATGGGACCTTTCCCACCATCGAAAGGAAACAAATATATACTTGTGGCAGTAGACTACTTGTCTAAATGGGCCGAGGCTGAGGCACTTCCAACAAATGATGGAAGAGTCGTGGTGAGATTTCTGAAAAAATTATTCTCTCGTTTTGGCACACCTAAAGCATTAATAAGTGATAGAGGTACCCATTTTTGCAACCATCAACTTGAAATTTTTTTAACAAGATACGGGGTCTATCACCGGGTCTCAACAACATATCACCCTCAAACAAACGGACAAGCCGAAGTGACTAATAGAGGTTTAAAAAGGATACTCGAAAGTATACTCACAGTGCGTATTTAGCGAGAATACAACTTGATTGAGTCGGTTGCGAGTACGTCTGCGTTAATCATCGAAGGATATAGTAAACGATGCACGGTTAAGCGAGAATAGCCTTGAAAAGTCATTTATTTGGTCGGATGGTGCCCATCCGTCCGGATGACATGTGATCCGTCCGGATGACATGTGATCCGTCCGGATGACATGTGATCCGTGCGGATGACATGTGATCCGTGCGGATGACACGTCTGTTTCGCATTATGAACACTGTTTTTGAGTGTTTATCGGAAGGAATACGTGCGGAGTTACCGGGACAGTGTAATTTCGCACTAACACTTGAAATTCCATCAGTTCCGACCCGCTCTAATGGCCGGGAATCACCCCGCTCCATCAGAACTGGTCGTTCTTGACGGTTTCTCTGGTTTAGCTCGAAATCGCACAGTTGCTTGGTTGAATACATAGATTTAGGTGAGATTCGTTATCATAACATGTGGAAATCACTCAGAATGTTTTTCCCTTTATTGAGCATTTCCCTTGCCTTCCTCCATTCCAAATGAGCATTTCCCTTTATTGAGCTTCATATTGATGCTGCGCAGAGTATGGAATGTTTTTTTCGATATCATTGAGCATGGTATCTTCCTCCATGCTCATGATGACTAGGTCTGCGCAAGTTCTGCGCAAGTTCTGTTGTATGTTGTGGCCCGACAGGTACTTGCGCTTCTGCGCAAGTTCTGTTGTATGTTGTGGCCAACAGAGCTTGTTGCTGGTCATACCAGGCATGGAGGTTCATGCATGGAGGTATCACAGAATCATACTGTGAAAGATCTTGTGCGAACGTAAGGGATGCGCCCCCTTGCGTCGATGTGCCAACGTGGCCAGCATTTAGGGCTGGGGGGTGTTCCCCATGGGCCCTGGGTTTGCGGGGTTTAGGCTATCCCCGGTAGTATTGTTTAGACGATCAAACATGATCTTGGGAAAGAAAAGGGATGTGGAAAAAAGTGCTAAGAGTAGCGGTGGGCGCCAATGATGAAACAATGGTTAACCAAGGTGGTTAACTCACTAGTCTCGTCAAGTAGGGTTAATCCCTTATTTCCAAGGATCGCTGGCTGGATCGTCCGCTGGTTGATCTCCTGCACAAGGAAACAAACCGTGACTCGTAACAAGGAGAATGGGGTGGGGGTGCTCCTTGTTACCACTCTCCGGCGTGAGAATCAGTAATTTGCTTGGGAAGCAAAGTATAATAGTAGTAGTAGTAGTAGTAGTAGTGAGATAGTTGTGAAGAGATACATCAAACCTAGTTTGGGATGGGTATTTATAGCCGAGGAGTGAAGAAGGGTAGTTGAGTAGCTAGTCTGACATCGCACAGTCTCCTGCAGGTGTGTCAGACATGTCGGTTACGGTGGTTATGCCACGTCCTGCTGTGGTGTCAGTCTGTTGCTTGCATGTGGGCTGACATGTAACTATCCTCAGTGTCACTTGCACTGTAATGTCAGACCCACTTGGCTTGTAGGCAGGATGCGGTGTCGGGCCGCATCGCTACTTGCGGTAACTGATGTTGTTCCTGCGTTCTTGTTCTGGCCAAGACGTATAAGGGATGCGGTGCCATGCCGCATCGCCGCTTGGTGACTGTTACTGTTGTCCAGATCCCTTGTTGTGACGAAAATGTTCATAGGATGCGGTGCTAGGCCGCATCGCTGTGCGTCACATCCGTTCCGTACTTAAGGTAAGTCTTCTCATCACTGGATAGATTGGTTTCGACTGCTGTGTTCGCGCGTGCCCGCACGGACACAGATAAGTTCTTGCTGGTGGGGGTTTTTGATAAGGGTAATGGTCACTCGCAGTCATGCTGACGCGAGATCTAGGACCATACCCCTTCAGACGCCGACTGGGGGGGGATGGCGGCGCCAGAGCAGGACGTGAGGGTGACGAACTCCATACTGCAAAGCCTCAAAGGTGTAAATAATAGTGTTCTTTCACAAGGGTTTAGACTTTAGAGTCCAACGGACAAAAGTATAGACTTAGGGGCTGTTTGGCAACTTCTGAATAATTAAGTGCTGAACTAATAATTGGTCTGAATCATAGTGCTGAACCATTAAGAGCCGGTATAATACTTAACCATTCAAAGGCAAATGTCTGATCAATTCATATTAGATGTTTAACTATCCAGACTCTGTATAATGCTTAACCATTCAGATGTAAATGTCTGAGCCATTCAGATATCTACTCGCGAAACGATTTGAACTATTAAGAGGTAAACAAACAGCCCCTTAGAAGTATAATTAGAGTCTGTGTGAGTTCGTGTTCTAAAACCAAGTTTAAATCTATACTTTTATGTATTGATAGCATATCTGCTCTTGCTAGCGAATTAATTTTACGTGTGATATACTAAGAAACACATCATAAAATAAGAATACGTTAATTAGATTTGAGCATGTGCCTCTTATATTCAAGCAATGTTGCAGAAGTCGGATTAGGCGGCCGATTAATCGGCGCCTAGGCGGTAATCGGTGAACCATCGCCTAAAAAGTTGCAAATCGGTTAAAAAAATCGGTCCCGGTAAAAAACGGTCAAAATCGGACCTAGTCGGAGTAAATCGGAAGAAATCGGACCCAGAAATTTATACTCACTTAACCCGAATTTTTTAGTCGATCCATGGTTTTAAAGGGTTATACTTCATAATTTGTAACCCTAATTCACTCAGCCGTCAAAGATTGTAAAGAAACTTACCAGAGACACTCCCATATTCCGACTCCGCCGCACACCTCCATCCATCGACATCGACGACGACCTTAGTCTTCTTCTCCGACGACCTTACTCTTCTTCTCCGGCGAAGAAGAAGATGAAAGGAATACGGGGATTAGGGTTTGTGTTTTGCTTTTGTATCTGATGAAGAAGAAGAGATGGGGAGCGGTAAACAACGTATGATAGAAAGTGGGGATGATTAGGGTTATTTAAGTTTGGGTATTTTAACATATAACCCCCTCCATCTTTATTAGTTTATATTTAGTCCCCATACTTGTGAATTTATATATTAAAAATATAAAATTAATGGTATATGTATATAAATTCATAAAATTATACATATAAAGTCCATTCTGACTAATCCCTACTAATCCCGATTAATCCCTAGGCGGTACCTCACCGCTCGACTAGCGCCTAGCGCTTTCTACAACATTGTATTGAAGTATTTTTTTTTGTTTCATAATTAGTTTTCAGCTCTCAATAACAAACTGATACATCGAAACAGAACGTAAATAAGTAACAAACTGCGCCGTTAGCCCCTTTTTAATAGCAAAACTAAGTTTAAAAAAAACTAAATTCATAGATCTTGGAATCATAACTTTATTATGCATGATTCAATTAGAGTCTGTCTATTGAGTAGCTTATAATAAATAATAAGTGTAACTACATTCATCCCTTATAATAAAAGACAAGTGTAATTTTGATTTTTTTTATTATCATTGAATAAAAAATATATACGAGTAAAAGTAGATATATAATTATAAGAGTAAATTACCATTTTAGTATTTAAGGTTTGGTTTAAAATGCAACTTTAGTGCAAATAGTTTTTTTCCTCTCATCTGAGTCTCTAATTTTTCTCATTTTTTACCATTTTCATTATCTGGCTTAACTCCATCTAAAATATCCATTTATGTTAGGGTTATTTTTGTCATTATAAAAAAACTTTTATGATTTGCCATTTTGATCCACCTATTTTGTAATACCCCACCGTAACTCGGGTGATTGCGTACAATTAATACACTTAGAGCGAAAGCAAACTGAACTTTGATTTAAACTTATAGTTGTCTGAATACAAAACATTATTTATTTACAAACTCATAACAAGTAAGAACTTATTGGTCTTCTAAGCTCCATAATTGCCAAGTGGTTCCTATAGCTGCCTCATAACTCACCTGATATAAGTATACTCAAAACGATGTCAACTATACGCTGGTGAGCTGAAACTATACAATATTATAAACACATATCACAATTTACATTATATGCATACACAATATTGGTCTGTGACCAAATTATACTCATGTTTGTTACACCCCAACCGATGGCGGAATCATCGGGGCGCGACACTGAGCGAAACAGATTATCCAAGAGAATCCATAACACTATTAGTGACAATATAATTAATGTTCATGTCCCATACCATAAACTTATAAAGCATAAATAGTTCCGACAACTCAGATTTTTATTGAATGACGTTTCTAGACCCCCTACTTCGTTCATCTAACAAGCACAGCATAACATCCTAAACACCTATCACATACGTAAAATAAAGGTCAATATACATAGTGTAAAGGTGAGCATACAAGTTTAATAACACATAGTATAGCGAAATCGTTTTACGCATAACTAGCATGTAACACGTAGAAATGTGAAGCAAGTAGGCTATCGACAATGAAGTATACAACCGACATGAATGCGAGTTGTAGAATGCGCAACATATTATCACCACTGTGACCATGTGAAGCAATAACCTTAACAACCCCTGTCCATGACAAGTGCTGAGTCCAAACTATAGTACTATCGTTGCTAAGGTGTCAGGCAAACAAACACTGTGTAAACATAACATACAAGCATTCATCGAGTCACGTATAAAATGCGAGAGCGGTTTGCATTTAAAAGTGTTTGCATTGTGTGTTCGATGTGATTTAAATATAGGTAACGTATGTAACACCCAAAAGTGCGTAAAGCAAAAAGGGTTCGAGTATACTCACTGAGCGTGTTTAGTAAATAAACACTTCCTTGGATTGAAGGGAGCGCTTGAAGGTTAGCCCGATCAGAGAACGATAGCGTAAGCGTTGGACAGTGCGTAACAGTGCGTCGGGAGATAGGTAATCGGATGATGGTCCGATCAGATGACCGTCCGGACGGATGATCATTCGGGCGGATGACCATTCGGTCGGAGGGTCGTTCGATGGAGTGAGTGTGGTTGTGAAATGTTTTGAACTTTGAAGTTTTCGTTGTAGCATTTTGAAAAGTGTGGAGTATTTCCATATGTCAGGTCATCCGGTCGGATGTTGATTCGTTTGAAAGTTGGCATTCTTTGAAGTTTTGAAAATTGTTTAAGTGTTGAAGTTCACCAATCACCTGGTCGAATAGCCATCCGATCGGATGGCTATTCGATCGAGCAACTGTTTTGTTTGAAGAACTTTGTAAAAATTTGTTAAGTCGAAAGTTTTGCAGTTAAACGGAGACGGTATGACGACGTGTCAAAAAACGGAAACAACACCAAGTTTAGCTCAGCCGATCGGATGGGAACCACCCCATTCGATCAGGCTCAACTGTTCAAGAAGAAGTTCCATGTTCAACCCGTGAATCGGTCGTCTCCTCGATAGAAATCCATTCTCAGCCCGGTTCACTACTAGAGAATGAGTAGAACACCCGAACGAGTCTGGATTCCATCGATTTTCGAGTAAAAGTGAAAAATGTTGAAGAGAAGTTTGAAAAACATCTTCCAATTGTTTCAATCTCGTGAGGTTTGTGTAAAATAGTATGGAAATCTTTTAGATCTGCACACACTTTGATGAGACGAGGTCACACAACAGTTTCCATCGGAAACCGAGGTGACATCACCTTCAAAGAGTCCAAATCAGGCGATTTCTTGGTGAAAAAGTAAGATTTGATGGTGTAGATGATGAGAAAGTGTGAAATGAAGATGGGAGTACAATATTTAGAGTGAGAACTTACAAGAATCGCAAGGAATCGAGAGAAAAGAGCTTGAGAGTGCGCGGGTCGGACGGAGCTATCACATCAATGAACAGTTGATGTGACAGTAGGGTATTTATAGGGGGAAAGGGTGAAAGGTGGTGTAGAGTTAAGCGGTCGGATAGCCGTTCGATCGGACAGCCATCCAATCGGATGGTCATCCGGTCGGATGTCCATTCGACCGGTTGGTCATTCGGTCGGTTGTCTTGAGCGAGTTAGTTTTCAGACTTTCGTTTAGTGCGTTGAGCATTGCTTTGCGTTTAAACGAGTTGCGGGTAAGCGATGCGATAGTATTACACATTAGTTACACAAATAACATAATCAACCTAACAATCATAAAAGTAATCTGCATTTCGAGTTGCGATGCGATTGCCATAGAGTTGCGATTGCGTTTGCGAATAACATCCCAAAACATATATTAAGCACACGCACAAGTAACACATAATAACATGCACACATAGTAACACATAGTACAATAACCATAACTGCGATTCGAATTGCGATGCGGTATCGATGTGATAGCGTTTAGTAGAATAGTGTTTAGTTGCATTTATCGCATTGTTACTTCACATATTAATAATTCGTACTTTAAAACAACGTTACTTAACACATATCAATTATCGAGTCTGCGAGTACAAGCAATATTTAAGGAAGAAATGTCAGATCTAAGTAAGACCTGACGTTGACTTTGACTTTGACTTGTACTTTGACTTTCCTTTGACCTTGACCCGGAAAGTCGGGTTGTTACAGCCTCCCCTACTTTAGGAAATTTCGTCCCAAAATTAAGGCGCATGCGTAACGAAGAGTTGTGGATACTTAGCCTTCATATCACTCTCGATTTCCCAGGTGAACTCGGCGCCGCGTTTGCCTTCCCAACGAACTTTCACTATATGGATGCGGGAGCGTCGGAGTTTCTTGGTCTCTTGGTCCATGATCTCGACTGGCTTTTTCACGAAGTGTAATGTTTCGTCCAGTTGTAAATCCTCAAGATGAACATGTAAATTCTGGTCGGCTAGACACTTTTTGAGGTTCGAAACATGGAAAGTTGGATGTACGTTGCTGAGTTCCTCCGGTAATTCGAGTCAGTAGGCCACTTTGCCAATTCTTTCCAGAATCTTAAAGGGTCCAACGTATCGAGGAGCTAGCTTTCCTTTCTTGCTGAATCGGACCACCCCCTTCCAAGGTGCAACCTTTAGGAGTACGTGATCACCAACGTCAAATTCAAAGAGCTTGCGGCGTTTATCGACGCAACTCTTTTGACGACTCCGAGCTTTCAGGAGATTGTCTCATATCTGGAGGATTTTGTTAGTCGTTTCTTGCAATAACTCAGGACCGGTAATTTGCGCATCTCCGATCTCGTGCCATACAATAGGCGATCGACATTTTCTTCCATATAATGCCTCAAATGGTGCCATTTGAATGCTAGAGTGATAACTGTTGTTGTATGAGAATTCGACTAAAGGTAAATGCGAATCCCAATTACCATCAAAATCTATAACGCACGAGCAAAGCATGTCTTCAAGGGTGCGAATCGTGCGTTCAGTCTGACCGTCGGTCTGGGGATGGAAAGTAGTACTAAGATTGAGAGTCGTACCTAGAGCAGATTGAAAAGTTTCCCAGAGGAGCGAAGTGAATCGACCGTAGCGGTCAGATATGATGTCACGAGGTGTCCCATGTCGACAGATGACTTTGCCGGTATAGATTCGTGCTAATCGTTCACCTTAAAGTCTTCTCGTATCGGCAGAAAGTGGGCAAATTTAGTAAGACGATCAACGATATCCCAAATGCTATCGTGACCTGATGGCGTGCGCGGGAGTTTCGTAATGAAATCCATAGCTATACTCTCCCATTTCCACAAAGGGATCTCGGGTTGTTCGTGTAAGACAGAGGGTCGTTGATGTTCAGCCTCAACCTTCGAGCAGGTTAGGCATTTCGAAACGTAGAGAGCGATATCCTTCTTCATTCCAGCCACCAATACCTGGCACGCAAATCCTGGTACATCTTTTCGGCACCGGGATGAATGGAATATCGAGATTTGTGGGATCCGTCTAGCAAAATCTCTCGGAGATTATTGCGATTGGGAATCCAAATTCGGTCGAGATAGTGAAATATGTCGTTAGGCTTATTCAATAGTTGGTTTTCGGATCCAAGAATGCGTTCTTCCTTCAAGGTGCGTTCGGCGAAACAGGCATGTTGAGCATAGCGAATAAGAGCTTCGAGGTTATGTTGGGCTAGAACGTTACGAACGCTATGTAAATAGCTTCGTCGGCTAAGAGCATCGGCAACGACATTCGCTTTGCCTGGATGGTAGCGAATCTCGCAGTCGTAGTCATCGATAAGTTCAACCCATCTACGTTGGCGCATATTAAGTTCTTTCTGATTTAAGATGTGTTGTAGGCTCTTGTGGTTGGTGAAGACCGTACACTTTGTACTATACAGGTAGTGTCGCCAAATCTTTAATGCAAAAACAACTGTACCGAGCTCGAGATCGTGGGTTGTATAGTTCTTCTCGTGAACCTTGAGCTGTCGAGATATGTACGCGATAACCTTGTCCCGTTGCATAAGAACACAACCAAGACCGAGGTTAGTGGCATCGCAATAGACTACAAAGTCTTCATATCCATCGGGTAGCGCAAGCACAGGAGCGTTGCAAAGCATACGCTTGAGAGTTTGAAAGGTTTCCTAATGTTCGGTTCCCCAAACAAAAGGCTTGTCTCCCCCAAAATCCACACGCGGAGTATCACCGCTTGGAGGCGCGACTGACCAGGATCAAGCCACCAATCATGTTGAACATATCAAGTAATAAGTAAAATTCAACCACACAATATGAAAGGTGTTTCAAATCACAAACGTAATTAAGTGTTTAGCGGAAGCAAAATTGTAAAAACCCAATGTAAGTATTAAGTAAGAAATAAAGTAGTGTTCTTAGAATGGCACACACTGCCATGTCTCACAACGACCGCGCCTCCCTGTGCAAGCTCCATTAGTACCTAACGACCTGCAAGGCATGTAGCAATGAATCAACAACAAAGTTGAGCGAGTTCACAGTTGGTTGTTTGGTTATAGCATATGTTTCGTAAATCGTATGTTCGTTTTGTAAACCATGTATCGTATTAATTCGTATCGCGGTCTCCCAGACATGTTTGCGAAGAGTAGTGGGGGCTTCCCATGTGTTACTAGACCACGCGTATCGACTGCTATGAAAATGTAAGAGGTGCCCTAAGTCAATGTCTATCAGCATTGACCCTTTGCCCATAGTCCATTAGTACACGCCCGTTCGGACGACACGGTGTGAGGTTTGTTAAACCTAATAGCGCTATCTACTAATGACCCGCTCGCCATAGGCCTCGGCGATTAAGTCGATAATTGAGGGACTTAAAGTGATAGAGTGATGGTCTTATGGTCGTACGTATCCTGTTGTATGGGGAATACGCAAGTTTGTAGTTACCGTTGTGTACGTAGGTTTTACGTACATACCCTTCAATCCGAGGACAATAAAAAGTAGTTTAATAGTAATGATAATACGAGTAGTTATCCAATCCCATTCCCAACCCTTGGGAATCCCATGCCTTGGAAAGAGTGTGAACTCACCTTGGTTTGCTCGGTATGCTAAATTATGTGCTCACAAGTAATCAGTCAAGTCCTATAGTATGCACGTATATTCAATCAGTTCAAGTTCGTAAAGTTTCACATGCATTCAATATCACAGGGTGTGTTTGGCAGTTAGCATCATTTATCACGTAAGCAGTTAACATACATAACAAAGTTAACAGACTAAACAAAATCAATATACTTAACAGGATACTAACAGGTTACTGTGCCAGAATACACACAAACTCATATGTGACGAAATCACTTTTGGACGAAAACCCAAGGCGACGAAATCCAAGGGTTTTCGTCGAGTTGTTGAATGGCGAAAACACTAAGTGTTTTCGTCTAGTTCCCTACATCACAACAGTTACGCAACAACTCCGAATCTACGAAATCATCTAACAGTTGCAATTTAGATCAACATACATATCAATCAACACCAATGGGGTTTAATCATTAAAACATCATTTATACATAACAATCACACGCTCCACTAGTCTACGTGCAATCTGATCCAGCTAAGCCCATTAATCCTATGCGGCCCAACTAACATGGACATAACCTATTTCCAATTTAGCTCATTCATACGATCATGAATCAGATTATTATGTGGATATTCTAGATTTCAAACTGTTCAATCACATGCCCATAATTCTAAACCAAAATCATACAATAATATCCCATGTTACGTCAGATTATATTTCGGTTTGTGTGGAAACCCTAGTCATTGATTAACGAGAGCATCTAACATATTATATCCACTCAAAAGACACAAACCACAACCACATAATCACTGACAATCACATGCAAACATTAATACAATGACCGACAAGCAGGAAGTGATCCTTATCCAATGACTACACATTCAAGATATCACACAACAGATCATAGAGATTTCTATCACATCCATCTATTCCATCTACCATCATTCAATCATAATAGTTAACTCATTATATCAATATCATACAATCACTAACACTTCACACTAACAGTTGATTCGTGGTAACAAGTAGATAGTTCATGGCGGATTAAATCAAATAACTATTAACAGAAGATTACTAACCCAAATAGGATGAATAACGAATATGTAAGAGTCTTCGAGGTCTCGAGACTGCCGTCGGGTACAAAGGAAAACGAGAGGGAGAATGAAAGGTGATTAGGGTTTTTGTCAGTTTCCGTTTTCGTACACCGGTTATAACAAAACCTTTTAACTGAATGCTACTGGGCCGAAGCCCATGTGTAGTTTTCGTCAGCCACCATCTTGACGAAAACACAAAGGTGTTTTCACCAAGAATGATTTCGCAAGGGGGTTTTCAGGTGAGTGTTTTCGGCTATGGGGTTTTGTTGTTAATTAAATTCACAAACACATAATTAATACAAATCACATTATTATCATACATTCAAATATAATGCACCCCAAATATATAAAACACACTTAACAAAGAAGTAGAAGGTTAAGTCAAATAGAGACCTTGAAAACTCGGGTTGTCACATTATCCCCAACTTGAAAGAAATTTCGTCCCGAAATTTAGTACGTGGTTACTGAGGAAGCTAGTTGTGTTGTGTTGTTTCCTGGTTTTCCTGGGGTGTCACATCATCCCCCCGTTGATTTGGAATTTTGTCCCGAAATTTTGTAGTAGCTTCAGCCTCAGTAGTGGTTGCACTGTTTCCGAACAACTGGGGATATTTGAGTTTCATTTGATCTTCTCATTCCCAGGTGAACTCTGGGCCATAACGGGAGTTCCAACGAACTCGAACAAGAGGTATTCTGGTGTGCTTGAGAACCTTAACACCCCGGTCCGTGATTTCAACTGGTTCCTCGACGAATCGCAACTGATCGTCGATAGTGAGCTCCTTCAAAGGAACTATGAGGGTCTCATCTGACAGACACTTCTTCAGATATGACACGTGAAAAACGTTGTGAACTGCACTGAGTTCTGCAGGCAGGTTTAGTTTGTAGGCCACCTTGCCTATTTTCTCTATGATTTCAAATGGTCCGACGTAACGCGGATTAAGTTTGCCTCGTTTACCAAAACGAACCACACCCTTCCAGGGTGAAACTTTGAGTAGCACTCGATCCCCAACTTGGAACTTGAGTGGTTTCCTGCGCTTGTCTGTGTATGCTTTCTGACGGTCACGAGTTGCCGCCATTCGTTGTCGTATCTGAGCAATCCTTTCTGTTGTGTCTACCACAAGTTCTGGGCCAGTGATTTGGCTGTCGTCAATTTCTGCCCAACAGAGGGGTGATCGGCATTTACGCCCGTACAATGCCTCAAACGGAGCGGCTTGGATGCTGGTGTGGTAACTGTTGTTGTACGAAAACTCCACCAATGGGAGGTGTTTTTCCCAGCCGTTTCCGAAGTCGATTACACATGCATGAAGCATGTCTTCTAGAGTTTGGATGGTGCGTTCAGACTGCCCGTCCATTTGCGGGTGATAAGTTGTGCTCATGTCTAAACGTGAGCCAAAAGATTTGTGCATTGCTTGCCACAGTTCTGAAGTAAAACGTGCATCACGATCAGAGATAATAGAGGTTGGCACCCCGTGCCTTGAGACAACTTCCTTAAGGTAGACGTCTGCTAAAGTGGAGAACTTATCCATTTCCTTAATAGCCAAGAAGTGTGCAGACTTTGTGAGTCGATCCACGATCACCCAAATAGTATCATTTCCACGTTGAGATCTAGGTAGGCCAGTAACAAAATCCCACTTCCATTGTGGTATCTATGGTTGTTGGAGTAGGCCCGATGGTTTCTGATATTCAGTCTTGACTCTCGCACAAGTCAAACACTTGCTAACGTAAGTTGCTATGTGAGCTTTCATGCTAGGCCACCAATACGTAGTTTTCAAGTCATGGTACATCTTATCCGAACCAGGATGTAGTGAATAACGTGACTTATGTGCTTCATCCATCACCAGTTCTCGTAAATTGCCATAGAATGGGACCCAGATACGTCCTGTTACATAGTAGGCGCCGTCTGCCTTTTGTTCTAACCGTTGCCTTGAGCCGCGTAGGGCATCAGCCCTGACGTTTTCTGGTTTCAATGCTTCTACCTGAGCATCTCGTATCTGTGAAGGAAGACTAGACCGGATGGTGAGTTGTAGTGCTCGCACACGCCTAGGTGTGGTATCTTTTCGACTCAGGGCGTCGGCCACAACATTGGCTTTGCCCGGATGGTATTTGATGGCACATTCGTAATCATTCAATAGCTCGACCCATCGACGTTGTCGCATGTTCAACTCTTTCTGCTTGAAGATATGCTCGAGACTCCTGTGATCGGTGTAGATAGTGCACTTGGTACCGTACAGGTAATGTCTCCATATCTTAAGTGCGAAAATAACAGCTCCCAGCTCCAGATCGTGTGTAGTATAGTTCCTTTCGTGAACTTTAAGTTGGCGCGATGCATAAGCAATGACCTTTTCACGTTGCATCAACACGCAACCAAGTCCCTGAATGGATGCGTTGCAATAAACCACAAAATCGTCTGTGCCCTCTGGCAATGAAAGAATAGGTGTGCTACAAAGTCTATCCTTTAAGTGATGGAATGCTGATTCCTGTGTATTACCCCAACGGTAGATAACGCCTTTCTGAGTTAGTGAGGTGGGGGGTTGTGCAATCTTGGAGAAGTCCTTGATGAACTTTCTATAGTAGCCCGCCAAACCCAAGAATTGGCGGATTTCTGTTGCTGTACGGGGTGCAGGCCAGTTCTTGATCGAGTCTACCTTGGATGGATCAACGTGTATCCCATCCTTGTTTACAACGTGGCCTAGAAAGTGGACTTCACGAAGCCAGAAGTCGCATTTCGAAAACTTAGCGTACAACTGTTCTGCTCGGAGGAGTTCCAAAATAAGTCGTAGATGGTGCTCGTGCTCCTCCTGACTCTTCGAATAGATCAGGATGTCGTCGATGAAAACAATAACAAACTTGTCAAGATAAGGCTTGCACACTCTGTTCATAAGATCCATGAAGACTGCTGGTGCATTTGTTAACCCGAATGGCATGACCAGAAACTCGTAATAGATGTAGTGTGTTCTGAATGCTGTTTTGGAGACGTCCTCGTCTGGGACTCTCAGTTGATGGTAGCCTAACCTCAGATAAATCTTTGAATAGTAGCTCGACCCTTGCAGCTGGTCGAACAAGTCGTCAATGCGTGGAAGATGATACGATTCTTTACGGTCACCTTGTTTAGTTCGCGGTAATCTATGCACATACGGAAGGTACCGTCTTTCTTCTTCACAAACAGCACTGGTGCTCCCCAGGGCGAAGAGCTAGGACGAATGAAACCCTTATCCAAGAGTTCTTGCAATTGCTTATACAGTTCTTCCATTTCGGTTGGAGCTAAGCGATAAGGTGCTCGAGCTATGGGTGCTGCTCCAGGAGCTAGCTCGATCAGAAATTCGACCTGGCGATGAGGCGGTAGCCCAGGTAATTCCTCAGGAAACACTTGAGGAAAGTCGCGTACAACTGGAATATCCTCTATCTTCTTCTCCTTCGTCGATGCATCAGTAACGAGTGCTAAAATAGCAGTGTGGCCCTTTCGCAAACACTTCTGGGCCTTAAGAAAGGAGATGATGCCCACTACAGCACCACTCTTGTCGCCTTGAATTTCGAGAGGTTCCTTGCCAGAACGGGGAATACGAACAATCTTCTCTTTGCATAGGATCTCTGCTTGCTGTTGGGACAACCAATCCATCCCAATGACGATGTCGAAACTACCCAAAACTATAGGAATGAGATCGATAGAGAAAGTCTGACCAGCTAAGATGAGCTTACAACCTTTAACTATGTGTGTGGCCTCTAGACTTTTACCATTTGCCAACTCTACGACACGTTTGGTGTTCAAAAGTGTTGGTGTGCGCTTTAACATTAGACTAACTTTTAGAGACACGTAACTGGTATCGGCACCCGAATCAGATAAGACAGTAACATAAAAGTCGTCGAGAAGAAACTTACCCATCACCATGTTAGGATCATTCCTTGCGTCACCCTGACCAATCACAAACACTCGAACCCTGGCACCATTGTTTCCATCATTGTTTCCCTCGTTGTTGTTCCCATTGCCCTGATTATTTTTGTTGTTGTTGTTCAGATTTTGATTTAACTGGGGGCAGTCCCGCTTGAAGTGGCCTTCAGCACCACACTGAAAGCATCCCCAGTTACCTCGTTGTCGCTGCTGGTTCTGTGGAGCTGGTGGTTGTTGTTGTTGGTTCTGATTCGCAGGTCGCGAGCTCCTGCAATCCTTAGCTTCATGACCCATCTTGAGACACCTCTGGCAACGACCCCTGTTGCACTGACCACTGTGGTGCCTATTGCATCTGTTTCACTTTGGGTGGTTTCCTCGATATCCACCCTGCCCTTGACTACCAAAAGATTGTTGACCAGGACTCTGGTAGTCATCAATCTTTCGCTGCTGTGCCTGGGACTGAACTAAAGTCGAACCCTTGCTGGAGGTTCCATCCCACTTTCGCTTGTTATCACTGGGAATAGCAGAAGTAGTAGTAGTAGTAGTAGTAGTAGTAGTAGTAGTAGTAGTAGTAGTAGTAGTAGTAGTAGTAGTAGTAGCACCAATACGTTTAGGCAGCTTGTTCTGTTCCACTGCCTGGTCTGTGAGACGATGAGCAAGACGAGTAACATCTTGAATAGTAGCAAGGTTAGCAGAAGTCACATGACTTTGAATCTCTGGTACTAAGCCTTTCAGGTACAGTTCAATGCTCTTGATGGGAGGATCCACCATAGTTGGACATAACACTGCCAGTTCATTGGATCGCTTCGTATACGCTTCTATCTCTGACCCCGTCATCTTCAGGTTAAAGAACTCCACTTCCAGCTTGTGGATGTCATTACAACTACAGTATTCACGATTAATCAGTTCCTTAAAATCATTCCTTGGGGTGGCATTAGCAGCCGCCAGCCCCAGCATCTGAACTTGCACGTTCCACCAAGTTAGCGCAGTGCCTTCGAGAGTACCAGTGGCGTACTTCACCCTACGAGCCTCAGGGCATTCACACATTTCGAAGACCGATTCGAGCTTTTCGAACCAGTGGAGGAGTCCAACGGCCCCTTCAGTGCCACTGAAAGTACTAGGACGACAGTCCATGAACGTCTTGAATGTGCACACAGGTGGCTGAGCATGTTGACCTGTCGTGTGCGTAAGAGTGAACAAAATTAAGCACGAGTGTTGGGTTACGAGAGTAGGATCTAAAGATCCTAGAGTAAATTGTTATGGCAGGTTATACCTCTTGCCTGGGCAGCTGCGAGCGCTGCAGTAACTTGTTCAGTGATCAAAGCCGCCAACTGGGCTTGAGTTAGGTTAACGCATCCACTCATGATATTCATATCAAAGGAAACATGAGTGAGAGGGGTTCGCGAAAGTGCGATGAGAGAAGAGAGTAAGCACACATGTGTTTCAATCAACAGTTGTTACGTTTATCCAAGCATACCATGAGCAAAGTTCTATATAATCTAGCAAGTAGGCAATGTAAACATAAATCATATTACCTAGGATGATGAGTCTTGCACGTGGAGCGAAGCGTCGTTGTGGATCGTTGAGCACTGTTCAAGTTATAGTCTGGTTTTAACAAAACTTTTTCCCTTATTAAAACCAAGTTCACTATAACCAATGGCTCTGATACCAATCTGTCACACCCCCAAAATCCACACGCGGAGTATCACCGATTGGAGGCTTGATTGGTGTAACAACTCTCATCAAAAAGTCATAATTATTATTTTAATTTGGTCAATAGGAAACCTTAATTGAGAAACCCAAGTGATTCTGAACAAACCCTAAAATTTTCATAATTTTCAGAATCAGGATTAGGGCCCCTAAAACTCAGGGGGGGTAAACCCTAATTGATAATTATCCTCAAATTCTCGTTGTAAAATTCAGAAATTACGAAAATACTGACTCAGCATAGCTAGTCCCAAACGTGGCTACCCTATAGCCTATTATTTAACCTTACGGACCGCAACACTACCAAGCTTACGGTCCGTATGATGCCTTACGGACCGTAACGTTGGGAAGCTTACGGTCCGTAAGCTAATCAAATTTTCACTATAAATAGCAGACATCGGGACTTGAAATTTGGCATAAGTTCGACGAAGAAATTCGTTTCAGAAATCGAATTACGTTCTGTATACTACAAATTAACACACACTAATCACGAAGTGCTGCCGCAATCAGGGTAATAACTCGATCACTATTACGATTCAACGTCCGATCGATTATAACTATCCAACGATTGTTTAAGTGCCGCTCAAATTGAGTTTATACTTTATTTGATTCAATGTGATTTCGACTTGAATGTTTGAGTACTGTTCGAATTCGGACTATACTCTATCATTCGTTGTGAATCCATTGAATTGTTAAGTATTGCACTAATAAAATCATTGTGAAGGTTTAATCTCGTGAATTGTCGTAACTGCTGAATTAGTTACTAACCTATTGTGTGTGCATTGTTATTTAAATTAGGTTAATTCAGGCTAATCAGTAGGCTTATATTCTGCTCGTTAAAATCTACAATGTGAGTCATTCTCTTTTTATCAAATTACTTTCAAAATCATGTTTATTTTCAAGATTATAATTGCAGTGATTAAGTATATGTAGTCACCAAATTACAGCCGGTATGTGGGGTATTGTGCACATTACTGTTTTTATCAATTTAGGTGGGCGAACCTAATTAATGATACTCGTTACTATTGGGTGAACGGACTCAATAGTAATATGACCACTGTCACCGAAACGAGTCGATGACAAGTACTGTGGGTATTTGGTTGAAATAAACATTGTAATCTCTCTTAATACTGTGAATTATAACAAACGAGTCGTTTTTGTAAAATGAATGATTCACTCAGTATTTCCCTGCTGACAAAACCTTTTTCAAACATGTTTCAGGTGATCTGTTGTGAGCACAGGAAAAGTGCCATGGAGCACTGCAAGCTTAGAAAGTGGCTCAATGTAAATAAATAAAGAAACATGTTTTTATGAAATAAAGATTTCCCAGCGAAATCACTTTATTGTAAAAATTATGGGTTTTATCCCTAAATTATATAAACGAGCAGTTTTAATATTAATTGATCCTGTTTAAAAAGACTTCCGCTGTCATTAAATTAAATACCACGGGATTTCTGTCCCGCGGCTCCTAAAACGGGTCAAACCGGGTCGGGGGCCGTGACAGAAAAAGGTGGTATCAGAGCCACTAATTTAAGCTTACTATTGATTTTAGCCTATTAAAATAATTAGGAAATTTAATTGTTATTCTGTGAAAATATATTTTATTAACCGATCAATTGTTGAGTTACAGTATGGGTAAACACAAGATTTCTGCTATCTACCACAAATTAGATACTGCACCCACAAGAAAAGGAACCTCTTCATCCAAACACCCAGCAGATCTAGATGAAGGGATTTTTGTTCGTAAAGCAAATTATGAAAACCCTCTCACCCAAGATAAAAGAAATTCGATTCTTAGAAAGGGACAAGAGAAAATAAAGAAAACCAAAGTCAAGAAAGTGAGGTTTAATCCAGAAATCCAGGAATTAGGAAATAAGTCACCTTGGGAAGATACCTTAGATGAAAAATGGGCAAACCTTTATATGCTAGCTACCGTAGCAGAAAATGCAAATCTCTAAATTTTAAAACCTGGTCTAGTAGAAAAGTAATACCCAGTAAATAAATAAATTATAAGTGTGTTCACTTTCCTGTAATCTTTTGTACAAATCTGTATGCAATAAACTTAATGTTTATTTGTTAAACTTTGTTCCAAAGTTTTAACTTATCATTTTGTGCATTTTGCATATATGCTGTCCAGCATGAATGAGATGTCAGAAACATTTCAGAATCCCAACCTCTACCCAGTACCAATTGAAGTCTCCTACGACTTTACTGGTTATATTGCTGACATAGAGGAACCTGTGGAATTCCAAGCTCCACCGCTGGAAAAAGCAAAATCTAAAAAGAAAAGAAGATATGTAGGATGGAGGAAAGTGCGCAGGAGAAAGCCAGCTACTAGGAAACTTCCTAAAATAGAAAACCCTATAAACAAAGGAAAGGAAATTAAAGTCGGAGAAAGTTCCAAACCAGCAGAATTCAGGGAGGACTATAAACAAAAAGGAATAGAGATAGGAGAGAGTTCTAGACAAACTGAAGATATCACATTTCAAGACGAAATCGACCGTCTACTGGCAAATTGTGATGTTATTAGCCCTATCCATAATAATCTATATCCTTGCCTAGAAACCCAACTACCTGTCAATCTGGAACCAGCTATTCCAGATCCACTAATCCACACTCTACCTTTAGGTCAAATGGAAGAATGGTGGACAAATGACTGGCAATTTGAGAATATTGTCAACAGTCCTTATTCTTTCCTTCCACAGTGGGAGCCAGACCCTATCCCCAATCCTCCAATGAGTAACGAAAACTTAGCCGAACTCCGTCAGTACGGTGAAGAACTGATAAATACAGGAAATAGGATTAGGGATATGGGAGAAAGGATTACCTGGAAGTACGACGAAAGGGAACGTCGCTACTAAACTTTTTGTGACCAGAGAATAGTGGGGTTGGGAAAAGTGTCTGTATATTAATAATAATAAGTAAATATAACTCTGTAAAATGGGAAATAAAACCTTGTAAGATAAAAGGTGTGTATGGATGCCTATCTAATATATATAAAGCAAAATAGAAGTCGAAACATCGACAAATTTTGGATATATATCTGTGTTATCAACCAGATTTTATGCGATTCTGTGAAATTGTTTATTCATTACTCAGTACTAATAATTATATTTTTAATAATTATCAGATGGAAAATGCTAATAATGAACCAGTTAATGAAGGGAATCAATCTGAACAAAATCAGGAAAACCAGTATATGACTAGACAAGATATAGAAAATATTGTTGCACAAGGGATAGCCAATGCTATTCCAGCATTCGTTCCTGCTGTTAAAAATCCAGTAGAACCGCAACAAATCATTCCTAGTAAACGTACTCAGGAAGATAATTTTAGTCACAGTGTAAATGGAGGCAGCAATCATGATGATAATAATCTACGACAGGCTCCACCTCCTAAGAAAATGAAAGCCGCAACACCTGGTTGCACTTTCAAAGAATTTCTTGCTTGCAAACCTGCTGAATTTGCAGGTAATGAAGGAGCAACTGCAGTACTGCGTTGGTTAGAGAAAACCGAAGCAGTAATTGCAATAAGTAAGTGTTCAGAAGAAGATCAGGTGATGTATGCATCAAATTTGTTCAAAGAAGGAGCATTAGAATGGTGGAACACGGTGCTACAAGCAAAAGGAAGAAGGATGGCTTATGCCATGAAATGGGAAGAATTCAAAAATCTTGTAGAAAGGAAATATTGTCCTGAATATGAAAAGGAGAAAATGGAAAATAAGTTCCTAAATCACCGGATGATAGGAGTGGAGTGTCGCAGTTATACTTCGACATTCTTTGAATATGCTAGAGTGGTACCAACACTGGCTTCGCCAGAACCGGTACTCATTTCTCGATACATCTGGGGATTAATTAGTGAAATCCGCAATATTGTTAAAGCTGCGAGACCTCGCACTATTGACGATGCTGTGGAATTAGCTAATACTCTAACCGACGAACTAGTACGCACGCAAGATGAAAACAAAAAGAAGGAATTGGCTCAGAAGATTACCCAGGGATTTCGTACGGGTAATAATAGTAATTTCAAAAGAAGAGGAATAGGGCAATCTTCAACTCCACCGTTCTGCAAAAATTGCAAAAAGAAACATTTTGGAAGATGTGGTGTAACTTGCAATTTTTGTAAAATGGTAGGACATCGTGAAGAAAACTGTAGGAAGAAATCCACAATCTGTTACAATTGTGGAGAAGTAGGACATTTCAAAACAGAATGTCCTAAACTGGCCAAATCAGCAGATAACAAAGCTAAACCAGCTGACGGAGCTACCAAGAAGAATGTCCGAGCCTTTCAGTTAACTACTCAAGAAGCAGAACTCATTCCAGATGTGATAGCTGGTACGTTCCTAGTTCACAACGTATATGCAAAAGTATTATTTGACTCTGGTGCAAACCAAAGTTTTATCAATACTTCATTTTGCCAAGCCCTTAAATTACCTTTAACAACCCTTAGGCAAATTTTTACAGTTGAAACGGCAGACGGGAATTCTGTTAAAATAAATAAGGTTTTGCAAAAAGGAAAGATAGAATTGTTAGGCCATAAGTTTTCTGCAAACCTGTTACCTATGAAATTAGCTGAATTCGATGTCGTGTTAGGAATGGATTGGTTAGTAGCCAACCATGCTAGAATTCTTTGTGATCAGAATTCCATAGAAATTCAATCATCCACTGGAGAAGTGATTAGGATTACAGGAGATAAACCACGAAAACCCATGAAGTTCATATCAGTAATGAAAGTTGCTAATTATGAACGAAAACAAGGAATAATGTATATGATTTCGGTAATTATTAGCACTAAGGGTAAAGAACTTAAGGAAATTCCTGTAGTCTCAGAATATCCGGATGTATTCCCAGAAGATTTACCGGGATTACCTACAGATAGGGAAGTAGAATTTAGGATTCATCTAATTCCAGGAACTACACCGATAGCCAAGGCACCTTATCGGTTAGCACCCACAGAAATGTTAGAATTAAAAACGCAATTAGATGAATTATTAAGTAAAGGATTCATACAACCTAGCTCATCCCCTTGGGGAGCGCCAGTGTTGTTTGTAAAGAAAAAGGATGGTTCGATGAGAATGTGTATCGATTATAGGGAATTGAATAAGGTTACAATTAAGAATCGATACCCATTACCTAGGATTGATGATCTATTTGATCAACTTCAGGGGGCTAGATATTTTTCTAAGATAGATTTACGCTCCGGATATCATCAATTGAAGGTACAGGAAGAAGACATACCTAAAACTGCTTTCAGAACTAGGTATGGTCATTATGAGTTTACAGTCATGCCCTTTGGGTTAACAAATGCACCTGCTGCATTCATGGACATGATGAATAGGATCTGTAAACCATATTTGGATAAATTTGTAATCGTATTCATCGACGATATACTTATTTATTCCAAAAGTCAGGAAGAACATTGCAATCATTTGCATGCACTCTTAACCTTGTTAAGAAAAGAAAAGCTTTATGCAAAATTCTCAAAGTGTGAATTTTGGTTAAAGGAAGTGCAATTCTTAGGACACATGGTGAATCATGAAGGCATTCATGTAGATCCTGCTAAAATAGAAGCAATTACTAAATGGAAGGTCCCACAAACAGTTATGGAAATTAGAAGTTTTATAGGTTTAGCTGGGTATTATAGACGGTTTATTAAGGATTTTTCTAAGATAGCCGTACCATTAACTAAGTTAACCTGTAAAGCCACTAAGTTTGAATGGGGACCCAAGCAAGAAGAAGCTTTTAAGATTTTGAAACACCGATTGACGAATACTCCAATTTTAGCATTACCCGAAGGAACAGAAGATTTTGAAGTATATTGTGATGCTTCAAAATTAGGATTCGGAGGTGTGTTAATGCAGCGCAAGAAGGTAATTGCGTATGCCTCTCGGCAGTTGAAAAAGCACGAGGAGAATTATACGACTCATGACTTAGAATTAGGAGCTGTAATTTTTGCCCTTAAAATTTGGAGACATTATCTTTACGGAAGTAAATTTACTGTCTACACAGACCACAAAAGTTTAAGATATATATTTGGGCAAAAAGAGTTAAACATGAGGCAAAGGAGATGGATGGAAATCCTAAGTGACTACGACTGTGATATTCAGTATCACGAAGGAAAGGCAAATGTAGTTGCAGATGCCTTAAGTCGTAAGTATTATGAGAAACAACGACGAGTTCGTGCTCTCAGATTAAATCTACAGATAGATTTAATGGAACAATTGAAGAATGTTCAAGATACAGCAATCAAGGATGATGCTGAAGGAATGAAAGGACGAATGAAGGAACTAGAACAAGGAGCAGATGGAATTTGGAGATTCCACAAAAGTAGAATTTGGGTACCTAAGCAAGGAGAATTAAGACCTAATATTTTAGAAGAAGCTCATAAATCTAGGTATACTATGCACCCAGGAAACAATAAGATGTACCAAGATTTAAGAAAGAATTTTTGGTGGATAGGAATGAAGAAAGATATAGCAAAATATGTATCTAAGTGTCTTACTTGTTCACAAGTTAAGGCAGAACATCAGAAACCCTCAGGTTTACTACAACAATTGGAAATGCCAGTATGGAAATGGGAACTTATAACAATGGATTTTGTTACTAAATTACCAAAAACCAGAAAAGGTAATGATGCGATTTGGGTAATTGTGGATCGATTAACCAAATCAGCTCACTTTCTACCAATAAAAGAAACCTTTAGCATGGAAAGACTGGCTAAATTGTATGTAGATGAAGTTGTATCCCTACATGGAGTCCCACTCTCCATTGTTTCGGATAGGGATAGTCGTTTTACTTCTCATTTCTGGAAAAGTTTCCAGCAAGCAATGGGAACTCGACTAAATTTAAGCACTGCATATCATCCTCAAACAGACGGACAAAGTGAAAGGACAATACAAACACTAGAAGACATGCTCCGAGCATGTGTAATTGATTTTGGTGGATGTTGGGATGATCACTTACCATTAATTGAATTCTCCTATAACAATAGTTATCATTCAAGTATTGAAACTGCTCCATTTGAGGCACTTTATGGAAGAAAGTGTAGAACTCCAGTTTGTTGGGCAGAAATAGGAGAAAGTCAATTGTCAGGGCCTGAAATAGTGCAAGAAACGACCGACAAGATAACTCAAATCAAGGAAAAATTGAAAACAGCTAGAGATCGCCAGAAGAGTTATGCAGATAATCGCCGCAAGCCGATAGAATTCCAAATTGGAGATAAAGTACTTTTGAAAGTTTCTCCTTGGAAAGGAGTAGTTAGATTCGGAAAGAAAGGAAAGCTAAGTCCAAGGTACGTAGGACCATTTTCAGTAATCCAACGTATAGGACCAGTTGCTTATCGTTTACAACTACCAGAAGAATTAGCTGGAGTACATGATGTATTTCATGTATCCAATCTCAAGAAATGTCTAGCAGACGAATCACTGGTAGTACCTCTTCAAGATATAGAGGTAAACGAAAAACTGAAATTTGTTGAAAAACCTCTTCAAATTGAGGATCGAAAGATCAAGTTCCTCAAACACAAGCGACTAGTTTTAGTCAAAGTCAGATGGGATTCAAAGAGAGGAGCTGAATACACTTGGGAGCTGGAATCAGAAATAAAGAGAAAGTATCCTCATTTATTCCAGTAAATCTCGAGGACGAGATTTTTATTAAGGTAGGGAGAATGTAACAACTCTCATCAAAAAGTCATAATTATTATTTTAATTTGGTCAATAGGAAACCTTAATTGAGAAACCCAAGTGATTCTGAACAAACCCTAAAATTTTCATAATTTTCAGAATCAGGATTAGGGCCCCTAAAACTCAGGGGGGGTAAACCCTAATTGATAATTATCCTCAAATTCTCGTTGTAAAATTCAGAAATTACGAAAATACTGACTCAGCATAGCTAGTCCCAAACGTGGCTACCCTATAGCCTATTATTTAACCTTACGGACCGCAACACTACCAAGCTTACGGTCCGTATGATGCCTTACGGACCGTAACGTTGGGAAGCTTACGGTCCGTAAGCTAATCAAATTTTCACTATAAATAGCAGACATCGGGACTTGAAATTTGGCATAAGTTCGACGAAGAAATTCGTTTCAGAAATCGAATTACGTTCTGTATACTACAAATTAACACACACTAATCACGAAGTGCTGCCGCAATCAGGGTAATAACTCGATCACTATTACGATTCAACGTCCGATCGATTATAACTATCCAACGATTGTTTAAGTGCCGCTCAAATTGAGTTTATACTTTATTTGATTCAATGTGATTTCGAATTGAATGTTTGAGTACTGTTCGAATTCGGACTATACTCTGTCATTCGTTGTGAATCCATTGAATTGTTAAGTATTGCACTAATAAAATCATTGTGAAGGTTTAATCTCGTGAATTGTCGTAACTGCTGAATTAGTTACTAACCTATTGTGTGTGCATTGTTATTTAAATTAGGTTAATTCAGGCTAATCAGTAGGCTTATATTCTGCTCGTTAAAATCTACAATGTGAGTCATTCTCTTTTTATCAAATTACTTTCAAAATCATGTTTATTTTCAAGATTATAATTGCAGTGATTAAGTATATGTAGTCACCAAATTACAGCCGGTATGTGGGGTATTGTGCACATTACTGTTTTTATCAATTTAGGTGGGCGAACCTAATTAATGATACTCGTTACTATTGGGTGAACGGACTCAATAGTAATATGACCACTGTCACCGAAACGAGTCGATGACAAGTACTGTGGGTATTTGGTTGAAATAAACATTGTAATCTCTCTTAATACTGTGAATTATAACAAACGAGTCGTTTTTGTAAAATGAATGATTCACTCAGTATTTCCCTGCTGACAAAACCTTTTTCAAACATGTTTCAGGTGATCTGTTGTGAGCACAGGAAAAGTGCCATGGAGCACTGCAAGCTTAGAAAGTGGCTCAATGTAAATAAATAAAGAAACATGTTTTTATGAAATAAAGATTTCCCAGCGAAATCACTTTATTGTAAAAATTATGGGTTTTATCCCTAAATTATATAAACGAGCAGTTTTAATATTAATTGATCCTGTTTAAAAAGACTTCCGCTGTCATTAAATTAAATACCACGGGATTTCTGTCCCGCGGCTCCTAAAACGGGTCAAACCGGGTCGGGGGCCGTGACAATTGGCCAGGATCAAGCAACCAATCATATTGAACATATCAAGTAATAAGTAAAATCCAACCACACAATATGAAAGGTGTTTCAAATCATAAAAGTAATTAAGTGTTTAGCGGAAGCATAATTGTAAAAACCCAATGTAAGTATTAAGTAAGAAATAAAGTAATGTTCTTAGCATGGCACACACTGCCATGTCCCACAACGATCGCGCCTCCCTGTGCAAGCTCCATTATTACCTAACGACCTGCAAGGCATGTAGCAACGAATCAACAACAAAGTTGAGCGAGTTCACAGTTGGTTGTTTGGTTATAGCATTCGTTTCGTAAATCGTATGTTCTTTTTGTAAACCATGTATCGTATTAATTCGTATCGCGGTCTCCCAGACATGTTTGCGAAGAGTAGTGGGGGCTTCCCATGTGTTACTAGACCACGCGTATCGACCGCTATGAAAATGTAAGAGGTGCCCTAAGTCAATGTCTATCAGCATTGACCCTTTGCCCATAGTCCATTAGTACACGCCCGTTCGGACGACACGGTGTGAGGTTTGTTAAACCTAATAGCGCTATCTACTAATGACCCGCTCGCCATAGGCCTCGGCGATTAAGTCGATAATTGAGGGACTTAAAGTGATAGAGTGATGGTCTTATGGTCGTACGTATCCTGTTGTATGGGGAATACGCAAGTTTGTAGTTACCGTTGTGTACGTAGGTTTTACGTACGTGCCCTTCAATCCGAGGACAATAAAAAGTAGTTTAATAGTAATGATAGTACGAGTAGTTATCCAATCCCATTCCCAACCCTTGGGAATCCCATGCCTTGGAAAGAGTGTGAACTCACCTTGGTTTGCTCGGTAAGCTAAATTATGTGCTCACAAGTAATCAGTCAAGTCCTATAGTATGCACGTATATTCAATCAGTTCTAGTTCGTAAAGTTTCACATGCATTCAATATCACAGGGTGTGTTTGGCAGTTAGCATCATTTATCACGTAAGCAGTTAACATACATAACAAAGTTAACAGACTAAACGAAATCATTATACTTAACAGGATAAATAAACTAACAGGTTACTGTGTGAGAATACACACAAACTCATATGTCATGAAATCACTTTTGGACGAAAACCCAAGGCGACGAAATCCAAGGGTTTTTGTCGAGTTGTTGAATGGCGAAAACACTAAGTGTTTTCGTCTGGTTCCCTACATCACAACAGTTACGCAACAACTCCGAATCTCCGAAATCATCTAACAGTTGCAATTTAGATCAACATACATATCAATCAACACCAATGGGGTTTAATCATTAAAACATCATTTATACATAACAATCACACGCTCCACTAGTCTACGTGCAATCTGATTCAGCTAAGCCCATTAATCCTATGCGGCCCAACTAACATGGACATAACCTATTTCCAATTTAGCTCATTCATACGATCATGAATCAGATTATTATGTGGATATTCTAGATTTCAAACTGTTCAATCACATGCCCATAACTCTAAACCAAAATCATACAATAATATCCCATGTTACGTCAGATTATATTTCGGTTTGTGTGGAAACCCAAGTCATTGATTAACGAGAGCATCTAACATATTATATCCACTCAAAAGACACAATCCACAACCACATAATCACTGACAATCACATGCAAACATTAATACAATGACCGACAAGCAGGAAGTGATCCTTATCCAATGACTACACATTCAAGATATAACACAACAGATCATAGAGATTTCTATCACATCCATCTATTCCATCTATTCCATCTACCATCATTCAATCATAACAGTTAACTCATGATATCATTATCATACAATCACTAACACTTCACACTAACAGTTGATTCGTGGTAACAAGTAGATAGTTCATGACGGATTAAATCAAATAACTATTAACAGAATATTACTAACCCAAATAGGATGAACAACGAATATGTAAGAGTCTTCGAGGTCTCGAGACTGCCGTCGGGTACAAAGGAAAACGGGAGGGAGAATGAAAGTTGATTAGGGTTTTTGTCAGTTTCCGTTTTCATACACCGGTTATAACAAAACCTTTTAACTGAATGCTACTGGACCGAAGCCCATGTGTTGTTTTCGTCGGCCACCATCTTGACGAAAACACAAAGGTGTTTTCACTAAGAATGATTTCGCAAGGGGGTTTTCAGGTGAGTGTTTTTGGCTATGGGGTTTTGTTGTTTATTAAATTCACAAACACATAATTAATACAAATCACATTATTATCATACATTCAAATATAATGCACCCCAAATATATAAAACACACTTAACAAAGAAGTACAAGGTTAAGTCAAATAGAGACCTTGAAAACTCGGGTTGTCACATTGTCTTTATGCGTAAGAGAGGTGAGAGGAACGGCGATTTTAGAGAAATCGGTTATAAATCGGCGATAGTAACCCGCCAATCCGAGAAAAGAACGAACTTTGGACGGGTTCTTCGGTGTAATCCAACTCTTAATTGCTTCAATCTTCACGGCATCAATGTGAATACCTTGACTATTGACAATGTGACCGAGAAATTGAACCTCCTCAAGCAGAAATTCACACTTGGAGAACTTGGCATAGAGGTGATTTCCTTGGAGTAGTTCGAGAACTAAACTGAGATGTTGCGCGTGTTCGGCTTTTAACTTAGAATAGATAAGGATATCATCGAAAAACACGATGATGAAGCGGTCAAGAAAGGGTTTACACATGTTATTCATCAAATCCACAAAGACTGCGGGGGCGTTGGTAAGAACAAAGGGCATAACAACAAATTCATAGTGGCCGTAGCGAGTTTGAAAAGCGGTTTTAGGGATATCTTCCTCCTGGATTCGTAGCTGATGATAACCAGAGCGTAGATTGATCTTGGAAAAGCATGTGGCGCCTTACAATTGATCAAACAAATCATTAATTCGAGGTAAGGGATAGCGATTCTTGATAGTCAGCTTATTGAGTTCCCTATAATCGATGCAAATTCGGAACGATCCATCCTTCTTTTTAACAAAAAGGACAGGTGCGCCCCAAGGAGATGTACTAGGGCGTATGAAGCCTTTATCAAGTAGTTACTGGAGTTGACTGGAGAGTTCGCGCATTTCGGACAGAGCGAGACGATAAGGCGCTTTAGCGACAGTGTTAGCTCCAAGAATGAGGTCAATACGAAAATCGATATCACGAGACGGTGGTAGACCAGGTAAATCATCAGGAAAGACATTAGGAAAATGACGAACCACGAACACCTTTTTCCATTGTCTTCTCTTTCTTTTCCTTCTTCGCTACTACGATGTGTGCCAAGAAAGCCTTGTATTCCTTGCGGAGATACTTGCTTGCTTTGACGCACGACATGAGTTTTAGTTCCTTCGAAGCGACTTCGTCGTAGACGCAGAATTGATCACCGTTTGAAAGAGAGAAATGGATCATCTTTTCGAAACAAACAACTTCAGCACGATTCTCACGAAGAATGCCTACTATGATGTCAAAACTACCGAGCTGCATCGGGATAAGATCGATCGGGAAAACGTGATTGTTGAGCTCAAGAGTACAATCAAGTAAAATGGAACTAACAGTGACGGTTCTTCCAGTGGCAATTTCTACGTCGAACGTCGTTGGGAGGTTAGTGCGTTTACGGTTTAGGAGCTTTTCGAATTCAAACGATACAAAACAGTTATCGACTCCAGTATCAAATAAACACGAAGCATAAATACCTTTCATGAGAAACGTACTGTTGACAACGTTATTGTCAGCTTGGTCCTGGCGAACATTGATGTTGAAAGCTCGTCCATGGGCTGCTTGTTGATGTGGCTGTTGCTGTTACTGCTGATGTTGTTGCTGCTGCGGTGGTTGTTGCAGCTCTTGTTTAACCACACTGTTCGGGCAGACATTCGCGGAATGATTAGGGTCACCACATGCATAGCAGGCTCGTGCATGAGCAGCGGGAGCATGAGCTGCTTGGTTTCCCTGGATGGCGAGAGGTTGAGCTGGCGGGACAAGAACTTGAACAACTTGAACTTGTTGACGAGGACAAGTGCGACAGTTCGCGTTAAAGTGTCCGTAGATGTTGCAGTGGACACAAAAGCGGCAAGCTATCCCAGATGGATGGTGGTAAGTACAAGTGGGGTAAAGAGGATGAGGACCAGTGTACGCACGTTTTGCAGGAGGTGCGTTGGTCACGGGAGCAGCGACTTAACGATTCTTGTTCTGGTTGGGTTGGGTGGGTACAACATTGAGAGGAGTGGCAGTGACAACACAGTTCTTGTTGTTACCCTTGCGTTTGCATCCTTGACGTGATGACTTTGGAGCTTGAGGCGAGGCAGTTTCAGCAACGGGAGTAGCAGTTGCTTGATGGAGGCTTTTGGTGGTGTTCTTGAAGTAACCAGCTAGAACTCGCTTGTCATTAATCTCAACAGTGAGCTGGAAGGTCTCCTCAATGGTAGTAGTCTTGGCTACTTGAACAAAATCGGCAACATAATCAGGTAAAGCGTGAATGTATTTCTTGATTGTAATGTCGGGAGTTGAGACTTGGCCAGGACAGATGATGCTGAGCTGCTTAAAGTGAGCAATAAGACCAGCATCGTCGCCACCTTCTTGCTTGATATGCTAGAACTTGTTTTCCAACTTCTGGAGTTCATGTGGGGGACATAATTCTTTCATCATGATTTCCTTCAATTCCTCCTAAGAGAGTCCATAGGCTGCATCGTTCCCACGCTTGTTCCGCTCCGCAGTCCACCAGTCCAAAGCCCTGGACTGAAAAACTCAAGTCGCGTTAACAGTGCGGAGGTTGTCTGGACATCCGCTTGATGAAGAGTGACTTCAATCGAGTCAAACCATTGAAACATGGCGCTAGGCCCGTCTTCACCAGTGAAGTCTTTGGGGCCACATGCCTTGAATTGCTTGAAGCTAAAAGTAGCTTTTGGAGAGTCACACTTAGATTCCTCAGAGGACTTGCTGGTGACTTCATTGATTTCGCTGATGATCTGCGGAATGACCTTGGCCATTTCCTTGGCGACTAGCGATGCGATGCGTTTGTCAGCGTGGTTGCAGCAGGTAGCACGGGAAGTGTGCAAATCGAATGACGACATTGTCTGCAACAGACATCGTCATAGGATTCAGATGCGATATAATCGAATCTCTCCATACCCACATACTTATTATTACTATGTAAAGCATCAGGAACACATCAATCACTTAGGCACGTAATCACATAGGCACATAAGCACTTATTTCACATAAACCACGTAAGCACGTAAGCACGTAGTCCATGTAAGCACGTATTTTGCACGTATTCATCTTCTTATTTTGCACGTATTCACCAACATATTTTTCACGTATTCACCTATCCTTCACAACTGCGTAAAGCGATCGAGAGTTGCGAGTGCGAGTAGCGATAGCGAGTAGCATAAACAGTGAATAGCGATGCGATTAGTTCATAGTGTGTCTATGCTTTGTTAGCGTTTTGGGCTAAATATAGCTTTGCGTATTAGGCGTGTTCCATAAAGCGAGGTGCGAAAAAAGTATAAAGTCTCCAAAATCGAAACATATAAACATTGAACATATAAAACACATAAAAGTGATAAAATCGGCGATTGCAAGCTTAGAATCGAAATAGAGAGTGCCCTGGGTGTTAGGCATTGACTACCCAAAATGATTCGACTGTCCACAATCGACTTCGGGTACACGCTTTGGCTTTCTAGACTGTGCTCTCGTCTCAATCCGGGCGAACGACTCGCATCCTTTCGGCTACTACGTGCCCCTAGTCGTTGGAACCCATCGAGACTTTGGTGAGAGTTTTGTAAAAACCTAATAAAGAGCGGAATAAGTAATTAAGGTGCGGGTGTCACCCCTAACTTAATAACCTTGTTCCTGGTCGTGTGATAGAATCACGAGATAGAAATGGAGAATTTTCGTCAAGATATGGGTTTCACACCTGACTCAACGCAAATTCTCGTGTTTTATAATAAAAATGTGTGTCGAATGAGCGATTATATCGAGAGTTTTCAGTTTTCACGCCTAATCTCGATCCAACCACTCATTTGTAGTGTGCGAGTATTTTCGAAAATGTGTGTGTCGTCAGCCTTAGGAAAGGCTGAGTGGTTGCACGAAGCAGTAGTATGTAGCGTTCGCGCAAAGTTGTGAGTTTAGCGAGTACAAATGAGAGTATAAAGAGTAAGCTCATGCATAACCCCTACCGGGTTCGCACAAGGCGGTCTGTTGGTACTTAGACTATAGACTAGGTCAGTTCTAAGACAACGACCCGGACTAGGTCGAGTCTTGCCTAATTCCCTATAGTTATGGCTTTGATACCAATCTGTCACACCCCAACCGATGGTGGAATCATCGGGGTGCGACACTGAGCGAAACAGATTGTCCAAGAGACTCCATAACACTATTAGTGACAATATAATTAATGTTCATGTCCCATACCATAAACTTATAAAGCATAAATAGTTATTACAAACATTGTTCTCAAAGATAAATAATTGTTCCGACAACTCATATTTTTATTGAATGACGTTTCTAGACCCCCTACTTCGTTCATCAAACAAGCACAGCATAGCATCCTAAACACCTGTCACATACGTAAAATAAAGGTCAATACACATAGTGTAAAGGTGAGCATACACGTTTAATAGCATATAATATAGCAAAATCGTTTTACGCATAACCAGCATGTAACACGAAGAAATGTGAAGCAAGTAAGCTATCGACAATGAAGTATGCAGCCGATATGACTGCGAGTTGTAGAATGCGCAACACATTATCACCACCGTGACCATGTGAAGTAATAACCTTAACAACCCCTGTCCACGACAGGTGCTGAGTCCAAACTATAATACTATCGTTGCTAAGGTATCAGGCAAACAAACACTGTGTAAACATAACATACAAGCATTCATCGAGTCACGTATAACATGCGAGAGCGGTTTGCATTTAAAAGTGTTTGCATTGTGTGTTCGATGTGATTTAAATATAGGTAACGTGTGTAACACCCAAAAGTGCGTAAGGCAAAAAGGGTTCGAGTATACTCACTGAGCGTGTTTTGTAAATAAACACTTCCTTGGATTGAAGGGAGCGCTTGAAGGTTAGCCTGATCAGAGAACGATAGCGTAAGCGTTGGACAGTGCATAACAGTGCGTCAGGGAGATAGGTAATCGGATGATGGTCCGATCAAATGACCGTCCGGACGGATGGTCATCCGGTCGGATGACCATTCGGTCGGAGGGTCGTTCGATGGAGTGTGTGTGGTAGTGAAATGTTTTGAACTTTGAAGTTTTTGTTGTAGCATTTTGAAAAATGTGAAGTATTTCTATATGTCAAGTCATCTGGTCGGATGGTCATCCGGACAGATGGCCATTCGATCGGACGGTGATTCGTTTGAAAGTTGGCATTCTTTGAAGTTTTGAAAATTGTTTATGTGTTGAAGTTCACCAATCACCTGGTCGAATAGCCGTTCGATCGGACGGTCGTCTGATCGGATGGCTATTCGATCGAGCAACTGTTTTGTTTGAAGAACTATGTAAAAATTTGTTAAGTCAAAAGTTTTGTGGTTAAACGGAGACGGTATGACGACGTGTCAAACAACGGAAACAACACCAAATTTAGCTCAGCCGATCGGATGGGAACCACCCCATTTGATCAGGCTCAACTGTTCAAGATGAAGTTCCATGTTCAACCCGTGAATCGGTCGTCTCCTCGATATAAATCCATTCTCAGCCCGGTTCACTACTAGAGAATGTGTAGAACACCCGAACGAGTCTGGATTCCATCGATTTTCGAGTAAAAGTGATAGATGTTGAAGAAAAGTTTGAAAAACATATTCCAACTGTTTCAATCTTTTGAGGTTTGTGTAAAATAGTATGAAATCTGATAGATCTGCACAAACTTCGATGAGACGAGGTCACACAACAGTTTCCATCGGAAACCGAGGTGACGTCACCTTCAAAGAGTCCAAATCAGGCGATTTCTTGGTGAAAAAGTAAGATTTGATGGTGTAGATGATGAGAAAGTGTGTATTGAAGATGGGAGTACAAGATTTAGAGTGAGAACTTACAAGAATCGTGAGGAATCGAGAGAAAAGAGCTTGAGAGTGCGCGGGTCGGGCGGAGCTGTCACATCAATGAACAGTTGATGTGACAGTGGTGTATTTATAGCGGGAAAAGTTGAAAGGCGGTGTAGAGTTAAGTGGTCGGATAGCCATTCGATCGGACGGCCATCTGATCGGATGGTCATCTGGTCGGATGTCCATTCGACTGGTTGGTTGTTCGGTCCGTTGGCTTGAGCGAGTTAGTTTTCCAACTTTCGTTTCGTGCGTTGAGCATTGCGTTGCGTTTAAACGAGTTATGGGTAAGTGATGCGATAGTATTACACATTAGTTACACAAATAACATAATCAACCTAACAATCATAAAAGTAATATGCGTTTCGAGTTGCGATGCGATTTCGATAGAGTTGCGATTGCGTTTGCGAATAACATCCCAAAACATATATTAAGCACACACACAAGTAACACTTAATAACATGCACACATAGTAACACATAGTACAATAACCATAATTGTGATGCGGTAGCGATATGATAGCGTTTAGTAGAATAGCGTTTAGTTGCGTTTATCGCATTGTTACTTCACATATTAATAATTCGTAGTTTAAAATAGCATTACTTAACACATATCGATTATCGAGTCTGCGAGTACAAGCAATAATTAAGCAAGAAATGTCAGATCTAAGTAAGACCTGACGTTGACTTTGACTTACACTCGACATCAGGATCAAAAGAGGAACCTAGGTCTCGAACATTCCACTTCTTGATAGGTTGATTCAATCGAACAATCAGAACTAGTGCAAATGTTGATTCAATTGTAATCCTATGGTGGATGAAAGTGGAGAAGTAGTGAAACGATGAAGGATGATAATGGTGTAATATGGTTTTAAAAACTGTTAACTTGTTTATATACATGGTTAAAAGGGGTGGATCAAAATGGAAAATGATTTTATAATGACAAAATAGCCCTGACATAACAGGGTATTTTGAATGGAGTTAGGCCAGATGATGAAAATGACCCAAAATTGGAAAAGTCAAGGACCCAGAGTAGACAAAAAAGACTATTTGGACTAAAGTGGCATTTGGACCAAACATCAGGGACTAAAATTGCAATTTACTCTTTTAGTAATTTTTAAATTTTCTTTTTGTTATAGGTAAGAAGACCAAACTACCCTTGTGTAAGCCGATTTAACGATAAAAATTGACCGGGCTAGGTCAAAGGATATACCGTGCAAGATTTTGAAACATTAAGTACAAAACTCATCAATTTTAAAGCCCAAGAACACCACCTGAAATTGGGCATAAACATAAAATACAAATCTTGTAATTTATCCAATATTAAAATAATATGAATCTAAGTCAATGTCCCAATGTCTTTCTAAGTCATCATGAATCATAACCATTGTCAGGGCAAAGGGTTATGTTCAATGGCAAATCCTTTTAAAGTGAAAATGAAGCTCCTCTTGCAAATCAACAGTTCAAGTCTATTGGTCTAGAAAGAATACATCGGGAATGTTTGGTAGCTTCTAGCTGTAAACTTTTAAGAAAAAAGCTCATACTCAATAAAAAACCTTGTTTGGTTGAAGGAGTTTGAAACTTTTAGGTTAGGAGCTTGAAGCTTATGGTTAAACGCTCCTACTAGTAGCGTTTAGAAAGAGCTACAAGCTTTTAGGGAAAAAATGACTATTTTAACCTCTAAAGATAATGAACTTTTTAAGGCACAAGCTTTTTAATTTTTCAGCTATGTCCATTTTGTCTATTTTATACATTTTATTAAAAGCTCCAGCTACTATGCAAAACACCATATATATTTAAAAAGCTACAGCTATCAAATACCTGCTTCCAGCCACCACCTAACAGCTTCCAGCTACCAGCCACCAACTACCAGCTACTTTTTCCAAACATACCCATCATCTTTAAAAAAAAAATCATAACCATTATCAACCATCACCTCACCTACTTCCTCACCATCATCAACTACCACCTCTTCATCACAATTACACCCTAATAATTACCACCCCGTCCCTTCTCATGTATCACTCTAGACCACCACCACCTTTGTTTACCTTCAACACCACCGTCGACAACCACCACCATGCAATATGATCTTTTCGACAGACATACACACAAACACATAACTACCATACATCACCTTCAACCAACACCATAGATAACAACCACCTACCATCACCAAAGTCGATCATCTTCATCAATTTCCAGTTCATGTCCAACCAAAATTGATGAAGAATTGATTTTGTAAAATTACTTAAATGTGGTGAAATTCTACACGTACAAAAGAAGTCATAGAAACGAAATTACACAAACAAAAAAAATCAAACACACACACACATATAAATGTCAACAATTTCATGAGTGTTGTTACAACAAATACAAGACCAAGGCCTGTAGCGATATCTCCGGGGTAAAAGGGTTCAAGGTTTTGATTAGCCTAACGCAGGTCGTAGGGTCCCCCCACGTTTGTAGAACGTGGAGAGAGATCACTTTTTTTATTGTTGTTATTCACTTGTTGATTCTGGATTGAAAAGTATTCAATCCAGAAAGCTAGTACCAAATGTTATGGGGTTGTGCTAAGTGAAGAAAAGAACTAGCATAAAGCGAGTTCTTGAGAGGAGAAGAAAGATCAGAGATTGAGAGTAATCTCAGCTGATCTCCAGTTGGGGCTCCTGCATATCAAGAGGTTGTGATTTATAGGGAAGGGATTCTCCCTAAGAGGAAACCTTTGACCAATGATCTTGTCTGCAGTGAGGGACTTGCCCATTTTAGAAGGTTGAAGGGTTTGGACCTGCGGGTAAAAGGGTGTGCTCTCCCACATGCTCTGGTTGCGGCTGGGCAGGAGGATTCACACGCAAAGGGTGATGTGACAAGGCTCTGACTCATCCTTTTTACTGTTCATGACAACTGACCATTTCCGAACCTTTTAACCTTTTAAGCTATTGTGTACTCTAATCAGCTTATTAAGGTTTGAGCTACCCACGTCATCAGCCCCCCAAGTCAGAGGTGTTTGAGGTGTAGGCTCAAAGGCTTCTGACTTTTGTACATTGCTTTTATTGCTTAAAGGCTTCGAGCTTCAAGGCTTTGAAGGGTCCTGGGCAGTTGAGTTTTGAGATTTGAATTTTGAAATGACAGTCGATGTGATGGATAGCAGTTTTTTTGCCTGTTGCGTAACAATATCTTCATAGACTTCATTTTCTTTTTTCTTTCGATCATCTCTCATAGGTGCTGGGAAGGATTTGTTTGTGAGTTATTCTTGGCTTACTCAAGAGGAAGTTGAGGCTTTTTGTAAAGAATGGGGGATCGATTTAAAGTTTAATCCGGTGGCTCCGAGTTTAGATAAATCGATCGATCAGTGTCCCGCTGGTTCGATTGCTCTTTATTACTGTAATTTCGAGTTTTCCAACTTGTGTCATCCGTTTCCGGTCTTTATTCTGAATGTTTTAGAGTATTATCTTGTGTTGTTTGATCAGTTGCGTCCTCAAGGTCTTGCTAGGGTTTTACACTTTGAGTTTTTGTGTCTAGCGATATGGTATGACCCATCGTTGTTGTTGTTCCACCGTTTCTTCCTGTTAGCCAAGAACGACGATTCGTTCACATTTTTAGACATCCTAAGTTGATGTTTGTCTGATTTCCTTTATGGTTACTACCCTTGGTTCTTGGAAGGGCCGATTTTTCTGGGTTTCTGAGTCCATTGTTCCTTTCAAGCTTGTTTGGAGGCACCCTGATTTTGTGTTAAACAGGCTTGAGCCATTTGAGTCTGAACTAGATAGTTGCTTGTTAAAAGCCATTAGGAAGTGTTCTTTGAGGCTTCATCCCTTTCCTGAACACCTTTTAGTGTTGATGGGTGTGAGCACCTTGTGGGACAAGCCGGATCGTGACCCTGTGCTCATGAGGGATGATCAGGGTATGATGTTTTGCCTTATGCTTTATCAAGAGTGATGATACCTCTGATGTTGTGTTTGGGGATGTTGAGGCTACCCTTGGCGAAGATGTTGTTGCTAGAGGTGCTGAACACAGGTACGAGGGTTCAGGTTATGTGAACATTCCAAATGTCAAAGGCTTTACTAGGGTCGGTGCTTCCAAAGCTTCTACCCGTCATTTAACCCGACGTATGTTAAAGGGAGCTGACCAACCATCGGCCTCTGAACCAGTGGAACCGAGTGATGACATAGAGACTTCGGACGACTTGGAAGTTGGGATTGAGGGAAAATTTATGAAAGACAAAGAATTACCATTGGTGATTGTTAAGGGGAGTAAGGCGGCGGGTAAAAAGGTTGTGAGCTTGAAGGGTTTCGGGAAGGGTGGTGAAGGTTCCACCGATGTTAATCCAGAAGAGGTTTATGTGCTGGATTGGAAGGTCACAGTTGGTAATAGCTTCAAGTCTTCATTTGTTTGTGAGGATGTTCTTACCCATTTTGCTCCTCCTACTATTCAAGGTTCATGCTCATCTATGGACGACGACCTAATGGTCTCTAAGATGATGATGGGTGCTTGTAACCTTGTTGCCTTGCTTCTAGAGGGTGTATCCCGATTTCGCAAAAGGATGCAAGAATATGAAGTCTTTTCGAAGAAGAGGGATGAGATGAAAGCTTCAATGGTTGCTTTGAAAGAAGCTGAGGGTTATGCTAAGAAGGAGAAAGCATTGATGTTTGAAGATTTGAGGAGCTTTCTTCCCGCACAAGACTGAGATGGTTGAGTTGGAAAAGTGCTTGGAGGTTGACAAGGTTCAAGTCATGGTCGATAAGGCTGCCTTGGAGGTTTAGAAAAAAGCCTTCTTATTGGAGAAAGAAGGGTTAAAGGCTTCACTTATCCAGGCAACTGGTGATGATAAATGGCTCATTGAGCATGGATTCCAGCAAGTGGCTATCTTCTCCATTTGTCGGAGATCAAAAAAGTCTTGGGTGATGTGTACACCAAGCTTCTTGTTCATGGGAGACACCAAGGTTTGTTTGCTGGTTGCAAAGCTTTGTGAGCCTGGGGAGCCTTAGGAAAAGTCTTCTCTTTTTCAACCCCAAGTCTTCGAAGTCTTCAAGGAAACTATTTTGAAAATAGAGCATATGTTTTACCTTTGTGTGGGTGAGGTCTCCAAGTGTTTTGGTAAACCTTTTCCTATCTTATAGGAGCTAAAACCCCAGGGCCTTAATGAGGCTGTTTGTAACGAAGTGTTGAAGTCCCTCTCGAAGAAACGTCCCTGCTCTGGAGATAGCGAGGAAACGTATTATAAAGGTGGTGAGGGGTCAAAGGGTTCAAGCCTTGAAGCCTACGAGGCAGCGGGTACAGCAAGGAGAAAAAAGAGGAAGGCTACAAAGACCCAAGATGATGGAGGTTCGAAGAAGGATGATGCAGCAAAGTTTACCATCACTGACGCTGCCAAGTGAAGAAGAAACTTTAATTCATAGCATTCTTAGCATGTCGAACAATGTTATGGATTGTTTGTTTGAACGCCTTTTTATTTTAAGTGAACCGTTTAGGTCCCTTCGTGGTCAAAGCCTGGAAGGCTTGTGGACAATATTTTATGTTTGATGGCCAGTATGGCCCTTGCTATCTTTAACTTATCTTGCTATGTTTATTATGTTGTTTTGTTTACTCCCTTGTGTTTTCATTGGTTTTGTATGTTGTCTTTGTTTTGGGTGGTGCATCTTATGTTGCTTATACCTTAAAGGGTTCAGTGTTGCAGTCACTTAGCCTTAGGATATTTTTAACAAGAAGATACAACATCTATCCTATGTATGACATTCACTTAGAGTATTTTTGGTTTGTAAGCCAATATTAGGGCTTAAGGAACATTTGGTGTAAGTTGTTCAGACCCGTCTATGAGACATGATTTTTGTTGAAGAAATTTCTAAGTCTCATGGAGTTGTATTGATTTAGGAACTCACCCCTTATATAGGTCCATTCAACCCTTGAACCTATTGAGCGATGTGGCCTGGGAGCTCATCCCCTTACATGCCCTTGCCATTGAGTTTCTTGCTAGGTTCCCAACCTATTTATAGGATAGAAAGACAAATTTTGATTAAAATTCATCGTTCAGTCATTTCAAAGTAAAGGGAATAGAACAACTTTTTGGAATTCTTTGTAACACCTTTTAGCTAAACATGGAACCTTTTAAGGTTTTTACCATTCCAATGGCAGGGAAGCTTTTTGACTTGTGGCCATGCCAACTTGTATGATCCCCCTTTGTGGGCTTCAAGGATAGTGTATGGCCCTTCCCACTTAGGGCCAAGCTTTCCTTCGCTTTCTTTCTTGTTGGCCTCATTGTTTCGAAGCACAAGGTCCTCAGGCTTGAAGCATTCATGCTTTGATTGCATGCTTGTACCTTGCTTTTTGTATGGCTGCTTGATCACGAGCCTCTTCGAGGAGTTCCAAATTCAACATCGTCTCTTTCTTAATTGACTCGAGGTCGATGTTGAATGTTCTTTGTGTTGGTACTCCAATTTCAGCTGGGATTATAACCTCTGATCCAAACGCTAGGTTGTAGGGTGTTTTCTTTTAGCTCATCTTCTCGGTTGTTCCAATTGCCCATAGCACATTGGGAAGTTCTTCGAGCCAGTTGTTCTCGTATCTTCCCAATCGAGATTTAATCCCTTCAACAATGTTGTGGTTTGTCCTATCAACCTGGTCATTGGATTGTGGGTAAGCTACCAAGCTGAATACTTGAGTTATTCTTAACTCCTTACACCAGGAAGTAGAAGGCTTCTCGGCAAACTACTTCCCGTTATCCGTGACTAGTACCCCTGGGAGCCCAAAACGATAGATTATGCTTTCCTAAACGAAATTAGTGACCTGTTTCCCAGAGATTTTTGCTAATGGTTTTACTTCTGGCCACTTGGTGAAGTAATCCACGGCTACCAATAAGAATTTAACTCCTCCATTAACTGGTGGGAATGGAACAACAATGTCTATTCCCCGCTTGTGAAATGGCCAAGCCGATGAGGAACGAGGTCATGTTTGGGGATTTTGGGTACCGAAGCATGTAACTGACAAGCTTCACATTTTCATAGTTGTTTGGAGGTATCTCGATGCATGGAAGGCCAAAAGTATCCGAGGTTCATCAACTTTGACACTACCGATCTTGGGTCACAGTGAGCCCCACATATCCCTTCGTGAACCTCTTTGATCAGATATTGGCTTTGTTCTGTGCCAACGCATCAAAGTAGTGGTGCAAGGTATCTTTTTTTGTAAAGGATATCTCCTTGTAACACATACTGCCTTGACTTCATGCGAACCCTTTTAGCCTCTGGCTGATCATCGGGTAATTCACTATTTTTGAGGAACTTTTCAATGTGAGTCATCCAATTTGGCCCTTCTTAATTGATTACATCTTGAACTTTAAGTTCTTGAATGGATGGGTTCTTTAATACTTCAACTAGTACCTTCTTGGTGAGATGGGCAAATGTAAGAGATGCGAGCTTGCTTAGTGCATCAGTTCTCTTGTTTTGAGATCTTGGAACTTGTTTGATGGCACATGTTTGAAATGTGTTCATCAATTCCTTTGATTTCTCTTGGTACTTATTCATGTTGGGTTCTTTTGCTATTTTGCTGTTATTGTTTCGGCTTGAGAGAGTCTGTGAGGACTTGGAGCTTTTGAATCCTCATTTCTTTGGCTAGCTTTAGCCCAGCGATCAATGCTTCGTACTCGGCTTCATTATTGGTAGTCTGAAATTCAAGCCGAAGAGCATGTGTGAATTCTAACCCCTCAAGGTTTATTAAAACTAGCCCCGCCCCTGACCCTTCGATACTGGAAGCTCCATCGGTAAAAAGCTTCTAGGTTTCAGGGTCAGACGGTTCAGCAGCAGTTGTGTTAACTTTTGTTGTGACTTCTTTAGGGACTTTTATGATGAAGTCAGCTAGGACTTGGGTTTTGACACCTTTTCTTAGGACATAGGTGATTTTATGTTCACCTAGTTTCACAACCCATTTGGCTAATCGTCCGGAATTTTCTTGTTTTTCAAGCACATTCTTAATAGGCTAGTCAGTGACCACTTGTATCGGGTGTGACTGAAAGTACCTTCAAAGCCTTCTAGCCGTTTGGACTAGGGTTAGAGCAAGTTTTTCAAAAGAAGGATATTTGATTTCTTTTAATTTTGAAGTTTTGAAAAAGTAAACGGGTATCTGAACTTTGTTTCGTTCAATGATCAGAGTTGTACTTATGGCCTTTTCAGCAATCGAAAGGTAGATAGAGATCGTTCCTCCAGTTTCCGAAGCCAAAATGGCTGGGAGTGAAGCCAAGTGTTGCTTCATTTGGTTGAAGGCTTCCTTTTGAGGTAAAATGCTTCAAAGCTGTAAGCTTTCCATCGATAGTCTTTCTTGTTAGCACATCCCTTGAGGGTTGGCTTTTATGCTTTGTTTCCCCGCGATGTGCCTTACAAACGTGCCTTCCTCAAAACCAAGCGAGCACTTGACTGGATTAAGCTTCATGTTGATCTTTCTCGAGTTTTGGAAAGTTTCTTGTATGTCATTGAGCATTTGGTATTCCGTTTTGCTCTTGATCACCAAATCTTCAACATAAGCTTCTATGTTCTTGCCAATTTGTTCGGTAAACGCTTTGTCAACCAGGCGTTGATAAGTGGCACATGCATTTCTTAAACCAAAAGGCATTCTTTGATAGCAAAATATACCTTTATCAGTGTGTAATGCGGGTTTTTTTCGTCTTCTTCTTTCATTAGGATCTGATGGTTACCCTTTTAGGCGTCAAGAAAACACTTGAACAGGAAGCCTGTGAGCGAGTTAACCTTGAGGTCTATTTGGGGCAACGGATAGCAATCCTTTGGGCATGCTTTGTTCAAGTCTTTAAAATTGATACACATTCTCCAAGACTTGTCGGGTTTTTTAACCATTACCGGATTGGCCACCCATGATTGATACTTGACCTCTCGAAGGATTCCGGCTAGAACAAGCTTTTCCATCTCTTGGCACTCTGCCAGGCTTCTTTCAGGGGCTTGACTTCGTTTCTTTATGCTAGTTCTTTTGTATAATGGGCTTAATATCAGGTGGGATCCATAACTCATGTTCAACAATGCTACGAGGGATGTCGGTCATATCTTCCGCTCACCAAGCAAAGACATAGTGCAAGAGCAGTTTTTCAAGGTATGAGAGGGTTTCATTGGAAATGTTAGTGTTTACCCCTATCCCCTATTGAGGATATTTTGGGTTTATGTCCAACCCTTGTTCATCATCTTCGTCCTTTCTTGAGCTTTCCTCTTCAACCACAAAAGCTTCTTGGGTAGGTTGAAGGGTTGCTATCCCCTTTTCAGTGGGAAACTTCACAGTGCCTTGACCTACTGAAACTGCCATTCCGAACACACTTTGCCCTGGCCTTCTTATGATGATGTCATAGTTGGAAGGGATATTGATCACCGCAAAAGTGAGTTGTTCGGTTAGTCCCTTTGTTTTCTCGCTGAACAAACATTAAGGGTTATTTGGCCTAAAGGCTTGATAGGTATGTCTGCGATACTTTCAATGGAGGATTCAGACTGTTGAAGCTTTGAACGTTCATCGTCACTGAGAGGGTTAAAGCATTTCTCAAACATGATTTTGGTGGTTGCACCGGTGTCAATGTAAGCCTTTTGTGTCTTGATGGTTCCTATGGTGGATTCCATCACCAGAGGGTTTGAAAGCAACTCTACTTCCAGTGGTGGGAAGCAAACATATTGATGTTCCCATGCCTTGAAATGATGGCGTTTGTGAGAAGCTTTGTTTTTTAGGTCGGCCATGTTCACTTCCTACTTTTTTTTCAACCATCTTGTCCTTGACCCCTTTAACCAAGTGAGCCAGTTTGGACTTGACAACTTCTCTGATCCTCTTTTGAGTTGGAAGCAATCATTGGTATGGTGACCTTTCTATTCGTGAAACTCACAATACTTGCTTAATTTTTCCAATCTTTCGTTTTTTGGCAAAGGTTGAGGAGGGCGGAAGCTGTGTTTTACCTCTTCGGTTGCCAAGATCTCTTGTGGAGTGGTTAAGGCTGTAAAGTTTATGGTTTTTTCTCAACTTGGAGGGTTCCGGCCTTCAGGCCTTCTGGAAACCTCTCGTAATTGTCATAAGAGCCATACTGGAAGCTCCAGTTAAGAGTTCTCTCTTCTTTTTTTTGTTCTTTGATGTCTACAGGTTATTCTCCTCGAATGTGGGCTTCAGCTCTTTTGAGTGCTTCTTCAAGGGTTTTGGGCAGGCATTTATTGAAGTCTCTTGTGAGATATTTGGAATTTAGCATTCATGAACCCTGCAACCCTAATATTTTCATCGGTGTAAGTTAAACCTTCCTTCTTGTACATTTCGACGAAGTCTCTAAGACTTTCATCATCATGTTGTTTGATCTGGAAGATTATCGTGGCGTCCTTGACATACTTACGTTGTTATGGGAAACCTTTTCTAAGATCGCCAAAGGTCTGAATGCTTCGTTCAGTAAGGTCATTGAACCATATGCGTGAAGACCCTTCAAGGGCTTGCATGAACATGAGACAACATTCGAGGCTGAGCCATTTTTCAATTCTTGCAGCCCCAGCGAAGATTTGGAGGTGGTCATCAGTACCGTGATAACATCTTTATCTGGGTTTGAAACTGGTAATCAACAATTTGTTAGGAGAAGCAAGACAAGTTGTTGGGCTTGTAAGGTTTTGAGAGGTCTTCTACTACCCTTGAAGCTGGGTTACCGCTTGAGGTACCCTGGTGAGTGGTAGGCACTTGGTTGATGAAGTGCTGCAAAGGAAATTGTGACATCATCTGCGTCATCAGCTAGGGCATAAGGTTAAAGCCTTAAAGGCTTTCTGATGGTACTCATAAAAGATGACATCATCTGTGTCATCAGCTAGGGCATTAGGATAAAGCCTTAAAGGCTTTCTGATGGTACTGTATAAGGCATTCTCATGGATGTGCTCATGACCGCACCTCGAGCCAAAGGCAGGGTGGCCATGGCTTGTTTTCACAAAGTAGCAATGGGAGGGGGAACACTTGAAGCTGTTGACTACCATAATTGATCAAGGGTGGTTCATGCCCAATAGGTGCACCGGTTGTAACGGGTTGGGAGGTAAATAAGGGAAAAGCGGTTGGACTTGGCCTCCTAAAAGCTCAAGGGCTTGAGTGGTTGGTCTGTCACACTATGACCAGCTTCAAGGTAAGATGTGGCTGAACATGAGCTGCTAAAAGGAAGAGATGGAGGGCCAGGTGATAATGAGGGTTCAGACTCCTCATAATTTAGTCTTATTCTCACCCCTTTTTCCCTTTCCAGTCTCACATGCTAGTTAAGAAGAAATCTCAATTGTAAGAAATTTCTAGTTACTCCCTCGGGTGTTAGATCTATGTGTTCCGGTGTACGCATTGCACCGATTTGAGGAGATGGAGCCCCTGATCGAGATGGGGTTGATGTTTGAAAAGAAATGAACTCCAGGAACATAGTTCTCGGTGGAGTACTTCCGGTAGTAGAAAGAGGTATGGATCTGATCGGTGAGATCCGACCAAAATTTGGTGTTAAATCGGTGTTGTTAGGCTCCTGATTTACCTCGCCGGGAGATTCGCTTTCAGACATAATGTAAAGAGAAAATGGAGCTACACAACTGGTCTTTAAGATAAAGTAAGCGGCGTAGCCCCACGGTGGGCGCCAACTTGTTGTTACAACAAATACAAGACCAAGTCCTGTAGCGATATCTCTGGGGTAAAAGGGTTCAAGGTTTCGATTAGCTTAACGTAGGTCGTGGGGTCCCCCTACGTTTGCAGAACGTGGAGAGAGATCACTGTTTTTATTGTTGTTTTTCATTTGTTGATTCTAGATTGAAAAGTATTCAACCCAGAAAGTTAGTACCAAATGTTATGGTGTTGTGCTAAGTGAAGAAAAGAACTAGCATAAAGCCAGTTCTTGAGAGGAGAAGAAAGATCAGAGATTGAGAGTAATCTCAGGTGATCTCCAGTTGAGGCTCCTGCATATCAAGAGGTTGTGATTTATAGGGAATGGATTCTCCCTAAGAGGAAACCTTTGACCAGTGATCTTGTCTGCAGTGAGGGACTTGCCCATTTTGGAAGGTTGAAGGGTTTGAACATGCGGGTAAAAGGGTGTGCTCTCCCACATGCTCTGGTTGCGGCTGGGCAGGAGGATTCACACGCAAAGGGTGATGTGACAAGGCTCCGACTCGTCCTTTTTACTGTTCATGACAGCTGACTATTTCCGAAACTTTTAACCTTTTAAGTTGTTGTGTACTCTAATCAGTTTATTAAGGTTTGAGCTACCCACGTCATCAATGAGGAACACGGTATTTAAATTAAATATACTTCAATAATAAATGTAGAGGTATAGGTATGTATGTATGTTACAATACTTATACCAGAAATTTAGTTTATGAAATTATATTTGTTGTTAAGGTAATTTTCCGATTTAAATAATACCATTGTAAGCAACGGCTAATTTAAAAATGGATCGATTAAATCTTCCTATATACATCCACACATGAGAAGGTAAAGTAGAAAAAAACAAAAGAATGTAGTTGTATGTCTGCCAAGTTATATATTTAATTATATGATGATTTGATGTTACGCATAAATTACACATTTCATTTATCTTTTCCGAAATTGCAATCCTATTAACACGTTTTGTTAAACCATGACATACTGATACTTATTGTTAAATCTATTTAAAAAAAGTTAAAAGGTTAAAACTCTAAGACTCCTTCATGATTAAACATCTAGTCATAGGGTTAGGTTCATTTGTGAACAACCCTCTTTATTGTGAACACTAGTGAACTAATACTATCTCTTGATTATCAGTGTAAATCAATGGTCAGGATTTGATGATGAAAATAAACTAGTGTGTATTACGATTTGATGATGCAAATCAATGGTCAGGATTTATTCACTCACTTCACAAATACACTAGTGTTCACTCTAGAGCCCCACCCTCTAGTCATATATCTTGGATAAATTACACTTTTCGTCCTTTATGTTTGTAGCTAGTTGCAATGGATGACCTTTACCTTTAATAATTACAGCCACAGTCCTTTATTTTGAAAACTCATTACACCATTCGTCCTTTAGTGCTAACCAGGTTAAAATTTTGAGTTAAATCTAGTCATATGAGGGTATTATGGTCATTTCATGTTTTTATTTAATAATAAAACTAAAACATAACATATATACATAATACAGCTTATTTAATCTACTCAAAGATATTGTCTCTATATCTGTACATTTGAATCTCTCTTATATCTACTCAACCACCGCCTAAGTCCACCACCGCCACCGCCTGTAACATCACCACCATCATCATCGGAGCTATTTAAAACCCAGAAAAACCCTCTGTATATAGATCGATGCACACCCCTATTTAAAACCCAGAAAAACCCCCAAACAATTCTTTCAGGTGGCGGTGGTGGTGATGTATCAGACCACGACAAGAACCTCGCCAAAAAATCTTTTTTAACTATCATGTTCCCAGCAAACCCAAATCCTTAATCGAGCAAACCTAAATCTTCAAAATCTAAAAAAAAAAAACCTCATATACAAAATTAATGCTGCTGATTTACTTCAAATACTTCAACCTATTTACAAATTTCAAGTCAAAATCCACCATCGACTTCATCCGCACCACCCCACTAGCCTCTTTACCTCAACCCCACCACCGTCACTTCATCCGGCGAATTCACGACGACCACCGCTGTCAAAAACAAAAATAAACTAAAATCAAGATGAGACAACGCAGATCTGGGTTCTCGACATCCCGTCCCCCTCTGATGGTGGTGGGCTTATGGCGCTGGTGATGCTAAGACAAGGAGATGAAATGAGTTTGGGTTTTATCTAGTGTTCCGTATGAAGCTTCTAGGTGGCGGCAGATTGTTACCGGTTGTGTCGGTTAAAGAGAGGGGCGGGTGCGTTGCTGCAGCTGATTGTGATGGTGGTGGTGGTTGTAGCAGTGGTGGTGGCCAACGACAGGAGTGGTGGTGAGGAGGAGCTTAGGTTGCAGCTGGCTGTGATGGTGGTGGTGTTTGTAGCGGTGGTGGTGGCCGGCGACAGGAGTGGTGGTGAGGAGGAGCTTAGGTTGCAGGGTTTTAGAGAGAGAGAGAGAGAGAGGAGAGAGTTGAGTGTTTTAGAGAGAGAACGGTGATGAGGACTGAGGAGTGCAGGGGCGGATCTAGTATAGAAAGACCGGGTTCCCAGGAACCCAGTCGTTTTGGAAAAAAAACGTTTTTTTGTAGTGTAAATCTTGTATGATTTGGAAAAAAAACGTTTTTTTTGTAGTGTAAACCTTGTATGATTTGGAAAAAGGAACCCAGTGATTTCTCCGGCTGGATCCGCCACTGGAGGAGTGATGTTTTGAGTGTTTGGTTATCAGTATAAATATTTTTTTCCTTTCTATAAATATATTTTTAAATAAATAGGTAAAATTACAAAACTACCCTCATATGACTAGATTTAACTCAAAATTTTAACCTGGTTAGCACTAAAGGACGAATGGTGTAATGAGTTTTCAAAATAAAGGACCGTGGCTGTAATTATTAAAGGTAAAGGTCATCCATTGCAACTAGCTACAAACATAAAGGACGAAAAGTGTAATTTATCATATATCTTTAAGTCGACTCATGTCTATATTACATAACGGCATATGTGGTGGCGTGGAGGGTAATCACCTTCAAGGCTTTCAAAAGAATAAACAACCAGAGGCGGATCCAGGGGTGTTTTGGGGGTTCTAAGGAACCCTCTCGGTTTGGCAAAAAATGAGTAAATTACAAGTTTTGTCCTTTATGTATGTCCCAAATTGCAGGCGCTGTCCTTTGTCTTTAAAATTGATGAGTTTTGTCCTTAATGTTTGCAAATCTTGCACGTTATGTCCTTTAGGCCAAACCCAGTTAGTTTTTTTGATTAAATCTGCTCATGTGCAAGGCACATGAGGGCATTTTTGTAATTTCGTTTTTTAGAGAAATTTGTTTAATTAACATAAAATTAATACCCCACCACTTGCCACCACCTGCCGCCACCACCTCCCACCCTCACCTGTCGCCGACCACCCCTTCGATCCACCATCACCAAAAACCAAAAACATTCATCAATTACCCCACCCCCCCTCTCTTTCTCTCAACCGAAATCATCTCCAAACAAAAAATCCCCAAATCTGAACATCTAGCCCAACGAAATCTTCTGAACAAAAAAAAAAAAAAAAAAAAAAAAACAGATCATCTGAACCAAAAAAAAAAATCCCCAAATCTCAAATAAATAAACTCTTTTATTCAAATGTAAGCCATAAGTTGTCTCTACAAACAAATCTATATATTTACATCAAAACTACATAAGAATCGATAAGTAGCTCTGTCTGTATGTTCATATAATGACCGCGTATGACATGATTCTATGCTATACCACATCATACATCAACATATTACAACAAAACAAACATAAAAAAATAGGTAAGAATCGAGAGTAAGAGTATGAACCGTTTGTATGATAGTGTGGATGCAATACTTCCTGGCTGAGCCTGACTTGGGTTAGGCGAACCATTCTTTGACGTTGCTTCAGGCCCCAAAGACATCGATGGAGAACCACTGGGAGAGGCCCACGGGCTTATTGGTAGCGTGTTTGATTCTGTGCCATTGTAGCCTGAAGATGAAAGATGACCCTCTTTTGATTCTGCAAATCTGATTTCTTCCCCTCTTTTGACTCCGATAGAGAGAAGAGAGAGTGGGGGCGGTGGTGGTGGTAGGTGGGGTGGGGCGGTGGTTGCAGGGGTGGGGATGGTGGTTGCGGTGGTGGATGGTGGTAGAGAGAGAGAGGGAGGTGTAGAGAGAGAGAGAGTTATAGATAGAGGGAGAGAGAGAGAGTGAAGAATGTCTGATATATTATGTATATAAATAATAGTAATAATAATAGTATTTTTTAAATATATTTTGCTTTAATTTTTTAAATAATAATACTAAATAAATGGGGTAAAAATACTAAAATACCCTTGGATGACCAGTTTTAACCAAAAAATCTAACTGGGTTTGGCCTAAAGGACATAACGTGCAAGATTTGCAAACATTAAGGACAAAACTCATCAATTTTAAAGACAAAGGACAGCGCCTGCAATTTAGGACATACATAAAGGACAAAACTTGTAATTTACTCAAAAAAAATTAGTGAAAACCTTGTATGATTTGGAAAAAAAATAATGAGAATCAACCAAAAACAACCCGATGAAAAAAATTCTTGGATCCACCACTGAAAACAACAAAATGAGTTCTTGTTATCGGTGACAACCAAACATTTACAATTTAACAAACCATCCATGATGATCGAAATGTAATTTACCTATAGTCTTAAAGTACAAAGTCGGTGGCTACGACAAAGTCGGTGGCTACGGCCACCGACAAAGCACTCAAAATTACCATTTTGTCCTATAATTCCGAAGTAAACAAGCCTCAACTCGTTACAACGTCGTCGTTTCTCTGTTCAATTTGTTCCCCGTACTCACTCTTTTGCCCTAATCTTCATCAAACCCTCGAATTTCAAACAAATTCCCCCAATTTCTCACTCCGATTCACTTCAATCTCGTCACTTTCTCTCTCTTAAACACAAATTCGACACCCAAAATCACCTCAATTTCAAGTAATTTCAATCAATTTCCCCATTTTCAAAACCCTAATGTTCCCACACTCAAAATCACATCACAAATCAGCATCAGAAACAAACAATTGATCGTTAATGTGTACATAACAACACTCTTCAACCTACCTACTTCAAGATCCCCCAATCATGTCCGACGAACACGATAATAATCCGATCCAACTCGCCGGAGACAACAACAACGCGAACGGCGCCAACGTGGTGGCGAGGAGAGAACGGCCGTCACGAGCGTGTACTGCACGATCCGCCACTCGAATCTACGAAGCTGCGGTAGCGGAAGCGGCGGTGGCGGTTGTACGGAGGAACAAGCTGTGACACTCTAGGTTTTTCCGAGTGAACACCTTGTAATTTCGTTAGGCGTATATATGTGTTATTAAATGAAAAGTTGCGTTTTACCTTAATGTGCTATGTGTGGTATGTATATATATAATGTGTGGTATGTATATAGATATATATGTGTGAACCGAACCCGACTCGAGACCACTCGGTCTTGAGTAAACAAAAACGGTTGGGCCGGATTGGGCCTTATACCCCCCCCCCCTTCGAGCCCACTCGGAACCATTGTAGGGTGCACCACCCAAACCGAGTATAAAACCCATGCCCAAGCCCTCCTTCTCTCATTTGACACTCCCACCATTCACACACCCTCCTACATTCCTACAAACCCCAAAACCCTAAGGTTCTAACATCAAACTCACCTCCTCTCCTCTCCCTCTCTCGAATCAAACCGGCGACAACAAAAGGGGCTCTCGGATCATCTCGGATTAGCTTGTGATCATCACTCGGAACTTGGTTCATCAATCTCTTGTACTCCTCCATCTAACCGGTTAGTGTATTATAGTTGTTTGACTTAAAAATGATGGTTCATGATGCACAAACTATTTGATTAGTTGGATGTTTGATTTATTATGTGCTTGTTAGGTAATAGAATTGTTATCAAATTCAAATGAACAATGTGTTGCTTATGAGCCAAATGAATGACTTGAAATAACTAAAAGATATGAGCAAGCTAGTGTGCCTTGAACAAGTGATTCATGCTAGAAAATAAAGGGAAATGTTGCTTTGGTATCTAGTCTATGTGCTTTGATTTTGCCCGAAAAATAAGAGGTTGTGTAGGATGAGGATATGATGATTATGTGTTAAATATGCATGAATATTTGATGAACTATTTGAATGTTGATATGAATATTCAAATATGCTTGTTTTGATCTGATTTTGTTATGATTTAGACAATAAAACATGTTAGTGCAATGTTATTGGTTAGTACAAAATTACATGAAATCAAAATGCTATTGGCTAGTACATAGGACAGGTTCTAGAAGGATTCAGGTGCACGTAACAGTGGTTGCGAGTCGGAACCCTTGGTTACGACTCGAGACCAAAACGTGATTCTTCGAGATCTCCCGGTTGCGACTCGCAAGCAGCACACTCGAGACCAAAGCATGATGAACCGAGACCGAGGTTGCGAGTCGGAACCCTTGGTTGCGACTCGAGACCAAAACATGACAACTCGAGACCGCCCGGTTGCGACTCGAGACTAGGTGATTGCGACTCGCAACCAAAAGGTGACAAGTCGAAACTTCGGTTGCGACTCGCAACCAAATCATGACAAGTCGAAACTCCGGTTGCGACTCGAAACTGTGTGTTCTCGAGTCGAAACCGCCCTTGTCTCGACTGGGCTGCCTAGGTGTTATTGGGCCAAAAGCTTGTTGGACTATCTGTTGACTGTACTGCATATGTATCTGTACTGTTTGTTTGTGAAATGTTAGGGCAGGCCCAATAACCCAAGTGTTTGTATGAATGCATGCTATGTGTGTCTGTGCGTGTTTGCTATACGTGAATACTTGTACCCCAACTTGACCTATATTGGTAACCATGCTAGGACGTGGTGACCAACGTGATCGACCGGGTAATTAATCTACCGAGCAACCCAAGGTGAGTTCACAACCTAAAGCATGTATTCCCGGCGGTTTGGGAAACGGAACTAAAAACAACACTATCCCCTTATGAGGGATACAACTTACTTTTCTTCCCTTGTTATTGGGAACCTTTTAGTTAATTACTGTTTATACGGATTGCAACAAACGGCACTAAACGAAACTCTATCACTTAAAGTCCCTACTACATAATACCGATTAGTCGCCGGGGCCAGGCGAACGGGTTATTAGTTGATAGCGCTATTTAGGTCTTACCAACCTCACACCGTGCCAAGGTATGGGATCGGTCGTGAACTAATGTACTCAGGCATCCGTCAATGATGATAGAACATTGACATCGGGGCACTCTGCGGATACGCAACGGTCACATAGTGTTCGGTATTGGAAAAACAGTTTAGTCGCTAACTTTTGGGGTAGCTCCCCATGGCATGTATAAACGGATAAATTAACTGGTGAAACAAGTTTTTGGTAATTAAAACTGGACAACTAGTGAACTCACTCAGCATTATTGTTGACCCCTTACTGCATGCTTTGCAGGTAACCAGTGACTGAGGAGCTGCTACTTGGGGAATGTGTAGTGTTCGTCTACCCCTGTGTTGGGTGTTAAATAAACATGAACTATGAACCATGTTTAAGACTGTTTTACTTATGCTTCCGCTACTTACTACTATTTGAACTTAAAACTTTAAACTCTGAACTTGATAATTGCTAATCGTATGGTTAGTAAGTATTGCTTTGGTTACTAACTCAATTATTCAGTATAATTGGTGGCTGGATCCTGGTCGGTCACGCCCTCAAGCGGACGGTATACCGTTGGTGGAATTTGGGGGGGTGACACAAGCCACGGCGGAGGGCTCGCCGGGAAGTGGAGGAGGAAGAGGAGGAGCCGCCGCCGTCTCCGCCGAACCCGTACAGCGTGTAACACCTCGAAAATTCACGTCCTATAATATGTTGACACGTGTCATAAAGTTTAAACGTGTGAAAGAAATATTATGGAAGGACTAAAGTTGACAAACGTGGAAAGTATGTGAAAATACGTATTCTAAGTGTCAACTGTGAATAAATATATTGTACATTAACCTTACACGATGCTCATACCTTCAAACGAATAAATCATGGTTCATACGAAGCTAAAAGTGAGTGATTTCAAACTACAGGGACCAAATGTGTCAACATGTTTAATTTATACCTCTGAGTGACCTTTTGACAAACCCGAAGCTTTGTAAATATTAATTATTCTCACGAGAATACACGATTTAAATTTCGTAAAGTTTCGTTAACGTATGAGAAAGTTATGATCAAATTCGTGTGCAAACGGTTAAAGCGTAAACGTGGAATGTTAGGACTTTTCGGGTGACAACGAAGTTACCGGGGGGCCTAACAAAGTGGGTATATGTTTTAAAGCCTTTCTAGATTAATATAGAGGGTTTACAATGCAAGAAAAACAAGTGCCCGATCAAGTTTCGAAGAGCCAATGATCAAAATGCAATATATCACAAAAGCTGATCTGGAGGGCCTAGCGCGACGCCAGGGGTCCCTAGCGTCACGCTAGGGGTGCCCAGTACCAGATTTTGTTTGTTGTTGTCTGCCTTTGCCTTTCTGCTTGACCCCATCCGATTTTCCATATCCCTTGGCTCCTAAAACACCTCCTAAACATGTAGGACACATGTAATAATGTTGTGGATAGTTGTAGACCTTGTTGTCAAAAGGTTGTGGTGATTGAAACCATTATATAAAGCCATGAAACTTGCAACATTGTGATCATTCATACTTGCACTCATCTCTGGTCATTGGAGGAGCTTACAAGCAGATCAAGGGCCTTCCTAAGCAACCATTAATCACTTGGTAAGTTGCCTAACCTTTCTAAATTAATTATAGCTTAGTAATTAGCTTAAAGGTCAAACCGACGTAACTACGGTTTGACTTCGGGATTAGTTAACGATAGCTCAGTGTTATCACAAATTAAAAGTACCGTTAAGTAGGTAATGATATGGGTATTAAACCCCTAAAAGGGCACACAATGATTTCCATCCTAACTAGGACGTTTGGCGAGTCAAAGGTGTCTTGAAAAAGTCAACAGAAGCTATAATCGGGTAATTAGCGATACGAGAAGCGTGTAACCTGTTTTAACCATATTGTAACTTAGTAATCAATGTTAAAACATGACTAAACATGATTGATTCGACAAATTTCAATTTAGGATCGATTCGGAACCGAAAGGCGCAAAGTTTGACTTTTTGCTTGACTTCGGTTCTGACCCAGTTTTGATAGATGTAGACATGCCTTAAGGTTTCTTTAGGGCCGGGTTACATGTTGGTATAAGCCTCTTCACTTGTTTCGTTGATTATCCGATTCGTTCGCGCGTTTCCGTTAAATGCTTAAAATTGACCGTAATGCCCTTTCGGTTATAAAACGAGCTTTTTGGTAATATAAGTGGACAAGACCCTTGTCTACTGAATTATAAACATGCCCTCCAAATTTGACATCAATTTGAGGTCCAGATTAGGAGATATGCGCATTAGCGTAAATAGTAAGCTTTTTATTAATTAATCGGCGCGATTAGCGCATAGCCTATCTAAACCCGATTTTCGGCACCAAACCTTTTACCCACTGATGTTAAATAATATTTTAGGATTTTTGAAGATTTTTAATTATTTTTAAACTGATCTTAAGCTAGGCTTATCGCCTTAATTCGGTTAATACCGAATTTACCCTTTTCGGTCATAAAATGATTTCTACAAGGAATTTTGACGCGAATCCAAATGCTACTGATTTTAAATAGTAAATATAGTGTTTTGAGCCTGTTTAACTGATCAGAAAACCCAGAATCGTATTTTTAATCGAACGTCGCTTAAAACGGGTTTATACGTGTATTATACGCGTAGTTTAGGCTTAAAACTATATTGAGACATACGGATTATTATCAACTAATATAATCTATTAAAAATAAGTTGTTTACTAATTACTTCAGTCCCGAACATCAGGGTTACGTTAAATCCCTTTTATAATCGTTAAAATGACCAAAATACCCCTACGGGGCATAATTAAGGATTTAACTCGTTTTGGGCATTATGGAAGGTATCATTATGATATCACAACATAATTTAAGCATATTAACTTAGGAAACCTGTTCGCGACCTATTCGGTTACCCGTTACGCGTTATTCGCGTTCGGATCGGTTTATATAACTAGTTTATATAAGTTAGCCGAAACGGGTCAAACCTTATCGGTTTTATCTCAAAATCTAGAATGTGTATGAAATACCCATATAAGACAAGTCTCTGAACATGTCGGGTTTAAATCACATTCTATTCCGGTCTTCGCTTAATCGTGCGTACGAACCGTATCTTCCTGTAAGACTAACCGGTCTAAGCTTAGGCTTAATTAAAGACCCGTTAGCATTCTAATTAATTATTTATACCATCATTCCAGACTAGAGCTTTCCGGTAAATTGTACCTACGCTTACTTAAGTGAATACGGCTGAGTTATAAATTTCTTCTATTTAAGACAGGAGCTAGCTCAGGTAAATACTCTTAACTTATTTTCCCTATACGGGCTTGGGATACGGTACTATAAAAGTACCTCTTGGTCGGGTGTATGTAGTCATTTAAATCGGATTGTGATTGATGTACTTACATAACCTGTTTAATATGTATTATTTTATTATTATTTGGTGTATGGCCTTGGGGGTTAATGACCATGTCCCGGATATCCTTGGCATCATTCGAAGTAATGGCCACGACTTAAGCACGGGGTGTAGGCATACACCTGACAGCTGCATTATGTAAAAACTGGTAATCCACTCCGAGGTATCATCCTTGTGGGCATTATACCGGAACTGGTAATCCACTTAGAGGATGATAGCCCGTGGGCATTATACCTGTGGCGTGTCAGTTAATCTAGTCCGGCCCTACAAACCGGCCCTAACGGACGACAAATAAGTAAAACTGTATACAAGATTATATACAAATAATTTTCCCAAGTTATAAAAGATTAATTTTGCCTCTGTGCATTTTAATCAAAGTGTCAAAAGGTTTTGTGCCTGGTGCATCTAAATCAATTTTCTTAAACTCTTTTCAAATGAGTCGGTTGAGTGTATTTACCAGTGAAAACTGACGTATTTTCCAAAAAGGTTAAGTGACAGGTACTGAACGTAATTGGCTGGAAGCTCAGGGCGCTAATAAGGAATCTTGCAAGTTCTAGGCGCCTAAAGTCTGTTGAACAAATGATATGTTTTAAGATCCGCCTGTGGATCCTTTACTTTCCGTTGTAATACTGGATATTACTTCATATTCGGATTGTAACATAATTATCTTTTGCTTCCGCTGTGCATTTATATAATTGTGTTGTTTGACTATAATGTTGCCAACCACGTCACGACACTCCCCCACCGGGCCCACCGGTGACACGTGGAAAGTCGGGTTGTGACAGGTTGGTATCAGAGCCAACACTGAGTGAATTAAACACTAGTCTTTTGTGTTTAATCTCAGTTACACAATTGCACATTCTTGAGTCTAGACAAGAACATAGGAAAAAATCCAAATTTGTTTCATTTTACCTTATTTGGTTCCTTTGTTATTTTTCTGATTAGCCCTTGCATGGGCAAGTCAATTGCTATAGAAGTCCCGTTTAGGGCAACCATATACTTGTTAAATTTTTAAAGGAACGATTATGTTTAAATTATCATTCCTATATTATAAGATCTACCATTATAATAAAATGACAAAATTTAAAAAGGACAAAACCTAGCCATGTGTCACATTAAGACAGGGCCAAGATGGTAGTTCCATAATTAGATTCAGATCCTTGTTAACAGTTCAATCTAGGATTGCTCTGCGTTAATTATTAAAAGAATCCTAAAGGAAAAACCTAGCCTAAATGTCACGGCATACAAGGCCAAGATGGTAGAACCTATTCAAGAGATTCAAATCCTTATTAAACATATAAAAGCATATTAACATGCTCGACAAAATGTGATATGATAAAATCACATAAGTCATTTTGGGATATACTAAATTTCCTTATTTATATAATCATCCCTTATGGATGAAGTGCCCACGGGCTATAACTAACGTCCTCTGGGACTAAAGACAGAGGTAGCCTACAACTCCCTGTCAAGAAAAGGTAATGAACTTTGATTCAAACCTTGAAGCCTCGATGCTATAAAATCAAGGCCTACAAATTAAACTTGTCTAAGTGACTAGGCCTTTTGTGCTATTATTAACTTATAATTTAGGAGTATAATAAATATCCTGAATAATTATATATTTATCAAATTAACCAATATGTGTATTAAAAACATGGTTAATAAATCGTTCAAAAAGATAAAACTGTTTAAACTTCCGTAAAAACCTTGTCCTTGTTTAATTTTTATGTAGCAATTAAAACTACATGGCTGGGTCGGAGGAAGGGAACAGTCATCCTTTGGATAACCGCGATGATGAAAGGATTAATATAACCAGAGGAGAGCTCCGTACATTGATTGATTCAGCTGTATCTAAAGCTGTGAAGGAGAAATTCCAGGAGTATAGTGAGACAAATAGTAAAGCCTCATCTGTACCCCACCCTAAATCCATCCCTAAAACTCATTCAGAGCCTGATAACAAGCCGCCCTCAAAGAAGGATGAGTTAAAGAAAGATGACGATCGACATTCATCTAATGGACACAGTGCTCCCTCCAAGAGGATAGTGTTCGATAATGAACCACATACCAAATCCTGTAACTATAAGTACTTTGTTTCCTGCAAGCCCCGAGATTTTACTGGGGAAAAAGGGGTGGTTGATTGCATGATATGGTTGGATGAAATGGACACAGTTGTCGATATCAGCGGTTGCGCTGAAAGGGATGTCGTGAAGTACGTATCCCAATCGTTCAAAGGAGAGGCACTGGCATGGTGGAAGTCTCTCATTCAAGCTGCTGGGAAGATTCCGCTCTACAGCATGTCATGGGAACAGTTTGTTATTCTCATTAAGGAAAATTACTGCCCTCAACACGAGGTTGAGGGGATTGAGTCAGATTTCTTATCTTTGGTGATGACAAACTTAGATTGTCAAGCTTACCTCACCAGTTTTAATACCCTGTCCAGACTGGTCCCTTACCTTGTAACACCAGAGCCCAAGCGAATTGCACGCTTCATTGGGGGTTTACCCCCAGAAATCAAAGCCAGTGTTAAGGCTTCAAGACCTACTACATTTAGGTCAGTAGCTGACCTCTCTCTGTCCCTTACTTTAGATGCGGTCAGGCTAAGGTCGCTAAAGAAATCTGAAGAAAGTAAGAAGAAGCGTGAGGGTGATAACTCACGAGGATCAGAGAAGAAACACAAGGGAAACACTGACTCTGAGAGGCCTGGGTCTGGAAAGAATGGTCAGCGGACAGAGGAAAATCCAAGGTGCTCGACTTGCCAAAAACGCCACTTTGGGAAATGCAGAATGGAGTCCAATTCTAAATCAGGACCACCTGCATGTGGGATATGCAAGTCTAGGGAGCACAAGGCTGTTGATTGCGGGAAGATCAAAGATGCTACATGCTACAACTGCAACGAGAAAGGGCACATAAAGACCAACTGCCCTAAGTACGCGAGGAAGCCCGAGTAAGCCAAGAGAACAAACGCACGAGTTATCAGGAGGAACGCCCAAGAGATGATGCAGAATAATAATAGTATAATATGTACCTTTCCTTATCAAACAGTTTATGAAGAAACTTATTTGATATTGGCACATATAAATATATTATGAATGATAAAGGTTGAGAACTGTTGTCTCCACCTGATTAAGACTCCGGTCATTTAATGCCCGGTAGAAAGTGACGATGTTACGTAGAAAATGCTCCAACAAATCCTATATTGCTATCTAATATCTATTAGAAATCACTCTTTTTCATACCTTATAGCAAACTTCTGGTTGCATACATAAGGACTCAATATAGTGATAAAAATCGATTGGTTGCCTTAAAAAAAAAAAAAAAAAAAAATTAAGCCCATATTGTGGGTAATAAGAAGCAATTAACTATCAAGACTCCTTATGAGACAACTCTCGTAATTACACGTATCCGTACGAGTAATTAATATTAAACAAAAAAAATGGTGGAACTGGCCGTCCCCGGAATCGAACCTGGGTCTAGGCCGGCCGCACCCTTTCGCGCGCCTAGCCAACTGAGCTAGGTGCCTAGTTTGTGAAAATTTCCATTCTAATTTAATATAAGCACTTGTACAATAAACTTCCTTATCATTTATCAATAATAAATTCTGCTAAGTGTCTTGTTTTTTTTTATACAGGCAATAATAAATCTTCATGAACCATAAACTTAGCAATTTTTTTTTTATCATCCACAAGGTATAACTACCAAGGAAACCTTAGTAAACGATTCTTCAAAATCGACAAGGAATCCTTCCAAAAATCTAGAGCACTCTTTCTTTGCATAGAGTACGACAACATATGTTATTTTAATTATTTTTCTCATTGTTTTCTGTCGCCTGCGAATGACAAACTATGTTTGATAAAAGTGTCATATGAGGATTGGCGTATCCTAGTGTGTCCCATAGATTATTTCCATGTCTGATCAGCATGGAGGTTTAATACATGGAACCCTAAGATATCCCAATGATCATATTGTACTAAAGTCGACTAGTAGTATTCAAAGGAGATATCGAAAAATGGAAATTTTTTTTTCCCAAGTAAATGTTCCCGAATAAAGAATTCGTGGACTTATAACATAAAGGTGTCACTCATTTGACACGAACAATGATGGATGAACTGGAGCCTGAGATATGGAAAATCTCTGTAGCCTCCTTGTATCTTAATTATCTTCTCAAAAGATGTCCCTGCTTACCTCCTGGAAGGCAGGTAGAATTAAGATTTGTCGCCCGCCGTGGGCTGGAGTATTATGAAAACTCCATATTGATTATGGAAAAATCGAAACTTTGATTTAGTGGGTTTTAAGACACAGGCTCATATAGCCTGACTCAATATTCTGAGGGTTTTATGTTATTAAATAAGAAAGACGGTTCATATTGCTTATGCATACATGCCGCAACCCTAATTAGGCAACGATTAAGAATTGCCATCAGCTACCCAGGATCTAAGGGCAAACTATTGGTGGATAGGCTTGAAGAAGTCTGTGGCCACCCATGTAGCAAAATGCTTGACATGTGCGCAAGTCCAAGCCGAGCATCAAAAACCGTCAGGTTTGCTACAACAGCCTGAACTTCCTACGTGGAAGTGGGAAATGGTAACTATGGATTTTATTACCAAGTTACCTAAGACAAGGAAGGGTAATGATACCATATGGGTTATAGTTGATAGACTGACCAAGTCAGCTCATTTCTTACCCGTCAAGAAGACTTATAGCTCCGATAAGTTAGCCCAGTTATACATGGATAAGATTGTAGCCTTGCATGGCATACCTGTAGCTATTATCTCTGATGGAGATACTAGATACACGTCACATTTTTGGAAGAGTTTCCAACAATCTTTGGGCACGCGTTTGAATTTTAGTACGGCTTACCATCCTCAGACAGACGGTCAGAGTGAGCGTACTGTTCAAACGTTAGAAGACATACTACGTGCATGTGCGATCGATTTAGGTGGTAGTTGGGATAAGAATCTACCGTTAATCGAATTCTCCTACAACAATAACTACCACACCAGCATAAAGGTTGCGCCTTTCGAGGCATTATACGGTAGAAAGTGTAGATCGCCAGTTTGTTGGACAGAAGTGGGAGATGTCCAGTTATCAGGACCAGAGATCGTGTTCGAAACAACGGACAAGATCGTCCAGATTCGAGACCGACTCAAAGCTGCCCGTGATAGGCAGAAGAGTTACGCTGATCCAAAGCGTAAGGATTTTCACTTCGAAGTAGGTGACAAAGTCCTACTTAAAGTGTCACCCTGGAAAGGAGTGATGCGGGTTGGTAAGAAAGGCAAGCTAAGCCCGAGATACATAGGACCTTTCGAGGTTATCGAACGTGTCGGGTCAGTTGCCTATAAACTAAACTTACCTGAAGAGCTTAGTGGAATTCACAATGTGTTCCACATCTGCAATCTGAAAAAGTATTTCGCTGATGAATCACTGGTAATATCGCATACAGATGTGCATATAGATGAGAGCTTAAAGTTTGTGGAAAAACCCTTGTCGATTGAAGATCGACAGGTAAAGAAGCTTCGAAGGAAGCGCGTACCTATTGTAAAGGTCAAATGGGATGCCCATAGAGGTTCCGAATACACGTGGGAGGTTGAATCCACGATGAAAGAAAAGTACCCTTACTTATTTCAGTAAATCTCGGGTCGAGATTTATTTTAAGGGGGTGAGGATGTAACACCTCGAAAATTCACGTCCTATAATATGTTGACACGTGTCATAAAGTTTAAACGTGTGAAAGAAATATTATGGAAGGACTAAAGTTGACAAACGTGGAAAGTATGTGAAAATACGTATTCTAAGTGTCAACTGTGAATAAATATATTGTACATTAACCTTACACGATGCTCATACCTTCAAACGAATAAATCATGGATCATACGAAGCTAAAAGTGAGTGATTTCAAACTACAGGGACCAAATGTGTCAACATGTTTAATTTATACCTCTGAGTGACCTTTTGACAAACCCGAAGCTTTGTAAATATTAATTATGCTCACGAGAATACACGATTTAAATTTCGTAAAGTTTCGTTAACGTATGAGAAAGTTATGATCAAATTCGTGTGCGAACGGTTAAAGCGTAAACGTGGAATGTTAGGACTTTTCGGGTGACAACGAAGTTACCGGGGGGCCTAACAAAGTGGGTATATGTTTTAAAGCCTTTCTAGATTAATATAGAGGGTTTACAATGCAAGAAAAACAAGTGCCCGATCAAGTTTCGAAGAGCCAAGGATCAAAATGCAATATATCACAAAAGTTGATCTGGAGGGCCTAGCGCGACGCCAGGGGTCCCTAGCGTCACGCTAGGGGTGCCCAGTACCAGATTTTGTTTGTTGTTGTCTGCCTTTGCCTTTCTGCTTGACCCCATCCGATTTTCCACATCCCTTGGCTCCTAAAACACCTCCTAAACATGTAGGACACATGTAATAATGTTGTGGATAGTTGTAGACCTTGTTGTCAAAAGGTTGTGGTGATTGAAACCATTATATAAAGCCATGAAACTTGCAACATTGTGATCATTCATACTTGCACTCATCTCTGGTCATTGGAGGAGCTTACAAGCAGATCAAGGGCCTTCCTAAGCAACCATTAATCACTTGGTAAGTTGCCTAACCTTTCTAAATTAATTATAGCTTAGTAATTAGCTTAAAGGTCAAACCGACGTAACTACGGTTTGACTTCGGGATTAGTTAACGATAGCTCAGTGTTATCACAAATTAAAAGTGCCGTTAAGTAGGTAATGATATGGGTATTAAACCCCTAAAAGGGCACACAATGATTTCCATCCTAACTAGGACGTTTGGCGAGTCAAAGGTGTCTTGAAAAAGTCAACAGAAGCTATAATCGGGTAATTAGCGATACGAGAAGCGTGTAACCTGTTTTAACCATATTGTAACTTAGTAATCAATGTTAGAACATGACTAAACATGATTGATTCGACAAATTTCAATTTAGGATCGATTCGGAACCGAAAGGCGCAAAGTTTGACTTTTTGCTTGACTTCGGTTCTGACCCGGTTTTGATAGATGTAGACATGCCTTAAGGTTTCTTTAGGGCCGGGTTACATGTTGGTATAAGCCTCTTCACTTGTTTCGTTGATTATCCGATTCGTTCGCGCGTTTCCGTTAAATGCTTAAAATTGACCGTAATGCCCTTTCAGTTATAAAACGAGCTTTTTGGTAATATAAGTGGACAAGACCCTTGTCTACTGAATTATAAACATGCCCTCCAAATTTGACATCAATTTGAGGTCCAGATTAGGAGATATGCGCATTAGCGTAAATAGTAAGCTTTTTATTAATTAATCGGCGCGATTAGCGCATAGCCTATCTAAACCCGATTTTCGGCACCAAACCTTTTACCCACTGATGTTAAATAATATTTTAGGATTTTTGAAGATTTTTAATTATTTTTAAACTGATCTTAAGCTAGGCTTATCGCCTTAATTCGGTTAATACCGAATTTACCCTTTTCGGTCATAAAATGATTTCTACAAGGAATTTTGACGCGAATCCAATTGCTACTGATTTTAAATAGTAAATATAGTGTTTTGAGCCTGTTTAACTGATCAGAAAACCCAGAATTGTATTTTTAATCGAACGTCGCTTAAAACGGGTTTATACGTGTATTATACGCGTAGTTTAGGCTTAGAACTATATTGAGACATACGGATTATTATCAACTAATATAATCTATTAAAAATAAGTTGTTTACTAATTACTTCAGTCCCGAACATCAGGGTTACGTTAAATCCCTTTTATAATCGTTAAAATGACCAAAATACCCCTACGGGGCATAATTAAGGATTTAACTCGTTTTGGGCATTATGGAAGGTATCATTATGATATCACAACATAATTTAAGCATATTAACTTAGGAAACCTGTTCGCGACCTATTCGGTTACCCGTTACGCGTTATTCGCGTTCGGATCGGTTTATATAACTAGTTTATATAAGTTAGCCGAAACGGGTCAAACCTTATCGGTTTTATCTCAAAATCCAGAATGTGTATGAAATACCCATATAAGGCAAGTCTCTGAACATGTCGGGTTTAAATCACATTCTATTCCGGTCTTCGCTTAATCGTGCGTACGAACCGTATCTTCCTGTAAGACTAACCGGTCTAAGCTTAGGCTTAATTAAAGACCCGTTAGCATTCTAATTAATTATTTATACCATCATTCCAGACTAGAGCTTTCCGGTAAATTGTACCTACGCTTACTTAAGTGAATACGGCTGAGTTATAAATTTCTTCTATTTAAGACAGGAGCTAGCTCAGGTAAATACTCTTAACTTATTTTCCCTATACGGGCTTGGGATACGGTACTATAAAAGTACCGCTTGGTCGGGTGTATGTAGTCATTTAAATCGGATTGTGATTGATGTACTTACATAACCTGTTTAATATGTATTATTTTATTATTATTTGGTGTATGGCCTTAGGGGTTAATGACCATGTCCCGGATATCCTTGGCATCATTCGAAGTAATGGTCACGACTTAAGCACGGGGTGTAGGCATACACCTGACAGCTGCATTATGTAAAAACTGGTAATCCACTCCGAGGTATCATCCTTGTGGGCATTATACCGGAACTGGTAATCCACTTAGAGGATGATAGCCCGTGGGCATTATACCTGTGGCGTGTCAGTTAATCTAGTCCGGCCCTACAAACCGGCCCTAACGGACGACAAATAAGTAAAACTGTATACAAGATTATATACAAATAATTTTCCCAAGTTATAAAAGATTAATTTTGCCTCTGTGCATTTTAATCAAAGTGTCAAAAGGTTTAGTGCCTGGTGCATCTAAATCAATTTTCTTAAACTCTTTTCAAATGAGTCGGTTGAGTGTATTTACCAGTGAAAACTGACGTATTTTCCAAAAAGGTTAAGTGACAGGTACTGAACGTAATTGGCTGGAAGCTCAGGGCGCTAATAAGGAATCTTGCAAGTTCTAGGCGCCTAAAGTCTGTTGAACAAATGATATGTTTTAAGATCCGCCTGTGGATCCTTTACTTTCCGTTGTAATACTGGATATTACTTCATATTCGGATTGTAACATAATTATCTTTTGCTTCCGCTGTGCATTTATATAATTGTGTTGTTTGACTATAATGTTGCCAACCACGTCACGACACTCCCCCACCGGGCCCACCGGTGACACGTGGAAAGTCGGGGTGTGACACAGCGGCGTTGTGACGTCGTTGGTTGGTGAACCGGAACCCTCGCAGTTGCCACGGTGGAATATTAGGTCTATGTGGGAGTTGGCTTCTATTTTGAACTTTTTGAATGTGAGTGTTTGAGGTTTAAGTTGAAAAATGTTATTTTTTGGAAATGTGTTTGTTGTTAAAATGATAATGTGGTGTTTTGTGGTGCAGGTATTTACGCCTTTGTTGAATATTAAGGGGGTGTTTGGCTTAGCTTTTATTTTTTAGTTTATGCTTATATTTTAAAATAGCTTATAGCTTATTTTCTATCATTTGATAAGCTCTTTTTAAGTGTTTGGATTAGCTTATAGCTTATTTTCTATCATTCTTCAAATAAGCTTAAAAACCATCTTCAAATAAGCTTATTCAAATTAGCTTATATAAGCTAATAAGCATAAGTTTAAAAAACTAAAACAAACACCAAATGAAGCTTATTTTGTAAAAAAAGCTAAAAAAGCTATAAGCTTTGTTAAAAAAACTAGGCCAAACACCCCCTAAAGCTGAGTTTTCGGTTGAAGAGCTTGAGACCGCGTTAATTACGCCGAATAATACGTTGGGTGAAATTCATATTCCTCTGCTTAAGGTGGTTATGGTGTTTTTAGAATTGAAGTTTTTTGTTTATTGCAAACTAGATGAAAGTTTATGCATGAAATTCATTATTTGAATATGCATTGTTTTGGTGACTTTGGAGGAAAAAAAAAAGATTTTTATCTTTTTGCAGAATTAGTTTTGGTTTTTGGAGAAGGAAAAGATTGGATCTTTTCACACAAATAGGGAATTGTAACTTCTGGTTTTTGTTTCTTGGTATAATGTGGTTTTCTATGGGTTCAATGGTTTGGTTTATTAGGGAATTTTTGAGTTAGAGGAGCATAGATAACAAAAACATGATGACTGCTTATGATTACGATTAAGGTTTTCAAGTCATTTAGTGTCAACATTATCAGATTTGGAGAAACATGCTGTACTGTAGGAGTTGATGAGTACTTCTTTGTGGTGCATTTTAACACAGGATTTTTCATGTTTTATCTGTAGTTAGTGGTCCTGCTTGCCTTGTACTCTCTTAAAATAGAAGCCACCGACCACTACTAAGTTATATAATTTATATTTCTGTTACACACTCAAATGTATTCCTATAATAGTTGGTTGAGTGTTGGAATGACCTATGTTCGATCCATGTTGTTTGCAAATAATTTTCTTTTTTCTTTTTTTTCACCGCCCACCACTAAGTAATATAGTTTACATTTATAATAGTTGGTTGTTTGCTTTGGTTGAGTGTTGGAAGGATCTATGTTCGATCAATGTTGTTTGCAAATATTTTTTTTTCTTTTTGAACTTCATTATAAATTTTTATGTTAAACTACTTTCTTTAAACTATATTACGTATCGTTCCTTTACGGTAAAAAACTATTTTAACGTACATCTTGGTATAAATTTGAGTTTTCTACGTTTCGACGTAAACATTTTTAATAAAAATCGAGTGGGGTTAAATATAATACCTTTTCGTTAAAAAAATCATTTTACGTGCGTATTTTTACGTTCCTGTCGGTCTAAATTCGAGTTATTCTACATTTCGGCGTAAATTTTTTGGAAAACAAGTCACGTAAAATATAATATGTTTTTATACTTATTTTATGATTGTTAATTGCTTCGTAAATTTTGTTCTTAATCGAGTGAAATTTAATTGTGGTTTTTTCCTTTTTTAAAAGCTCTAATTAATATCTTTTTGTTACACGTATATGTTTTTCCTCTATACCCGCTATGTTTTCTATGTATGAGTCGAGTCACCTATAATATGTTATAATTGTACGGTATGCATTCGATTTATTTTACTTGACTTTACATTTTTATCCAATCGCAATGCTTATGTGAGTTACATTAAGTTTAATCGGATACGTCGAAACACACGTTTTTGTGTCGTTCACGCAACACATAACATTTGAACTAATTCATTCGATGTTTACGATATTCGAAATGTGCAATGTACCCGCACCGTAACGCGCGCGGGCAATATTACTAGTTTGTAAAAAAAAAAGATTGTAAATTCAATACGTATGTTTTGTTAACGTCAATATAATTTCATTATTTTATTATACCTTTTACATAACAAATAAGAATTATAGTTTTTACAATGTTATTTTAACATCATTTGAATAACAGTTAAATGTAACTTAATGGTTGTTAATACTAATATTATATTACTATTAATACTAGTTATCTAAGTTTATATCTATCAGCAAAATTAAATAATATGTAATAATGTTTTGTGACCGACAAATTTTTGGCAGTTTATGAATACTTTAATTCGTTAGATTTTGAATCCCAACACAATATTATATGATGAGTTTATGAATACAAATTTTATATTCTTACAACATCATAGATCTATGCCTTACGCATAGTTAAGGGTGTAAGGGGTGCTCACCTAAGAGGTGAGTCCTCTCTCTTACGCCAAACCAATCCTCGTGTGCCATGTCAACTCCCCTCTTAAACTCCCCTAACACCCTAAATTGATGGCGGCACTCCCCTCTTAGGTAACTTGGTTTTTTATTAAAAAAAAAAAAAAAAAAAAAAAAAAAAATTTTGATTGGCCATCTCCTCCCTCTCTTCTCCCTCTCTTCGGTAACTTGCCACCGATTTCTTCCCTCTCTCTACCTCACCGCCTTGATGGCGGTACCACCACTCTTCGGTGGATCAACTCCCCGCATGGGGTCACCGCGTACGCCCCCTACACCCTAAGCAAGGTGATTACTCATCTATATTACGAAGTGTTAGGATAATTGGATGAAAATTTGTTATTTTCATTATGTGTAAATGTGTAATTTTTATAAATTTTTGGACAAATATATTTATATTTTACTTTGGTAAATATAAGTATTATTTTGTGGGTTTGTTATCTACGTTGTAAGAGCTTTATAACAAGCCAAATCACGACCAAATCGGAGGTAGGATGAATAAGATATCGATACTCAAAGTTGGGACCTGAACTAATGAAAGCTGAGAAAAAACTGAGGGGAAAGATGTAGGGAAAGTGGAATTTGTCCTGCACATGAGGAATGAAAGAAAGTGGTGGCTATGTATGGAAGTCTTCTTTCCTTCTTGTTTCCTAAGCACCACCTCACACTACTGGATTTGCGAAGGGTGAGAACCTAACTCATACATGCGTGTGCGCGTGGCATGGGCGATGGGCGCGTTGATGGCGCACTTTGCATTTTGTGAGCCGCTTGAGAGCCGCTTTTGTATTTTTGACGACATGCGCTTAGTCCGGGACCAAGTGACTAGCCACGTGTCCGTGGATGACGTGTGTAACAACCCTCGAGAAACGACCCTAAACGCTCCCAAATACATCTCGTATACAAAAAACGGACCTGAAATACCTTTGTGCTTGTAAAAATCAAGAAAAACAAGATTCATGAGTCGTTCACGGGCCGCGACAGACGAAGACAAAGCCGTCGCGGGGCGCGACAGCCTGTTGCTTGGCGGACACTCTGAATGCCTCGTGTCAGGACACGTGTCGACACTACCTCGTGACTCAGCAACCCTATCGCCACCTCGGGGGCTCTCGCGGGGCGTGAGAGATGAAGAGGAGTCCGTCACAGGGCGCGACAGACTGCCCGATCAGCTATAAAAGGAGCAGAAGACGGCATTTCAACTTGTTCATTTTCTCTAATTTCTCTCTCAACGTCTATAGGATAAAACTATAGCCAAATACCCCCTAACAAGCGATGCTATGCCTCGTTGTAAGTACTATAACCCAGCTATTACCCTACACGATCGATTTAGGATTTCTGTAACGCATGTCGGCTCTGCCCGACTCAGTCGTTGGAATTCTGTCTCGTGTTAAACCCGATTGATTTAGGACTCCGTAGTGCATGTCAAGGCCTTGCCTGACTCAGTCATTGGAGTTCTGTCTCGAGTTGTACGGTTAATGCAATTTGGGTTATTTTACTAACACATGTGCATTGTTTAAATTAACCAGGAAACTATATTATTATCAGGAAGCTATAATATTATCAGGAAGCCTGTAGGAATACCTAAATCTACAAATATGAGTACATCTTCTTTTTGTCACCTTTTTGCAAATATATTTTTGTGAGTCAAAATGTTTCACCAAAACCTCAATTGTTTCAAATTATACTTAACAGTAATTGAGTATTTGTAAGTCTATAATTGCTCCCGGTATGTTGGGGTTTTGTATACAAAATTTGTAAGAAGTTACCTTTGGACAAAGAGTTAGCCAATGAGTAATATGACCCACAAGTCAAGATGACAGTACTGCTTGAGTAATTGATTAGATATTTAAGCAAATGTAATTGCGGGTTGCCCTCAATGCTGTAAAGTGATAAAACTGTTTTGATTAAACTGAGATGCACTCACCAGTATTTCTTGCTGAAAAAATGTTTTAAAACGCGTTTCAGGTAACTTAGTGTGAAGCCAATAAAAGCCAGCTGGAGAGCACTGAAGGCTTAGAAAAGTGGCTATTAAAGTTACCTAAATAAAAAGGAGAATTGTTTTTAATAATTAGGGTTTATCCCTATAAATATATTACAAATGAAAAATCGGGTTTTGTCCCACTTGTTATTATAAATGTATTATCGAAAAACTCAGGTTTGATCCCATTTATCTATTTTAAACATTTTGGTGTTTAACTCTGATAAAAATATTTCCTAACTACGGTCCTGATGAAACTTTCCGCTGCCAAATTGATAAACACCGATACCATCTGACTGGCTCGCGGCTCCCGCTCCCGGGGTGGGGTCGGGGGCTGTGACAGAAGGTTGTATCAGAGCTATGCCACTGGTTTAAGCCCTTTAGGTGTTCTTCCAATACCTAAATCTTAAAAATTTGTGTTAGGAAATTAATAACTTATGCATATTCTGTGAAAATAAAAGCTTAATATGCATGTCATGATTTTATGAAATTGTGAATCCCCAATATGTGTGACCACTGTCTATATCTTACAGTTAGGCTATGTTAATATTAGATATATATATAGGTGAGATATTAATAATGATATGCCTTATATATATATCGTACCTATATATTTTTATGCATAAAATTCAATAAAAAATTTATAATATTATAATAATATTACGATATTAGCATTAATTTCTTAATATTAATAAAAGACGACACACCCCAGGTATGATACTTCGAAAAATATCATAATATAAATATTATGATAATATATATTATACCTAAATGATTTTATGTCAATTCGAATACAACACCAAAAACACACAACTCTCTGCAAACTCTTAGCGAAATACACACACTTACACTAGTAATCCATTGTATTGAGCTTGTTTTCTTCCGAAGTTGTACAAGGATCATTATTATTGTTTTTGCAATATAGTTGGTGATCGGTAGTTTCCATCACCGGAGGTTTTTTATGCCGGAGATCATTCATTGATCAAGGGCTTTTTCCTCGTATAAATTCCTTGTGTTCATCACCTTTTTTCATTCATTTGTTGTTCATACATTTGCCCGATTAACCAAGTATCATACCTCACAAAATCAGATTTGGTTACATTATCCTTATGTGATTTTTGACCAAATCAGTTTGGCGCCCACCGTGGGGCAATTGGTGCTTCAATTCTGAAGATTTTGTTCATTTCATTCATTTCTGTGCGTTACCTTCAACCACATGGCTTCTCAGGGAAAAACTACTTCAAGTTCCATGTCGGCGGTTACCTCATCACAGGGCATTCCTCCTTTGCATCCTCTCCCCCCTGCATTCCAGAAGAATGCTGAGAATGCTCCGAAGAAGACAACCCCTGTTTTCACAAAACCAACTGTAGTTTCTTCCTCTACACCTACTAACAGTGATCTTTATGCTTTGATTTTGCAGATAAGAGGATACATGCAACAACGGGACGAAACTAATGGCAGGATCCTTCGCGAAATTGATGAAATCAAGAAATTGAAAACACCTGCAGAGGATCACTCCCCATTGATGCCCAGGTCGTTGGATTTTACTACTCCATCATCAACAATCCAGTTTTCCAAAGGATCCAATATCCAGATTCAAGGATCCTCTATCCTTCGGCAAGGATCACTGGAGTCAGTGCAGCCTCAAGGATCCTACTTCCAGCCTCAAGGATCCTCTTTTCAGCCTCAAGGATCCTCATTTCAGCATAAAAGATCCTTATATAGTTCAGGAGGATACGTGGGGACACTAACAGCTCAAGGATCCTACCTTCAGCATCAAGGATCCTCATTGCAGGTTCAAGGATCCATGGAATATCCTCCAAGACCTTCAGCTCCAATGTATCCTAGATCCAACATTTTCCAGGATCAAGGATCCTTAGGGAGTCAAAAACCCAGAAGCTCTAAGATTCATGTGGGAGACTTCATTCCTATGCAGACTATTGCTTCATCTAGTCCTACAGTTGCACCAGAGTTGCCTCAATTTGGATTCACATCTGGAATCCCAACCTCGAACCAGTCAGGAGGTAACACTTTCAATGCATCTTACAATACTAACCATGGTCTTGTGCAGGAACCAGGGATCAACCAGGCCATGGCTAGGGAGTTACAAAAACTCAAGGATATGATATCTAGTGTCCCAGGAGTGGTTAAACCCATTTCTGAGATTCCGGATGGGAGTTATAGAATACCTCGCTTTGCACCACCCATTTGTGATGCGGAGATACCAAAGAGGTTTCAAACACCAAACGTGAAGCTCTATGATGGTACAACTGATCCAGAAGAACATGTAGCTCAATACAGGGAGAGAATGGAGATCAACCCCATTCCAGAAAGGTTAAAGGAAACATGTCTTTGCAAGGGTTTCGGATCCACATTGACAGGATCAGCTCTTAAATGGCTGCTAAGTCTTCCTCCTTACTCTATTACTTCATTTGCTAATCTAGTTAATTTGTTTAATAACCAATTCTCATGCAGTAGGAGATTTGAACGATTAACTACTGATCTACATAGGGTAACATAAGGTCAAAATGAATCACTTAGAGATTATATAACTAAATTCAGTAGAGAATTCTTAGAGATTCCTAATTTGGATATTGCTACGGCTGTAGAAGCTTTCAAAATGGGTTTACTTAAGGATTCTCAGTTCTATGATGATCTTGTTATGACACCTTTCAGGAACCTAGATGAAGTAAGGAACATGGCCCTTAGATTCATCCGTTTAGAGGATGACAAAAGGATCCAGGAGAGATTGTCAGGATCCTCAGAGCAAGACAAATAAGGATCCTATTTCAAGAAAAACTGATCCAAGCAATACTCCAAGCATGACAACCAGAATGTGCATGTTGTGGAACAAGCGGAAGATGATGAGGATTATCCTCCTATTTCTGAATATTGTTTTTCTGCTGATAATAGTGAACTAATCCTTACTATGCAGAATTTAGGTGACAAGGCTAGGTGGCCAAGGAAGAATGACAAACCGCCTGCTACCAAAGACAAATTGAAATGGTGTGCTTACCATGAGGATTTTGGTCATCTCACAGATGAGTGCTGTAACAATCCTAAATAAACCGACACCCTCGATTATTTTTCCGACACCCCAAAATATTTTAAAATATCCCAAAATGTCCCAAAATACACCCCATACGCGAAAACGGGCCTCAAATATATTAAATAGTATTAAAAATAATTAAAAACAGAAAAATTAAGTTTAGGCGGGCCGCGTAAGCTAACCTTAACATTTACGCGGGCTGCGAGAGATCAAGAACGCGGCAACACCCCAGGTCAACACGTGTTATCATCGTGGCGAGCCTAGTAGATGACCCAGACAAGCTACCCTGTTGACCAGGGTTGACGCGGGCCGCGTAGGCCTTGTGCTTGTGTTACGCGGGCCGCGAGAGGACCAGACTCAGCAACTATATAAGAAGGCCATCGGGTTTCATTCGGAATTCGCTCACAAACGTTTCTCAATCTCAATTTCTGAATATTAGGCATAATACGCGGGTATTATACCCCCCTAATTAGCGAAGTTCTGCTCCGTTGTAAGTATTATAACCCCTGGATACGTATTAGATACGCTGCCTGATTGATCTAGGGTTCCGTAACGGCTGTCGTGGTTCTGCCCGACGTAGTCGTTGGAATGCCGTCTCGGGGAGGGTATTACTAACGTTAAAATGGGTTATTAATACTAACGCATGTATATTTGTGTAAATTATAGATTATCACCAGGAAAACCTTACGGAAAATCTAAGACAGCAATGTGAGTAATCCTCTTTTTGTGTAAATCTTTTTGTGAGTAATCTCCTTTTTGTTAATAGTTTTTACAAAACCTTAACTATTTTACAATGCAATTTAGCAGTGATTGAGTCTTTGTAATTCTTCAATTACTGCCAGTATGTTGGAGTTTTGTATACAAAATTTACTACACTGTGAGTAGTAAGTCGGGATGACAATACGTTACCATTGGACAATGAGTTAGCCAATGTGTAATATGACCCACAAGTCAGGATTAACAGTACTAATGGAGTAATTGTGTAGATATAAACATTGTAATCGCTCTCAATACTGTTTAAATTAAATTAATGTTTCTTGATTAAACTGGGATTCACTCACCAGTATTTCCCACTGACAAATGTTTTTAAAACGCGTTTCAGGTAAGAAACTATGAAAGCCAAATAGAAGCCAGCTGGACAGCACTGAAGGCTTGGAAAAGTGGCAATAAAGTTACCTAAAAAAAAATAGATGTTTTTATTAAATAAATAGGATTTATTCCTATGAAAACGTGTGTACTATGAAATTGGGTTTTAACCCATTTGTTTAATGTTATGAAAATGTGGTATTTTACTCTGATCAATATTTCCTAACTACGGTCCTGATGAAAAATTCCGCCGCCAAATTAGACAATACGAGATACCACCGAATCTGGCTCGCGGCCGCCCGTTCCCGGGGATCAGGGATCGGGGGTTGCGACAAGATGTGGTATCAGAGCCAAGCCACTGATTCAGCCACAGAGGTGTTCTGCTGACATCAAAATGTAAAGTGTTAGGAAATAAATTACGGAAATACGTGCATAATTGTATTTATTGTTATGTGTTATTTGACTATCTGTTAGTTTACAGTATGAGCGACCAAGGACCATCTGACGCGTACCGTCAATTGTCTGGTTCGCCTAGAAGCGAAGGCACCTCCTCTTCTCAGCCTGCCCTCTCAGGGTACTCTGCTGATACGGAAGAAGGAATCTTTGTATTTAAGGCTCAGTCAGCAGAGCCATTTCCTCAGAAAAAGAGGGGATGGTTCATTAGAGGGGCACACGAGTGTAGAAAACATATGAAAAAGTTACAAGACCAGAGGGTACTAGAAGCAGCCAAGAGAGAGACAGATGCCTATGCCCAGGATATGATAAATAGGGGTATAGCCAATATTCACATCTTAGCAACCACTGCAGCTGACCCTAATCTGGAGCAAATAATAGCACCACAACCACAGCCACCAATCCCTGACCAACCAATGGAGATAGAAAATGATGCGTGTGAAGTGTTATATATATTAGGTGTATATTTTAAGCCCCTTTAACACTTATTTTTAGCCAAGTTTTAAATTTATAAAACACGATATTTTATTAACACTAAACACACATATGGGCAAGTGCACCCATCGTGAGCGTAGTATAGTGTTGGCAAGATACCGAGGTCGTCCAAGGACACAAGAACTTTTAGTACCGGTTTATCCTCAACGTCTAATCAAAATAAAAAGTTTAGAAAAATGTTTTTAACTAAGAAAAATAAAAACAGATAGACAAGATGAATCACTTGGTTCCAACTCGTATCTAGTGTAACCTTTGATTATTTCCGCACTTTTGCACATATTTAAGAGATTATCTTAGTTATTGTAGTAGGCCCCTCTTTTGAAGGTGACGTTACCCTCACCCCAGTAGTTTGAGTCAGCAAGGATACAATCCTAAAAGGGTGGATTATTGGAAGATAATTAATTAAGTTATTAATGCAAATTATGGTAGGCCCCTCTTTTGGAGGTGACGTTACCCTCGACTAAGTAGTCTGAGTCAGCAGGGATACAGTCCTAAATAGCTGGGTTATAGTATTAATAGTAGTTAACTTATGAGGGGATCAAAGAGTTTGGACCCCCGCCATCCAATACCGTTAAGTATTGAAGGAGGTCCTACTAAATTTGACCCAGGTCCATTGCAGGACCTCTAAACGCTGAACAATGGCAAGACCTTTACCAAACCGTTCCCTTAACCCCCGACCAGGTAGCCAACATACCTCCATATAGACCGTGGAGATATGAATGGTGAAAATCTTTTATTTTATATAGACAGTAAAATAATGCCAAGACACCACGGACAAACGATAAGGAAAGATCACCTTCAACATAAGCAACTAGTTATTAAAGTCATTAATACAAAACCAAGTAAAAAGTGCAAAAGATTAGAAATAAAAAGTATTACACTAGACACTTTGTCTTCACCAAGTGATGTAAGAGACTTAGGCAAACATGGCCTTGATTGTCAAGAACTCTTATGATCAATCTTGGATCCCGAGACGACGCACACACTCTACGATGGACAATGGATGATGGTGGTGGATTATGGTGTTATGGTGGTGGTGGTGGGTGGTGGGTGAAGTGTGAGAGAGGTGGTGTGCCAAGGGATGGTTTGAGCTTGAGCCAAGCACTTCTATTTATAGGCTGAACAGAAGCTCGGGCACGGCCCCGTGTCCAGTGGGCACGGCCCCGTGTCCACATCCTTCTCTTTCTTCATTTAATGCTGTTTTGTCTTTTTAGTTGACCACGCCCCCCGTGTCCGCTGAGCACGACCCCGTGGTGCAGAAGAATCTTTGTACTATGCAGATTTGCTGGATTGTGCGAATCTTATAGTTGACCACGGCCCCGTGGTGGGCAATAGAAGCTTCTACCACTTTGTCTTTTCTGCTGACACTTGGGCACGCCCCCGTGCTGGATGAGCACGGGGCGTGTTCAGGCTTCTGATCTCTTGTTTTGCTTGGGAAGATGCTGTCGTGGGGTCGGGCATGCCACGTCTTGTTCCTTTTCTTGTATTTATGTTAGATTTTGATGTCTTTTTGCTTCTTTTGTTAATTTGAGCTCATTTAATCCTGAAAATACAAAAGGAAGACAAAAGCACACTTTTTCCAACATTAGTACTAAAAAAAGGTTAGTTTTATGCCTCATTTGATGAAATTTATATGTTGCATTTTTAACACATCAAATACCCCCACACTTGAATCTTTGTTTGTCCTCAAGCAAAACTCTTTAATATGTGGCTATTACACTCCCAAATGGAATGGGTAGGAAAGAAGGTTTTTTTTTTTTGGCTTGTCGTAGATTGTCGGGATTTCCAAGATTCTTTATTTAGTTGTATTTTTATTTATTTACAATCCTATTCGTCATGATTTATTTAAAACTTTTCATAAGATAAATTACTTATTAGGGCATAACATGCCTCTTTAAAATTCTATTTATATACAAGTTCACATACCTCACGGGGATCACTCAACACTCGGCCGAAAATGTATTTTTGTGGATCACTCGAGAGCGGCATGGAACTTACTCCTACCATAGGCTTGCCAAGTAATCAATCCTCCTTCTTTTTAACTTATATACCTTTGTAAATATCAAGAGGACTTTGTGGGTTAAGGGTTAGGCTTGGGTTAAAGGTAGGTGGTTGGGTTGGTGGTTAGTGGTTAGTAGAAAAAAAAAGGCGAAAAGCGTAACAAGTGTCGGTTTTCGTATGACTTTCTATTTTCGTAACTTTTATTTTTGATGAAGCTATTTATTCAAACAAAGTTATTTTTGATGAACTTGTTTGTTTATTTTCTTTTGCTTTATCATCAACAATTTTTTTTTTAATCATATGAAAAATCGAACTTGTTACTAAAACAAAGGGGTAAAAATGAAAAAGGTTTTGGTGGGTAAAAAGGGTGTTTGGTTTGGGTTATGAAATGAAAAGGTTTAGGCTCAAAGGGGCTAACTAGGGGGATTTTGGGTAGGTGGTAAAGAAAAAGAAAAATAATGGTGTAGAAATAAAAAGGTTAGTCCTAATGCCTCCATCATTTACTTACTCGGGTTTTAAGTTGGTAAGGACCGGGAATGTATCGTCATGGCAAGTTCTAGAGTCGTAAGAACCAAGCGGCTATTCACACAAGAAACGAAAAATGAGCATTTAGTTCTAATGATATGTAATTGTATGCTCAATAAAGGCTCAAAACTCACTTTTGTGGGAATGGGTTTTTTATGTGATCAAGTATATATAATCAGATTTTAACTAAGCTTGTCATGCCTTTTCATAATTTTCTTATGTTGGTTCTTTTTATCACGACGCTATCGGTTGTAAATTTGTAAAAATATAACCTTTTTGAGAACTTGAATTTCCCAAGTTAAACCTAGACAAGTAAAAAAAATGAAATTTTTTTTGAAAAAATTTGGGGTGATTAGCGGTTCCAATAGAGTTTTGTGTAAGGCTTGTGTTTAGGACTTGCAAGATTCAAGGTTTTAGCATCCCCCCCACACTTAAATTACACATTATCCTCAATGTGTCCCAAAAATAAGTTTTTAGGTTGATTGAATGTGTAAAAAGCAAAAACTTTGTGTTACTGGGCGCTGAACACGGCCCCGTGTTGTCCGGGCACGGCCCCGTGTTCAAGTGCCAGTAACAAAATCAAAGCAAGAGAAACAGAAGTCTGGACACGGGGGCGTGTTGGGTGAACACGGCCCGTGTCCAGTTACCTGAACTGGGTCTTTTTCTGCAGACTGTGCAGCACGGGGCCGTGTTGGGTGGACACGGCCCGTGCCGAACTTACAGTAAACGAAGAAATTTGTCGGACGATTCTGTTTTCCTGTATAGAGTGCTGGTTCAAGTTTCCCTTGCATCCTTTGCCATCTCAAGTGTGTTTTATTCATTTCAACACCATCCAAAACACCAATTTAACTAAAACCATCATTCATTAATCATAGAGAGAATTACATAATAGTCCTAAAAATTAAAATATTAGCTAGTTAGGTCAAAGAGACACAAGAAATCCAATCCCAGAAGTTTCTAGCCTACTATTTATTCTACTAGCAAAATTTCCGAAAAGATAGATCTCTCGGTTAAAAGTGGCTTAACAACTTCTTCCTCCGGGTATGGGCTCCTCATACATCGGCGAGCCACTCTTCGATCTCCCTAGGGAGAAGAAAAGCGGGCTCATGAGCATTTGGTTGAGGAGGTGTAACTTCCACCAGGATTTCTTGGAGTTCTTCAAGAGGAGGTTCCGCCGGAATGTCGTCCCAACCGGTAGGATTTTGGATTCCAAGTGTGAGGTTCTAATCCTCTTGAGGGAGGATTGGTTCCACGGGAGGTGTTACCAGAATGTTTAACCTCTGGTGCAAGAGGGTTATTTCCTGGAAACTGTTTTCCAACCCCACCGAGAGATAATTTATACGGTCAATGAGGACCTCCTCCACTGAAGTCATCTCGTCAAGTGCTTCACGTAGCGCCATTACGTATCTTACGAGAGTTGCTTCAATCGATGGCCTCCTTTCCCGTCGGCTGTTCCTTGAGTGTGCATAAGAGGTTCCGCTGTTTTGGCTAGACATTCTACGAAAACAAACCAAAAACAGTTCGTTTTAATGAAACAGTACCGCGGGCACGGCCCCGTGCACAATGAGCACGGCCCCGTGTTCAACTTTCTGCAGATTTTTAGAACAAGGAATCTTGGGGTTTCAAATTATTTTTCTTAACTTATGAAGCTTTTTGAGCAGAAATAACTTGAAACAATGTTGTGTAACTTATTTTTAACAAGATTCCTTGAACAAAAATTCAATAAACATCACAACAAAGCTTGAAATCAAGCTTTAATGGAGTTCTTGGTGCAAGAAAGATGAAGAAAAAGGCAATGGATAAAAGAGGAAAGGACAAGATGCTTGTAAGAACCTTCCTTTAGAAAATACCTAGGATGGTAAGTCAGAAAATCCCTTCAAATCTCTGTCCCTGGATGGTCCAAATGTGCAGGGTTCTTGGCTGCATTTATAGAAAACGACAGCGTGCTGGACACGGCCCCGTGTCGGCTGGACACGGCCCCGTGTGCAGGCAAGATCCTAACACATTTTGTCCGTATTCTGACAAAAGTCAGAAAGGAATCTTTTGGTGGACACGGGGGCGTGTTGACCTGGGCACGGCCCCGTGTCGGAAAACTGTTTTATGAAGTGCGTCTATTTTTAAGGAACTTTTCCGGATCGGGCGGTTCCTTACTGGATGGAACAACCCCAAAGTGCCTAAGATACCTTAATTGGTCTAGATTAAGACGAGAACGCAAGAGGTTGTCGGTGAGGGTGATTCCTATGCTATATGTAGGTGGACAAGTCCAACCCTTTCCCGGGCTCTCGTTAAAGAAGGTGTATGTCGAATCGCTCAGGTCTATGTTTGCATCAAACGAAGTTGATGGGGAGTCCTTCACGGCACAATCGACACAGGGACGACTATCGCTCGAGTCCTTACTAGAGTTAGAAGTATCATTGGAAACAATGAAGTTGTTTGAATGCGGTTCCAACCTCTCTTCTTGGTTATTGTCTTGGAAAAGATTATTGAAATCTTCCCTAAGTTCTTTTAACCAATTAAAAATTAGATCTTCTAGTTGAAATAATTCATCGAGAAGCATTTCTCCTAGAATATCCAGTTGGGCGCATTCGAGGGAGCGATAGGGATTATTTTTACTTTCGCCCCTCTTAAGGATACTAGGAAATGATGGGTCTATATAGTGGGGTTTATAATTTAGAAAAAAAGCATTCTAATTTTTTATGGTTACCACCACATAATTGACACCACATAGTACCATAAGAGTGCCGAAAGTAAAAAGTATCAGTATCACTCATGTTTGTGTCAGAAATTACCAACCGTCGGGATCTTACGGTTCTCTTTTCAGTAACTGAAACTTGGGCACGGGGGCGTGTTGAGTGGGCACGGCCCCGTGTTCAGCTTACTGTCTGACTTAAAACAGGATTGCCAGTTCCAATGATTGGGCACGGGGCGTGTTCAGCGGGCACGGCCCGTGCTGAGTTCTGCAGAAGCTGAAAATTTAAGAAAAATCCTAAAAAAAATGAAAAATAAGAAAAACGATTAGGCCGTTGATTCCTAACTTTCTTAAAATCCTTGTGTCCCCGGCAACGGCGCCAAAAACTTGATGCGTGTGAAGTGTTATATATATTAGGTGTATATTTTAAGCCCCTTTAACACTTATTTTTAGCCAAGTTTTAAATTTATAAAACACGATATTTTACTAACACTAAACACACATATGGGCAAGTGCACCCATCGTGAGCGTAGTATAGTGTTGGCAAGATACCGAGGTCGTCCAAGGACACAAGAGCTTTTAGTACCGGTTTATCCTCAACGTCTAATCAAAATAAAAAGTTTAGAAAAATGTTTTTAACTAAGAAAAATAAAAACTAACTAAATGCTGAAAAATAAAATAAAAAGAAAAACAGATAGACAAGATGAATCACTTGGCTCCGACTCGTATCTAGTGTAACCTTTGATTATTTCCGCACTTTTGCACATATTTAAGAGATTATCTTAGTTATTGTAGTAGGCCCCTCTTTTGAAGGTGACGTTACCCTCACCCCAGTAGTTTGAGTCAGCAAGGATACAATCCTAAAAGGGTGGATTATTGGAAGATAATTAATTAAGTTATTAATGCAAATTATGGTAGGCCCCTCTTTTGGAGGTGACGTTACCCTCGACTAAGTAGTCTGAGTCAGCAGGGATACAGTCCTAAATAGCCGGGTTATAGTATTAATAGTAGTTAACTTATGAGGGGATCAAAGAGTTTGGACCCCCGCCATCCAATACCGTTAAGTATTGAAGGAGGTCCTACTAAATTTGACCCAGGTCCATTGCAGGACCTCTAAACGCTGAACAATGGCAAGACCTTTACCAAACCGTTCCCTTAACCCCCGACCAGGTAGCCAACATACCTCCATATAGACCGTGGAGATATGAATGGTGAAAATCTTTTATTTTATATAGACAGTAAAATAATGCCAAGACACCACGGACAAACGATAAGGAAAGATCACCTTCAACATAAGCAACTAGTTATTAAAGTCATTAATACAAAACCAAGTAAAAAGTGCAAAAGATTAGAAATAAAAAGTATTACACTAGACACTTTGTCTTCACCAAGTGATGTAAGAGACTTAGGCAAACATGGCCTTGATTGTCAAGAACTCTTACGATCAATCTTGGATCCCGAGACGACTCACACACTCTACGATGGACAATGGATGATGGTGGTGGATGATGGTGTTATGGTGGTGGTGGGTGAAGTGTGAGAGAGGTGGTGTGCCAAGGGATGGTTTGAGCTTGAGCCAAGCACTTCTATTTATAGGCTGAACAGAAGCTCGTGCACGGCCCCGTGTCCACATCCTTCTCTTTCTTCATTTAATGTTGTTTTGTCTTTTTAGTTGACCACGCCCCCCGTGTCCGCTGAGCACGACCCCGTGGTGCAGAAGAATCTTTGTACTATGCAGATTTGCTGGATTGTGCGAATCTTATAGTTGACCACGGCCTCGTGTCCGCTGAGCACGGCCCCGTGGTGGGCAATAGAAGCTTCTACCACTTTGTCTTTTCTGCTGACACTTGGGCACGCCCCAGTGCTGGCTGAGCACGGGGCGTGTTCAGGCTTCTAATCTCTTGTTTTGCTTGGGAAGATGTTGTCGTGGGGTCGGGCATGCCACGTCTTGTCCCTTTTCTTGTATTTATGTTAGATTTTGATGTCTTTTTGCTTCTTTTGTTAATTTGAGCTCATTTAATCCTGAAAATACAAAAGGAAGACAAAAGCACACTTTTTCCAACATTAGTACTAAAAAAGGGTTAGTTTTATGCCTCATTTGATGAAATTTATATGTTGCATTTTTAACACATCAGAAAACCCTGAAAACCAAGTAGAGATGCATGACTTCAACCCGGAGGAAATACCTAGGGTACCAGCACCAAACCCCCTAGACCCAAATTACGATCCCTGGTGGGATGAAGTTAGGGACTATGTGCAACGCTACCCGATATATGAAGACACACCCATGCAGAACTTAGGAGCCTACCCAGGTATGGACCCTTTAGATCCCTATTACCACGATGAATATGTTAGGGAGATCTTAGAATATCCTTCCCGTTGCAGGCACCTACACCCCCATATCAGGAACCCGCACCCCAGATTCCGAACCCAGTCCTAGAACCTGCACCCCCAATGAGTGCAGAAAACGTACAAGAACTTAGGACATTTGGTGAGGAAATTCTAGAGAGAAGTGAGAGAATGAGACAGGTGGGAGAGCGACTCGTCTGGAAGTATGACGAGCGCAATATGGATTTTTGGATGAATCCATATCCGTAGATGTGATGGTGAGAACGGTAATAGTAATAATAATAATAAAAAAATAATAAAATATGTGTGTACGGATGCCTACTATTATTTATTTCAGTTGGTATTGTAATTTTATTTCAGTACTGGTGTGTAATAGATATATAGTAAATGAATAGAGTAAAGTCGCAATGATCGACGCTGTTGGCAAAAATGCGTGTCTGGTGATTGACTATATTAAATATTATTTTGTGATATTAATATGGGGTAAATGTTTAAAATTCAGATGGCCGACGAAGGAAATCAAGGAAATCTGAATAACGATAACCAGAGTAACATTAACGTGGTTAATGAGAATCCGAGCATCAATAACAATGGAAACCAAATGGATAATAGTGTCGTTCAACATATAGTGGCACAAGGAATCATAGATGCAATGCCATTTATTATTCAAACGGTTCAAGAAGCGAATAATAAAAGTAAGCATAGCAGTAAGCGACCAATCGAACCAGAAAACAGCGTAAACAATGGACCCGTACTTCAAGCGCCCATTCCCAAAAGAAGAAAAACCATGCCTTATGGTTGTTCTTATAAGGAATTATGGTCTTGCAAACCAATAGAATTCTCGGGAAATGAAGGACCCATTGCAGCTCTACGCTGGATAGAGAAAACTAAGGTTGTTTTAAAAATAAGCAAGTGTGCTGAAGAAGATAAGATAATGTTTGCTTCTAATCTGTTTAAGAACTCAGCCTTAGAATGGTGGAACACTATCCTCCAGTCAAGAGGAAGTGATAGGGTATACAACATGGAATGGGAGGAATTTAAAAATACGGTAGAAAGGAAATTCTGCCCTCCTAATGAAAAGGAACAGATAGCTAATAAGTTCCTAAACTTAAGAATAACCGGGGTAGATAGTAAGGGTTATACTACCACATTCTTTGAATATGCTAGAATAGTACCAACCCTTGCATCACCTGAACCGGTGTTAATCTCCGGTTACATTTGGGGATTAATTGGGGAAATTAGACATGTAGTCAAGGCAGCTAGACCCCAAACTATAGAAGAAGCTGTAGAACTAGCTAATACCTTGACAGATGAATTAATCTGTACTAGGGAAGAAGATCAGAGGAGAAACCTAACCCAAAGGCTTACTCAAGAATTCCGTTCTGGGAATTACAATCGTAGGAATATGGGTTCTACCTCTGCACCATTTTGCAAGGTCTGCAAGAAAAAGCATTCGGGAAAATGCTCCACTCTTTGCAATTATTGCAAGATTCCAGGACACAAGGAAGAAGATTGCAGGAGGAAATCCAGTAATGGACTATGCTACAACTGTGGAGAAAAAGGTCACATCAGACCAAACTGTCCAAAATTGACTCCAGCTGTGAACAACAAGAACACTAAAAATGCTAGAGCATTTGTTCTAACGGCAGAAGAAGCAAAGATGATCCCGGATGTGATCACTGGTACGTTTTTAGTTAATGATGTTTTTGCTAAAGTATTATTTGACTCTGGTGCAAACCAAAGTTTTATTAATACTTCGTTTTGCAAACTTCTAAATCGGTCATTAACTTAACTACCACAAGAATGCCTAGTAGAGACAGCTAATGGAGAAACTATTAGGATTTCTGAAATCTTGCAGGGAGCAAGAATAGAAATTTTAAACCAAAAGTTTATTGCAAACCTTTACCCAATGAATCTGGCAGGATTTGATATTGTATTAGGAATGGATTGGTTAATAGCCAATAAAGCCAGTATTTTATGTGATCAAAAGTCAATTCAGGTAAATTCACCAAAAGGTGAAAATATCACAATTAAAGGAGATAAGCCCTCTAGATCCACGAAATTCATCTCTGTGATGAAAACTGCAAGTTATATAAGAAAAGGTTCTATAGTGTATTTGATTTTCATAATCACTAACACTAAAGAAAAAGAACTAAAAGACATTCCAGTAGTGTCTCAGTTTTCAGATGTATTTCCGGAAGAATTACCAGGACTACCGTCGGACAGAGAAGTGGAATTCAGAATCCATCTACTACCAGGAACAGCACCGATTGCCAAAGCACCTTACCGTTTGGCACCCGCCGAGATGCAAGAACTAAAGAAACAGTTAGATGAGTTATTGGAGAAAGGATTTATACAGCCAAGTTCGTCGCCATGGGGAGCGCCGATACTGTTCGTCAAAAAGAAGAACGGATCAATGCGTATGTGCATTGACTACCGTGAATTGAACAAAGTCACGATTAAGAATCGGTACCCATTACCGAGAATCGATGATCTGTTTGATCAATTGCAAGGAGCTCGATTTTCTCTAAAATCGATTTAAGATCAGGATATCATCAATTAAAGGTACAGGAAGAGGACATTTTTAAGACCGCGTTTAGAACAAGGTATAGCCATTATGAATTTACTGTCATGCCATTTGGTTTAACCAATGCCCCAGCCGCATTTATGGACATGATGAACCGAATATGTAAGCCATATTTGGATAAATTCATAGTCGTCTTCATATATGATATTCTCATTTATTCTAAAAATAAGGAAGATCATGCAAAGCATTTGCACGCACTTTTAAGTCTATTAAGGAAGGAAAAGCTTTATGCTAAATTTTCCAAGTGCGAGTTTTGGTTAGAACAAGTACAATTTCTTGGACACTTAGTGAACCATGAAGGAATTCATGTGGATCCAACAAAGATCGAGGCAATTACTAAATGGAAAACCCCTGAATCACCAACCGAGGTTAGAAGTTTCTTAGGATTGGCCGGTTATTATAGAAGATTTATTCGAGATTTTTCTAGAATAGCCATTCCTTTAACTAAGTTAACCTGTAAATCCATTAAGTTTGAATGGGGACCAAAATAAGAAGAAGCATTTGAATTCTTAAGCATAAATTAACCCATACACCCATATTAGCGTTACCAGAAGGAACTGAAGACTTTGTAGTCTATTGTGACGCTTCGAAATTAGGTTATGGATGTGTATTGATGCAAGGCCAAAAGGTTATAGCTTATGCATCTAGACAACTTAAGAATCATGAAGAAAATTATTCAACCCATGACTTGGAATTAGGAGCTATAATTTTTGCCCTTAAGATTTGGAGACATTACCTTTATGGTAGTAAGTTTACCATATTCACTGATCATAAGAGTTTAAGGTATGTTTTCGGGCAAAATGAGTTGAATATGAGACAAAGACGCTGGATGGAGATGCTTAGTGACTATGATTGTGATATCCAGTATCATGAAGGAAAAGCAAATATAGTGGCAGATGCTTTAAGTCGAAAGTATCATGAAAAGCCAAAAAAGGTACGTTCTCTTAAATTAAATCTGCAAGTAGATTTAAATGATCAGATAAGAGAAGCACAAGAATCAGTAATTGATGTGTGTAAAATGCAACATATAAATTACATCAAATGAGGCATAAAACTAACCCTTTTTTAGTACTAATATTGGAAAAAGAGTGTTTTTGTCTTCCTTTTGTATTTTCAGGATTAAATGAGCTCAAAAACGCAAAAGAAGCAAAAAGACAGCTAAATCCAACATAAATACAAGAAAAGGAACATTAGTGGATTGCCCGAACCCTCAACGGCACCTTCCAAAGCAAAATAGAGAAAACAGAAGGCTGAACACGCCCCGTGCTCAGCCAGCACGGGGTCGTGCCCAAGAAGCAGCAGAAAAGACAAACCTATAGAAGCTTTTATTGCCCACCACGGGGCCGTGCCCAGCGGACACGGGGGCGTGGCGAAAGTACAGCAGGCGCATTAATTGTAATTGCGAATTACAATTAATGAAGAGAGAGAGTGTCAGACGGACACGGGGCCGTGCCCAGCGGAAACGGGGGCGTGTGGAGCTAATAAAGACAAACTGTATTAATGAAGAAAGAGAAAAGGGTGGACACGGGGCCGTGTCCAGGCTTCTGTACAGGCTATAAATAGGAGTGCTTGGCTCAAGCTCAAATTATCCCTTGGCACACCACCTCTCTCACACTTCATCCACCACCCACCACCATCACAACACCATCATCCACCACCATCATCCATTGTCCATCATAGAGTGTGTGAGTCATCTCGGGATCCAAGATTGATCGTAAGAGTTCTTGACAATCAAGGCCATGTTTGCCTAAGTCTCTTACATCACTTGGTGAAGACAAAGTGTCTAGTATAATACTTTTTATTTCTAATCTTTTGCACTTTTTATTTGGTTTTGTATTAATGACTTTAATAACTAGTTACTTATGTTGAAGGTGATCTTTCCTTATCGTTTGTCCGTGGTGTCTTGGCATTATTTTACTGTCTATATAAAATAAAGGATTTTCACCATTCATATCTCCACGGTCTATATGGAGGTATGTTGGCTACCTGGTAGGGGGTTAAGGGAACGGTTTGGTAAAGGTCTTGCCATTGTTCAGCGTTTAGAGGTCCTGCAATGGACCTGGGTCAAATTTAGTAGGACCTCCTTCAATACTTCACGGTATTGGATGGCGGGGGTCCAAACTCTTTGATCCCCTCATAAGCTAACTACTATTAATACTATAACCCGGCTATTTAGGACTGTATCCCTGCTGACTCAGACTACTTAGCCGAGGGTAACGTCACCGCCAAAAGCGGGGCCTACCACAATACTGCATTAATAACTTAATTCATTATCTTCCAATAATCCACCCCTTTAGGATTGTATCCCTGCTGACTCAAACTACTGGGGTGAGGGTAACGTCACCTTCAAAAGAGGGGCCTACTACAATAACTAAGATAATCTCTTAATTATCTGCAAAAGTGCGGAAATAATCAAAGGTTATACTAGATACGAGTCGGAACCAAGTGATTCATCTTGTCTATCTGTTTTTTCTTTTATTTTATTTTCAGCATTTTAGTTAGTTTTATTTTTCGTAGTTTAAAACATTTTTCTAAACTTTTATTCTGGTTAGACGTTGAGGATAAACCGGTACTAAAAGCTCTTGTGTCCTTGGACGACCTCGGTATCTTACCAACACTATACTACACTCAACGATGGGTGCACTTGCCCATATGTGTGTCTAGTGTCAGTGAAATATCGTGTTTTATAAATTTAAAACTTGGCAAAAATAAGTGTTAAAAAGGGCTTAAAATATACACCTAAAATATACGACACTTTCACGCACATCAAGTTTTTGGCGCCGTTGCCGGGGACACAAGGATTTTAGGAAAGCTTAAAATCGACGGCCTAATCAGTTTTTCAAAACGGGCCCACATTTTTCTGCATTTTAGTTTAGTTTTGCATTTACAGTAGGTTGAACACGGGCCGTGCTCACTGAACACGCCCCGTGCTCAACTAGATCAGTAAATTTAATTAAAACGCCCAGATACAGATCCTGAACACGGGGCCGTGCTCACTGAACACGGGGCCGTGTCCAGCCTCTGTTTCCGCTTTTATTTTTGTTTTCTGATCTCGAGACTTAGTTGTGGTCTGCTGAGTGATTCTTATGGATCAATACTCAGGAGGTCACAACTACACCTATGAGGAGGAGGATTATAGGGGTAATTATTGCACTAATTATCGTAACGCACGATCGGTTCAAAATAATCGCTCATATCAACCATCCAATTCATACACCTACTATGAGGAGCCCAGGTACGAGCCATCAACTTCATACACATCCTATGAAGACCAAAGGTATGAACCTCCTCCCTCATACTCATATTTTGATGAACCAAGGTATGAGCCTTCATACTCATACTTTGAGGAACCAAGATATGAGCCACCACCTTCGTATGCTTATTATGAGGAACCATGGCGTGAACAACCCACCTCATATGAGTATTATGAAGAACAAAATTACGACCCTTATCCATCATATGCTTACAATGAAGAACAATGGTGTGAACCATCTACTTCATATGGGTATTATGAGGAACAGAGGATCGAACAACCGGATTCAAGCTTAGAAAATACCGATTCTTTTTCTATAACCGAAGTGACCGATAGGATATTAGAACACATTAGAGTTATCGATCGATGTATAAAAGAAGCTCGCGCAAGGGAAGAGGAGTCCCGCGCAAGAGAAGAATTAAAAAGGGAAGAGATAACTGAAAGTGTTAAAATGGAAGAACAAATAAGTGAAAAACCGACACATGAGTTAAACAACGAAAAAGGTGAGTCCGATAACGTTAAAATTCAAGAAGAGTCTAATTTTGAAGAAATTAATCTCTTGTCACCTTCTTTTGAAAATCATTGTTTAGTACCCACTCATGCTAAGTTTTTAAAAGAGTTAAACACTAACACTAAAATTGACGAAACGGTAAGTGTTAAGTTAACTAATGATCAAACGTCACTAATAAAAGAAGACCCATTTGAAATTAACATTACACCGGTTCCATGTTTCTTTCAAAATTCGTTTATTAGTAATGTCACAATCGATAAAGATCTTTGTGTTAACATAATGCCTAACTACATTTTCGAAAAATTAAGTATTAGTGATTTTTCTCCACTTCAAATACCCATTTTTCTATCTAATCGGAAAGTAATAAAATCAATCGGTATAGTTGAAGATGTCTTGGTTCAAACAAATCAAATGGTAATCCCGACCGATTTTGTCATCCTCGATGACGCTCCTCTAGTGTTGGGACGACCATTTGTAAAAACTCACGAAGCTTTGAAAAACCGGAAGTTCAACAATCTACCTCTTCAATTAGGGGCATTTAAAAGAAGTGTCGATCTTGAGCGATCAATGAAATATCCATTCGGCAATGACGACCCCCTAATTGAAGATGAGCCAGAACCACCCGATAAGGTGGGTCTAGCCAAGGACCCTTATAAACGTGGCGCACCACGGAGGCATTCCGCGGAACTATCCGTAGTTTAGTTTAGATTAACCTTTATGTTTTCTAGTTTAGTTTTTAATTTTCAGGAATAAAACACACTCGGGATGGTGAAGGATGATAAGGGAAGCTTGAACCAACACCCCATACACAAAAACAGAGCCTCCCGATGATTTTTCTTCATTACAGCAAGTTCAGCACGGGGCCGTGCTCACCCCAACACGCCCCGTGCCCAAGGTTCTATAGAAAATGCCCAGTTCAGGTACCTGGACACGGGGCCGTGCTCACTGGACACGCCCCCGTGCCCAGCCTTATGTTTACTTTTGGTACTGGCAGTCTGGACACTGGGCCGTGCTCAGCCAACACCACCCCGTGTTCAGCTACCCAGTACCATAAAATCTTGTTTTTAACCCATTTTTACACATTTAATCAGCCTAAAAACTTATTTTTGGGACACATTGAGGACAATGTGTAATTTAAGTGTGGGGGGGATGCTAAAACCTTGAATCTTGCAAGTCCTAAATACAAGCCTTACACAAAACTCTATTGGAATCGCTAATCACCCCAAATTTTTTCAAAAATTTTCATTTTTTTTACTTGTCTAGGTTTAACTCGGGAAATTCAAGCTCTCAAAAAGGTTATATTTTTACAAATTTACAACCGATAGCGTAGTGATAAAAAGAACCAACATAAGAAAATTATGAAAAGGCATGACAAACTTATTTAAAATTTGATTATATATACTTGATCACATAAAAAACCCATTCCCACAAAAGTGAGTTTTGAGCCTTTATTGAGCACACAATTTCATATCATTTGACTAAATGCTCATTTTTCGTTTCTTGTGTGAATAGCCGCTTGGTTCTTACGACTCTAGAACTTGCCATGACAATACATTCCCGGTCCTTATCAACTTAAACCCGAGTAAGTAAATGATAGAGGCATTAGGACTAACCCTTTTTCATTTCTACACCATTATTTTTCTTTTTCTTTTACCACCTACCAAAAAAAAAAAAAAAAAAAAATCCCCTAGTTAGCCCCTTTGAGCCTAAACCTTTTCGTTTCATCACCCAAAACAAAAAACCCTTTCACCCACCAAAACCTTTTTCATTTTTAACCCTTTATTTTAGTAACAAGTTCGGTTCTTCGAAAAAAAAAAAAAAAAGAGAGAAAAATGAAGCAAAAAGGAAATAAACAAACAAAGTAATCAAAAATAACTTTGTTTGAATACAAGCTTCATCAAAAATAAAAAGTTGCAAAAATACGAAAACCGACACTTGTTACGCTTTTTAGCCCTTTTTCTACTAACCACTAACCCAACCACCTACCTTTAACCCTAGCCAACCCTTAACCCACAAAGTCCTCTTGATATCTACAAAGGTATAAAAGTTAAAAAGGAGGAGGATTGATTTCTTGGCAAGCCTATGGTAGGAATAAGTTCCATGCCGCTCTCGAGTGATTCACTAAAAATACACATTCGGCCGAGTGTGAGTGATTTCCCCGCGAGGTATGTGAACTTGTATATAAATAGAATTTTAAAAAGGCATGTTATGCCCAAATAAGTAATTTCTTTTATGAACTGTTCTAAATAAATCATTACGAATAGGAGTGTAAATAAATAAAAATAAAACCCCAAAAAGATCTTGGAAATCCCGACACTCTATGACAAGCCCAAAACCTTCTCTTCTACCTATTCCATTTGGGAGTGTAAGCCAAATATTAAAGAGTTTTGCTTGAGGACAAGCAAAAGTTCAAGTGTGGGGGTATTTGATGTGTGTAAAATGCAACATATAAATTACATCAAATGAGGCATAAAACTAACCCTTTTTTAGTACTAATATTGGAAAAAGAGTGTTTTTGTCTTCCTTTTGTATTTTCAGGATTAAATGAGCTCAAAAACGCAAAAGAAGCAAAAAGACAGCTAAATCCAACATAAATACAAGAAAAGGAACATTAGTGGATTGCCCGAACCCTCAACGGCACCTTCCAAAGCAAAATAGAGAAAACAGAAGGCTGAACACGCCCCGTGCTCAGCCAGCACGGGGTCGTGCCCAAGAAGCAGCAGAAAAGACAAACCTATAGAAGCTTTTATTGCCCACCACGGGGCCGTGCCCAGCGGACACGGGGGCGTGGCGAAAGTACAGCAGGCGCATTAATTGTAATTGCGAATTACAATTAATGAAGAGAGAGAGTGTCAGACGGACACGGGGCCGTGCCCAGCGGACACGGGGGCGTGTGGAGCTAATAAAGACAAACTGTATTAATGAAGAAAGAGAAAAGGGTGGACACGGGGCCGTGTCCAGCGGACACGGGGCCGTGTCCAGGCTTCTGTACAGGCTATAAATAGGAGTGCTTGGCTCAAGCTCAAATTATCCCTTGGCACACCACCTCTCTCACACTTCATCCACCACCCACCACCATCACAACACCATCATCCACCACCATCATCCATTGTCCATCATAGAGTGTGTGAGTCGTCTCGGGATCCAAGATTGATCGTAAGAGTTCTTGACAATCAAGGCCATGTTTGCCTAAGTCTCTTACATCACTTGGTGAAGACAAAGTGTCTAGTATAATACTTTTTATTTCTAATCTTTTGCACTTTTTATTTGGTTTTGTATTAATGACTTTAATAACTAGTTACTTATGTTGAAGGTGATCTTTCCTTATCGTTTGTCCGTGGTGTCTTGGCATTATTTTACTGTCTATATAAAATAAAGGATTTTCACCATTCATATCTCCACGGTCTATATGGAGGTATGTTGGCTACCTGGTAGGGGGTTAAGGGAACGGTTTGGTAAAGGTCTTGCCATTGTTCAGCGTTTAGAGGTCCTGCAATGGACCTGGGTCAAATTTAGTAGGACCTCCTTCAATACTTCACGGTATTGGATGGCGGGGGTCCAAACTCTTTGATCCCCTCATAAGCTAACTACTATTAATACTATAACCCGGCTATTTAGGACTGTATCCCTGCTGACTCAGACTACTTAGCCGAGGGTAACGTCACCGCCAAAAGCGGGGCCTACCACAATACTGCATTAATAACTTAATTCATTATCTTCCAATAATCCACCCCTTTAGGATTGTATCCCTGCTGACTCAAACTACTGGGGTGAGGGTAACGTCACCTTCAAAAGAGGGGCCTACTACAATAACTAAGATAATCTCTTAATTATCTGCAAAAGTGCGGAAATAATCAAAGGTTATACTAGATACGAGTCGGAACCAAGTGATTCATCTTGTCTATCTGTTTTTTCTTTTATTTTATTTTCAGCATTTTAGTTAGTTTTATTTTTCTTAGTTTAAAACATTTTTCTAAACTTTTATTCTGGTTAGACGTTGAGGATAAACCGGTACTAAAAGCTCTTGTGTCCTTGGACGACCTCGGTATCTTACCAACACTATACTACACTCAACGATGGGTGCACTTGCCCATATGTGTGTCTAGTGTCAGTGAAATATCGTGTTTTATAAATTTAAAACTTGGCAAAAATAAGTGTTAAAAAGGGCTTAAAATATACACCTAAAATATACGACACTTTCACGCACATCAGTAATCAAGGATGATACTGAAAAATTAAAAGGTATGCTAAAAGAATTAGAACAAGGAACAGATGGAATATGGAGATTCCATAAAAAGAGAATGTGGATACCTAAATTAGGAAACCTACGTCATCGTATATTAGAAGAAGCCCATAAGTCTAAGTATACGATGCATCTAGGAAATGATAAAATGTACCAGGATTTAAGGAAAAATTTCTGGTGGATAGGAATGAAAAAGGACATAGCAACCTATGTTTCTAAATGTTTAACTTGTTCATAAGTTAAAGCTGAACACCAGAAACCCTCAGGTTTGTTACAACAACTAGAAATACCAGTAAGGAAATGGGAATTAATAACAATGGATTTTGTTACTAAATTACCCAAAACAAAGAAAGGTAATGATACAATCTGGGTGATTGTAGACAGGCTTACCAAGTCAGCTCATTTCCTACCAATGAAGGAAACCTTCAGTATGGAACAGTTAGCTAAATTATATGTAAATGAAATAGTTTCTTTACATGGAATACCTTTATCAATCGTTTCTGATAGGGATAGCCGATTTACCTCTCATTTTTTGTCAAGTTTCCAAACGGCAATGGGAACCAAGTTAAATCTGAGCACAGCTTATCATCCTCAAACAGACGGACAAAGCGAAAGAACAATTCAGACAATGGAGGACATGCTTAGAGCTTGTGTAATTGATTTCGGAGGTAATTGGGATGATTACTTACCTTTAATAGAATTTTCTTATAATAATAGTTATCACACAAGTATCAATGTTGCACCATTCGAAGCACTTTATGGACGAAAGTGCCGAACCCCAGTCTGTTGGGCAGAAATTGGGGAAAAACAACTATCTGGACCTGAGATAGTGCAAGAAACAACCGACAAGAGTATTCAAGTCAAGGAACGACTGAAAGCAGCATGTGATTGACAAAAGAGTTATGCTGATAACCGACGCAAACCCTTAGAATTTCAAATAGGAGATAAAGTATTGTTGAAAGTCTCTCCTTGGAAAGGAATAGTAAGATTCATCAAAAGAGGAAAGCTAAGTCCCAGGTATATTGGACCTTTTGAGATTATTAGAAGAATAGGACATGTAGCCTATCAGCTACAACTACCAGAGGAAATGGTAGGAATACATGATGTGTTTCATGTATTTGATCTCAAGAAATGCTTAGCTGATGAATCGTTAATGCTACCTCTTAAGGATATAGAGGTGAATGAACAACTCAAGTTTGTAGAAAGGCCTCTACAAATTGAAGACAGGAAAGTCAAAAATCTCAGACATAAGAGATTAGTTCTGGTCAAAGTGAAGTGGGACTCCAAAAGAGGACCTGAGTACACATGGGAGCTTGAATCTGAAATGCAAAGGAAATATCCACACTTGTTCCAGTAGATCTCGAGGACGAGCACAAGGTGGGGAGGATGTAACAATCCTAAATAAACCGACACCCTCGATTATTTTTCCGACACCCCAAAATATTTTAAAATATCCCAAAATGTCCCAAAATACACCCCATACGCGAAAACGGGCCTCAAATATATTAAATAGTATTAAAAATAATTAAAAAGAGAAAATTTAAGTTTAGGCGGGCCGTGTAAGCTAACCTTAACATTTACGCGGGCCGCGAGAGATCAAGAACGCGGCAACACCCCAGGCCGACACGTGTCATCATCGTGGCGAGCCTAGTAGATGACCCGGACAAGCTACCCTGTTGACCAGGGTTGACGCGGGCTGCGTAGGCCTTGTGCTTATGTTACGTGGGCCGTGAGAGGACCAGACTCAGCAACTATATAAGAAGGCCATCGGGTTTCATTCGGAATTCGCTCACAAACGTTTCTCAATCTCAATTTCTGAATATTAGGCATAATACATGGGTATTATACCCCCCTAATTAGTGAAGTTCTGCTCCGTTGTAAGTATTATAACCCCTGGATACGTATTAGATACGTTTCCCGATTGATCTAGGATTTCGTAACGACTATCGTGGTTCTGCCCGACGTAGTCGTTGGAATGCCTTCTCGGGGAGGGTATTACTAATGTTAAAATGGGTTATTAATACTAACGCGTGTACATTTGTGTAAATTATAGATTATCACCAGGAAAACCTTACGGAATATGTGGCCTTGATAGCAGGTTTGCAATTAGCTAAGAATATGATGATCAGGTATCTTCAAGTATTCGTAGATTCCCTATTAATTACTAATCATTATAATGGTTCCTATACTGTTAAAGGTGAAAAACTAATCAAATACCTAGAGGTAGTCAGGAAACTACCCGATTCTTTTGCTTTTTTCAGTTTAACACAGGTACCTAGAGAAGAAAATGCAGAAGCTGACGCTCTAGCTAACCTTGGATCATCCCTAAAGATGCTAGAAGATGTGAAGATACCTATCATCCATGTTTTGTCTCCTGAAATTGAGGAAACTGAAGTAATGGAGATAGTGGAGGACGCCGTAATTGTACCTAGTGATGATGCGCAGTCAAATTCAGGATCCTGGATCCTTCCAATTCTGAACTATATCCATATTGGGAAATTCCCACAGAGGAAAATCCTAGACCCTTCAAGACTAAGGTATCTCAATTCACATTATTGAATAACATCTTATACAAAAGGTCTCTTGCAGGTCCATATTTAAGATGCATTGAGGATCCATAAATTCAAGAAGTTTTAAAGGATTTTCATGAAGGAGACTGTGGAAATCCCACTGGGGGCAGAGCACTATTTTCAAGGATCCTCAGAACAAGATATTATTGGCCCACAATGAAGGATGTTGTGGAATATGCAAAGAAGTGTGATGCTTTTCAAAGACACAGTAATATCCTACATCAACCAGCAGAGCCTTTGCATCCTATATCCTCTTCTTGGCCATTCAAGAGATGGGGAATGTATATAGTTGGCAGGCTTCCTAAGGCACCAGGAGGAAAAGCATCTGTGATCCTAAAGGAAATGCTGAAAGCCTGACTCAAGACCTGGATACCATAGAAGAACTCATGGATTTGGCAAGGATAAGGTTGGCTAGCTATCAACAAAGAGTAGCTGGAGCTTACAACAAGAATGTCAGGGTCAGAAGGTTTCAAGTTGGTGACTTGGTATTAAGGAAAGCATTCCAAAATACCACAAATCCTGTTGATGGCAAGCTAGCACCAAAGTGGGAAGGCCCTTACCTAATTGAAGCTGAGGCAGGAAAGCGGGCATATCATTTACTGACAATGGATGGTGACCTCTTACCAAGAGCTTGGAATGTTGTTCATCTAAAGAAGTACTTTATGTAAGAAGGATCAGTGATCCTCAGCGACGCCAGTATTCTGATTAAGGATTCGGGATCCTCAAAGGATATATGATTCTATCTTTGGTAACACATTACTTTCATTTTCATTCATTTTATACTTATTACTTATTATAAGTCAAAGATGTTAAACATTTAACATCTATTATCATAAAGTTTAAGCTTTTGCAGAAATGTTATCATTTTACAGAAGATCAAAGTGGTTGGCCAACTCTCCAAAGTTTATTTGGGCTTGTCCCCAGTTATTTGGGCTTGTCCCATGTTTGTTGGGCTTGTCCCCAGTTTAAGGTATCTACTACATTCTACGAATCAGGTTCTTACACCTTCGCCAGTTGCGCACGATTATCCTAATGCAGTTAAAGGCAATGGGACCAGTACTCGCTTTAGGGGCTGACAATTTCATTATACTGTCTGTATTTAGGAACCTAAGTATAATGGTAGACGTACCATACATCCGTTCCTAAGGTTTCTAATGTTTTCACGTTAGCTAAGGGTTCGGCATTTTCATGTCGCTAACGTTAGGATAGTCGCCAGTTTGTGCCATACTCCAGTTTACACAAGTTTATTTAGGCTTGACCCCAGTTTACACCCGTTTATTTGGGCTTGTCCTCAGTTATTTGGGCTTGTCCCTAGTTTGTTGGGCTTGTCCCCAGTTTATTTGGGCTTGTCCCCAGTTATTATGGGTTCATTCCCAATTATTTGGCTTGGTCCAAAGTTTATTTTTCTTACAGGATCTTGGAGCTTTAAAGTTATACAAGTTCTGACAATAAGGATCCTGGATCCTCGAAACTTTACTTTTCACAGTTTGTTTATTCAGTATTAATTTACAAGGATATAGAATCCTAACTTGGATTCTCTGGTATGTTATATTCTAACTTTTTCTAAGCTGCAAGTTGTCTCTTATCCTTTTTGGTTAAGGATCATTGATCAAAATTTGTCCGAACTCTTCAAGTTTTCTGTAAAAAGTTTGACATTATCATCGGATTTCCAATAACTTTCCAGTTGTTTAGCGATGATATCTTTGAAAATAGAAAGCATACATGAAAAATAAAGAGGGAAGAAACAACAACAAATGTAGCTAAAAAAGGTTTAATGTTATTACCCATTCATTATGTATCAAAATCATCTGACCTGGATTTCACCAGCAAAACCGTGGACCATCCACCCAGGCCGGATAGGGCTATCTAACAGTTAAAGTGTCTATGCAGAAATTAAAGTGCATGAAGGTTAATAGCGAAAGGTGTAGAAGGATTCATCTTCCACAAACAGAAGGATCTTCTGATCTGTGAAGGCACTTGAGGAGTTATCTCTAACTCAATATTTTGCAATGATGATTATAGCAGGTCTTATCAGTGACAACAGGCAATGTAACGACTAGTTACCAGCAACAACGGCTAGTCTGCTTCTAACGGAAATATGACAGCTGTGAATCCTTATCACAACTGCCATATTGAGGGCAATTGTTAGGGCATGGATTTTATGCTAAGGATCATCTATCCTGAAACTGAGCATGGATCACCGATCCTTAACGGATAATGCAGGGAGTCTGAGGATCCAGGATCCTTACTATTGTTTATGTTTTAACAATTGTCACGTTTTTAATGTTTATATGCAGGTAATGGACGACATGGACTTAGTCTTTGTTGGAATCTCGTAGAATATGCTACATAGGCACGTGCTTGATGAAAAGTAACCGTTTTGGAGAACATGGGTGACTTCCACATTTTTCGAAAAGTTGGTTACTAGATATTTTTCTATCTTTAAAGGGGAAAACAACTCATTTTTAGATATAATTCGAATACAACACCAAAAACACACAACTCTCTGTAAATTCTTAGCGAAATACACACACTTACACTAGAAATCCATTGTATTGAGCTTGTTTTCTTCCGAAGTTGTACAAGGATCATTATTATTGTTTTTGCAATATAGTTGGTGATCGGTAGTTTCCATCACCGGAGGTTTTTTATGCCGGAGATCATTCATTGATCAAGGGCTTTTTCCTCGTATAAATTCTCTTTGTTCATTACCTTTTTAAATCATTTGTTGTTCATACATTTGTCCGATTAACCAAGTATCATACCTCACAAAATCAGATTTAGTTACATTATCCTTATGTGATTTTTGACCAAAACATTAACATTAAATTTTGAATATATACCATACCTATATATTTATGTAAATGCAATTCAATATAAGTTATAATAATATTATGATATTGACATTTATATCTTTATCAAGGATATGAGATAACACTCTTTAGGTATAATGTCACTAAAATATCATAATATAAAATATTATTCAATGCAAATAGTATGTTTTATGATTTATGATATAAACCCTTAAATTTTACTCGACTTAAGTCTATATTTTTGTCAAAGTTTTGACAAAACGTATAATTATATTATCTTTGTTAAAATATAACATTTTAGCATACTTAAAACGTATTTATTGTTTAACTACAATAATTAAGAACAAGGATTTTCATGTTAACTCTATGAAAAAATTATTCCATATGATTACAATATATCCATATAAGCACACCTCTGACCCAAACGGGCAAAAGGCCAATACAATACAAAACACCACCCCCGACCCAAATGGGCAAAGGGCAAAATTACAACATATACATAGGATATTTACACCACTCCTTCCAACCAATATATTTACATGATGATCTATTTTTAACCCACCCAAAACCTTTAGATTTAATCTCAATCAGATAACTTGCGGACTTCTATTGATCTGCTTAAAAACCAACTCGTTCATCCCTTTCCAAATACACCAGCAAGAGATAATAACCAAACCATGAATAATCTTCTTCACCCCCCCCCCCCCCCCCCCGAGTAGAATTATGAATATCCATTAAATCTTTGAACTCGAATGCGAATATCGGGGGAATGTTGCACCAAGCACTGCTATCCGCCCACATCCGAGTTGTCACCGTACAAGCTGTAAACAAATGATCTACCGTTTCCTCATATTTGTCGCAAAAAGGTCACATAACCGAAGGGATATCTACGTTCCTTCTTCTCAAATTAACTCTGGTAGCCAGTCTATCCAAGTTTCCTCTCCAAGCCATGATATTGCATTTAATTGGCACCTATTTGCTCCATTCGAATTTGGGAAGATTGCTACTTCCCCTATCGGAGATAATCGCCTTTTTCACAGCCATAACCGAGAACTCGTCTTGTTTGTCCACTTTCCAAAGCCATGAATCCTTATCATTTGACATTCTCACCTTGTTGATAACTTCTTGACATTCCTGCCATTCCTTAAGCTCTATAACTAACTCGGGTTGTCTTACCGAATTCCAAATGTAGCCACCATTTCCTTGCCCTGTTCCCATTCTATCCGAGACCCTGCAAGATTTGAAAGATTCCAAACCAAAAATATGTGGCCATCTTTCCACAAAAGGATGATCGCCCACCCAAGTGTCTAACCAGAACCGAATATCAACCCGCTCCCCACTTTACCTATAATCACCTGATTTATACCCTTCCCGTTTAACTTCATTTTGGAAATTAAATTAACAATATTATTCCAGCAACCCGAATATTTTCCATTAAGTGGAAGGAAGCTTCTTTGATTGTTTTTACTGTGGCAAGCTTCCACCACTTTCCTCCACAGGTTTTGGTTTTCGATCCTATATCTCCAACCCCACTTATATAAGAGCGCCTCATTGACTTCTTTTGGTCTGTTAATACCCAGTCCCCTTTTTTCTTGGGCCACATGACCCAATCCCAAGCAACCCAATTCATTTTTTTATTTTCACTAGACTCCACCAGAGAAACTTTCTCATTTTACCTTCAAGAGTCTTTATAATACCGACCGGGGCTTTATATAAAGAAAAGTAATATATAGGGAGGCTCTCAAGAACATAGTTAATTAAAGTAAGTCTCCCCCTATAGATAAAGTTTTTGCTTTCCAAACCGATAATCTTTTGTTGAAGATCTCAACAATTGGCTCCCAATTACTAATCCTATTCATGCCCCCCCCCCCCCCCCGTGATACCCAAGTACGAAATCGGAAGGTTATCAGTATTACACCCAATTACCTTAGCCATATCCTTGATTTCGAAATTATCCACCCCCAACCCATATAAGTTAGATTTATGCATGTTAATTTTAAGACCCGAACACAAGTAAAAAATTCTGAGGCATCTAGCCACATTCATCACGTTACCCCTATCCAAATCTCCCAAAATTGAAACATCATCAGCGTAGAAAAGATGAGAGATAACCGGACCGTTATTTGGAGTTTGGATGCCTTTGAAAAACCCTTCCAGGCCTGCTTTTCAAAAAATGCTAGACAACGCTTCCATAACCAAAAGGAGCAGAAACGGAGATAACGGATCTCCCTGTCTTCTCCCATTGGAACAATTAAATTCAAAAGTAGGACTCCCATTTACCAGCACCGCGGATCTAGCAGAAGTTAAAACCCCTTCCACCCATTTACACCAAAGATTCGGAAACCCCGTTTGACCCATGATGTCCAACAAAAAACCCCAACACACATTGTCATAAGCCTTTTCAAAATCTATTTTTAATAAGAAAGCCTTTTTTTTAACTTTTTTGATCCAAGAAATAAGCTCATTAACCATTAACGGGCTGTCCAGAATGTACCTGCCTTTGAGGAACGCTGTTTGATTCTCCGAGATGATAGTGGCTATAGCCTTTTTGCGGCGGTTAGCAAGAACCATAGAAATAGTTTTACTAATTACCCCAATAAGGTTGATCGGACGATAATCTCTCATCCCTATTGGATCTTTGTTTTTTGGGATAAGAGTTATAAAAGAGGAGTTGCAACCTTTCGCTATAGAACCTTTGCTGTAAAATTCAGTCATCAAATTATAAAAGTCAGACTCAAATAATTTCCAATACCTTTTAATGAAATTGAAGTTAAAACCATCTGGCCCTGGAGCTTTATCGGCCCCACACTCGAACACTGCCTTCTTAATCTTCTCGTTCACAAAAGGGGCAGTCAGGAACGTCGCATCCTCCTCCGAAAGCCTCTTGATATTATGACACTTAAGCTTAGGCCTGTTATTGAATTTTTCCTTGAAAGCCATTTTGAAGAAGTTCAAAATCTCTTTTTTGACTAGAGAAGGTTTAGTCGTCCAAACTCCGTTAATCATGAGACCGGGGATATTATTCGAAGCCCTTCTACTATTAATGAAACCGTGAAAAACTGCCGAATTTTCATCTCCTTCAACTTCCCACTTAATTCTGGCTCTTTGTTTAAGATCTCTACTTCTGAAGTCTTCCAGCTCTTTTATCTCTTTTTTACATTCCGCTTTAATCCAATCCTCCTCTTCCGATAAATCCCTAATTTCCGAGCATCCATCCATTTTATCAAGCTCCTCTTTTAAAACCCTCTCTTTTCTCCTTCCTTAGATAAAACCTCCCTTTTCCAAATTTTAATATTCTCTCTAATCCTTTTAAATTTTTCCATAAGACGCACATCAGATTCTCCGACTCCGTAGAAATTTTCAGTCGCCTTCGAAACCACCTCATCAAAGCCTTTTCGATCCAACCAAGATTTGAAAAATCTAAATGGTTTAGGCCCGAAATTTTTATTTAAACAGGTCAGAACTAGAGGGTTTGTGCCCTAGTTTATCCCCCTCAAAAAGTGTCGACATGTGCTTTACACACTTACATGCTTACTACCAAAAGATAATATCCAAAGTCGTGATATGATTAAAAAAAATATCGATATGTGCTTTACATTGATCTAAACTATAAAACTAATATTTTTTTCGAAAAACAGACACATGTCATACCTGAAAATCACACAAATAACTCATTTTTAACAATCACTATTTCTATGACATATATTTTTAAGCTTTTAAAAATATATAACCTTAAATGCTAGAATATTACATGTGTTTGGAAATAAAAGATTCTCTAATTTGTTTGGATGTGATGTAAAACCATTTTTTTACCATTGGATTCTCCCTCTTTCTCACATGGGAAGTAAAAAAAATGTCATTAAGGGGCATTTTTGTAAATACCTTTTAAAATATGAATAATTTATGTCCTGTATAGGGGTGTTCAAAAAACTCGTTGCTCGCAGCTCGCTCGAAACTCGCTCGAAAAAAGTTTGAAAAAAGCTCGGATCGAAATTGGCTTGGTTGTAAACGAGCCAGCTCGGCTCGGTTTGTAAACGAGCCGAGCTCGAGCTTGGCCTGGCTCGGCTCGTGAGCTCGTGAGCCGGCTCGATAAGGTTTACATCCTTCATTTTTTTGTCCCACATCGCTCAGAAGACAAAAACTAAGGGAGTATTTCCCCTATAAAAGAAGGTAAAGGAAATGTAGAAAGTGAGTTAGCTATTTATAGTTACATATTTAGCCATTTGGTTAAATTAAATTGCAATTATGGCCCTTAGTCTATGAAAAAATTCATTTACAGCCCTAGTCCTTTAGCTAAGCACTAGGTCTTTTATAATGTACTTCATGCCTTAACGTACATTAACGTACTTCATGAAATATATAACATGCGTAATTATTTTTTTGACCAAAATAACGTGCGTGATTTTGGATCCCATGCGTGATTATGTGGTCCCATGCGTGATTATATGTTCCATGCGTGATTATACCCCTGATCCAACGGTTACCATTGTCTCCTACGTGAAGTATGATAAGCCGTGAAGTATGTTAACCTTCCTCTATATATATATATATATATATATATAATAATAATAATAATAATAATAATAATAATAATAATAATAATTCACATTTCTCTTTATTTCAATCATTTAAGTATTTGCAAAGTATTTGTTAGATGGAATATTAATAATCACAACTATTTGTCGTTGATCGTCAACAGTCTCAACTTAAAAAATAACTACCGGTAGTCTCAACTATTGACATATTGGCCACCAATGGACCCTGGCTAACAGAAGCCTAACGCCGTTAGTCTCCGGTCGCTGGAAAACCGTTTTTTTGCCAGAAAAAAGGCTTCTAAAGGTCTGATCTAATGTTACAAAGAGGTTTGAGACGGAAATATTAAGTTTTCTGGCTAAAAGGTTGACTTTTCCAGCCAAAAAGAAGTTTTCCGGGAAAAAAAGAGTTTTCCGACGACTTCAATGAGTGGGGTTTTTACTAGAAAATGGTTCCTAAAGATCCTTAAAAATGATACAAAGAGGTTTGGGACGAAAATGTTGAGTTTTCCGGCCAAAAACGTTTTCCAGCCATTGGAGACTAACGGCGTTAGGGCTCTGTTAATCAGGTCCATTGGAGGCTAATATGTTAATAGCTGGGACTGCCAGTGATTATTTTTGAAGTTGAGACTGTTGGCGGCCAACAACGAATAGTTGAATTATTAAAATAGATTGATCCAATAGCCAATGTCAATTAACGTGGAAAGTTTGATATCGTTCATTAGAAACGACAAAGTGAGTTGCTAACTAACTTCATGCTTACCGACAAGGCTTACACACTTACATGCTTGCTACTAAAAGTTTTCACTCTATAGCCCTACCAAATTTTAACCTTAGTAAAAGTTGACCTTATGTTTGTCAACTCAGTCGTTTTCGCTAAATCAAGTTAGAGAGTTGGTCCACGTAGACAAAACATAAGCTGACAATCAAAATTAACAACACTTTAATAAGTCTAATAGAAGATTGAAGGATAAACTCTGAACGCGACTGTAAGTCGACGTGAAAGGGTTACTACTTGTGATATCTAACAATAGTTTTCGAACACTTAAATGATTTAGAATGAGGAGACATGTGGACTTGACGATATTGGGAATTACTTGTCTACATAGAGTTAATTAACTACAAAGTGTTTTGTGTAACTAATTAACTCTATGTTGCTAAATAATCTTCAACGTTCACATGTATTTTCATGTGAAATATTTATTAGATTGACCGAGTAGCAAATGTCAATTATCGTGGAAATTTTGTTATCGTTGATTGAAAACTACAAAATGATTTGTGGAACTAATTAATCCTATGTAGATAAGTAATTGTCAACATCTTCAAGTCCACATTCTATTCTATATTTTGGTGTTTGAACACTTTTGTTAGATTTCACTAGTAGTATCCCTTCCTTCCACGTCGACTTACACTCGCGTTCAAATTTTATCGTTCAATTTTCGATTTTAACTTGAAAATGTTACCAATTTTGTTATCAAGTTATTTTTTTTGTCTACATGGGCCAATTAACTAAGATGGCCTAGAAAAATTGTCAGCTTTTACAAACGAAAAGAAAATTCAATACCACCCATCTTTGAACACAACATAGTTGTCTTCTTACATCTATTATTTACATATTTAAAAAATTTAACCTAAACCCTACTAAAAAGGTAGAAAAGAAATATGACTATTTTGGTCAAACAAAAATGATTTGAGAAATTATTAGAACCATATTGAGATAAAAACATGCACAAAAACATTGAATGTACTTGTTGACAAAATGGAAGATTTTTGACAACAATCTCATGTTTGGCATGCTTTTCTATATGTTAATGTCAAATGTCAATCTAAGATTTGAATTCCAAATCTACACACATAAAATTTAATCATCCTATTTCAATCGCATGTGCACCCATCGATTAGACATAACCCAACCAAATACTCCTACTACTATCATATGCACATGTTTTTATTAGAAAAAAAGCACAAAAAAACAAAAAAAACGCTTGAGACCAAAAAGGATTAAACAAATATTCAATCATCATATAACATCTATTTCAACCTTTATCATCATTAAACATAATTTCCAATCAACCAATTTTTTAGGCTTTAATAGTACAATTAATAAAGAAAACGGTCGTAATTTATGTAATAGAAGAGACATAAGAGAGATTTCGACCGATACGATTTAATAATTAGGTGATTTGATAATGATTTATAACAAGATATTCAGAAATATAAATTATAATAAAAAGTTTTTGTTTATAAAGTCTGATATTAAGATATATGTATCAGACCTTCAGATCCTCTAGCTTAGGAGTTTCAAATACTAGACCCAAACAATGTTGAGTCTATTAGATCTTAGACTTTGATAAATAAAAAAGAGTTAACTGTCATTTTTGTCTCTATGGGTTGTCTAATTATGCCAGTCTAGCCCAAATTTTAAGTTTGTATCATTTTTGTCCCTGAAAATTCTTGAAACATGGCAGTTCCATCCAAAAAAAAACTAAGGTTGAATCAAATAAATGGACAAACCACAAGGACGAAAATGACAGTTAACTCATGTGTTTTTGGACGGAATTGACATGTTTCAAGAATGTCAGGGACGGAAATAGTACAAACTTGAAATTTGACCTGAACTGACATAATTAGACAAACTACATTGTAAGCTAATCTAGCACATCTGATCAAGACAACGATTTGCTAATGATGAAACATTAAACTCATGATGCTCTCAAAATGATCGGAATATCAAGAACGTTTTATATTTGAACCCTACTTTAGCATTGACAGACACATTTTAAGACGGTTTTATATTCGAACTTTACTTTAGCATTGACGAAGACACACTGGATGTATCAAGTGGATCTAAACAAGAATATATGTTATGGGTTGTCGACCATAAGACATAATTCGTTTATAGCAGGTTGTACCTGCATTACATCGCTATGTACGAAGAATTCCTACTATTCATTAAATGAGTCTTAATCATGTACCAAGCATGACAGAACAAACAAACTTTAGTATTGTTATTCAGTATTCACCAAGTTAATTGTACCAATAAGAATATATATAAAGTCGTTTAAATATACAACTTATTACAAAACCATCTCCCTTCAGCGTATTTAGTTCATAAACAAACCGTTGATTCATTCGATTACGCCTTTCCATGTTTTCTTCACTCGAGGTTAATCTTTTTTTTTTTGTAATGAAGAACTCTTGATGTTCAATGAGTGATCTGCCTTTCAAACAAAAGAAGGAGACATGCTTTAGCTTCAAGTGGTCAAAAGAAATACACAGGATGCTTTGCTCATGGGTGGGCCCTAGTTTGGTCAGGATCAACCAACATGCACATAATAATATATTACATAAAGGGAACATACATACACTTCCAAATCTGTAGGCTATTTTTCCACCTATTTGACAAGAGATAAACCTAACATCTTTATCTTATCACACATATATATAAGGTTTCCACAGAAACAGCCAAATCTCAACACAAGACTTCACACTTGCTGTTCACCTTCATCAATTATTGATCTTGTTTGGTTAGATTGTTGGCATGAAAGACTTTGATAGGCCCCAAATTATATTTTTTTATTAAATTTTTTTTTTAAAGTATATCGTTCGAAATACAAGATTCCATCGGGTTTTGAGAAGCAGACATCTTTCCCCGGTTCAACCCGAGTTCAATGATCTGATATGCAAAGGCGTTTAGTTGAAAACTTTTCACCTAATAATACACGCGCACACGCCGCCCATTTGCTAGCGCGCACAAACGTAGACGTGTGCGTGCACACATAGAGACGCGCGCCCCACCCACGAACACACACTCTTGCACGCACTAGATTGGATATTTGAGACCTACGCACTTTACGATTTTTTTCAAAACCTACATTTATATTAGATGGTCGTCATGAACATTATTGAAGGACAGACGTATATCAAGCTCACACACACACACATGTATATACATATATATGGAGAATAGGTTTGAAAATATTAGTAAGAAAGAAAGAAAGTGTACTTGGTGTTTCATAATGAGGATGAAGAGAATGCTAGTCAGGGAGCCAAGCGTTTGATTTTCCACGAACTTGTGCTATCGGCTTCTTGAGGAAAATAACATAGCCTGAAAAAAACATACATGCATCAATAAACAGCGATGACCCTTGATTAGTACTTGAGGACCCGTCGAGCCTGTTGATAGCACTATAAGTAAAAATATGTAACATTATTCTACAATAATTACTGGACAAACTGCATTAATGGGCGGCATTTAACCGCTCCACATTGATTTGAGGGATTCATAACAAGAAATACTTTCATACTTGTTATTTTCCCATATTTTCAAATGTATCCTAAATGCAGAAATGCAGGGTAAGGATGAGTACATAAGACAATAGTTAACTTAATTAAGAATTCAGATAATTCTTTTACAACAACGATATCCCACTCTTTGATGATGACAAGCATACGCAAAATAAAGCGCTCGATAATAAACATATGACTAGCCAAGAACCAATCAAACACCTGATATTCGACCCAAATAAGCTTCAAGTCATTTACATATCTGACTCCTCCCTCCTCTAGACCCTATATTCGACCAACTTTGAACCACTTGTACAGTTGTACATGAAGTGCCACCTCGAGGCCCTGAGACAATTTTCTGACTGCATCGCGCCACAGGCAAGCATGGTTTATAAAACCAAGGATCCCACAAGTAGGAACTAGAAAGCAAAATGTTGTGTCTCGGTTAGGTCAAGTGCATAATTAAGGCTATGACACAAACTAGTTTTGAACTCATGTGGCTTTGTAATCTCCTTGGTAATATTGTGTTTGCACAACCTAAACCAATGAACTTATGGTGGGATAAAGTGATAATAAGGTAGCCATGCACATTGAAAGTGATCCAGTACCCCATGAAAGAACCAAACACATAGAAGTTGATTGTCACTTCACTCGGGAAAAGCTTGAAGATGGAACAATAACAAGCCCTCATGTCAGAAGCAGTTAGTGCTATCTTCACTAACGTTCGTTTCATGGAATGTAATGGAATTGGAATTGGAATTTGCGTAGGAATTGAAATTTGATTTGGTATAGGTATGTTCGTTTCACATAATTGAATAAATCTGGATGAAATTGGAATGTAGATTCCGTTCATTCTGTTATTGTTCAATTTTCATTCCTTCTTTTGTTGAAACAAACAACATAAGGATAGGAATCAACATTCGAATTCCATTCCATTATGTGAAACGAACATTACAAGCTTTACCCTAAAACCTGATTTATCATTTGTAAAAGGTTGAACATGATCAATATATACGCTCTGAATTAATCATATATATAACAATTTATTATTTTTGTCTTTGATTACATTGCGGCGTAAGATCTCTTTTTCATTTACTTCGAATTTCATCTTAGTTGTGTTAAATTTTCTCTAAAACATAAGATGCTAATCACATGTAATGATATAAAGCCAGGTCAACTTTTCCATAACTTGATTCCTTTTCATGTCATATATTATCAATTTATCATATTGAACATGAGAATGAGAAGACTTTGCAAGCCATCGTTCGTTTCTACTTCACTTTTCTCTGCTGAAAAACAGTTGCAAAACTATAAACGCTGCACATTGCAAGAGCAATTTGGACAAAAATATTAAGTGCAACATTTTACTTTTGCATTCAAATTTTCAGAATTTGTCCTAAAACAGGTTGTAAAATTTAGTGTCCTTTTGACATTTTTCTCAAGAATGATGGTGAGTTTTATCGACTGTCAGTTAACAATATCAATTACTAGACACTATAATATTTGTATAAAACCCTGTATCAAAATTTAACCAAAAAAAAATAAAAATAGGCACCAGTGATACCTGTCATGCAATCGTGATGTCTGCCCTTGCCAAAACTCAAAAAAATCAGGTTTAAGCCTGTAACCACCCCAATTTGTCGGTTTTGGGATTGCAGCACTGCAGAACAACAAATTATTCACCAGTAAATCATAAGCAATGAATCTCACAAATCCCGTAATTGAGATATATGTATCACTCACCCATCAGAGTATTTTGTTTCCAAATCTTTATATTCTTGGTGGAGAAAATCACGTCCAGGTATTACAGAGCTCTGAACAAATGGAAGACTATTAAGTTGTTTGTAAAAATACGAAAACCGAAACATGAAAAAGCACCTGTTTACTGGCTATTGCACCAATTTGACTTCCTCTAGGGCGGCTGTGGAAGTAACTCTCAGATTCTTCTTCAGAAACCTTCTGCACAGAACCTTCGATTCGCACCTGCCAGTCGAAAAAAAGCGACCGACTGTTACAGTTATAATTATTGCATTAACTGAAACTTCTTAATAACAATTATTTTACAATTATAACCTCGGTCTTCGAATATAATTATAAGATGCATTAAAATAGCCTTTGGACAACTTTCAACCAGTTAGCTATTTTTTCAAATGATCCCATTGAAATAAAACACAACCTACATTGACCGATTTATAAACAAATGGGCTAAAATTGCCAACGTTACTTAAATTGGTCAGCATAAAGTTATCTTTGAACGCCTAGCATAAAATCATAGGGTAAGCATCCGGTACAAAATGTCCTTAACCTAGGAAGTGCAGGAAACCAGGTCAAACGAACTCCGATTGACCTCATTCAAGCGGTGTTGGAACCCTAACCAGAAACCCTAACCCCTTAATCCTAAACCCTAACCCTAAAGCTAAACCCTAAAAGTTAAATTGTAAATCCTAAAAGCTATATACATATATATAGGATAAGTATATAGAGAAAACCCCTTTGAGTTCAAGAAACTCAATCTCCACCATCCATCAAAAAAATCTATGGTTGAGATTGGATGTTACAAAAAACAACTTTCTGACACGTGTAAACAGACTGACAAAAGCAAATGTAACAGCTTTTTGCTTTTCCACTTTTCTTTGACACAAAAAGTGTAACAGGTTTTTGTCTGTCTGCTACACTAAAATTCTTCTATAAAACATGTAACATATTTTTTACATGCACTACACACTAAAAAGTTGTAAAAACTAAGTTCGAAAACATGTAACAAAAATTTGTTGTTGAAAACAAAAACAAAAGTGAACATGTGATGTTACATATATGTAACGGATGAAAAAGGTGTAACATATACACTTTCTCTCTCCTGATAGAAACTGTTACGTGTCAGAACTCTGAAAAGGGGTTTTTGGTGGGGTAAAGTTTTTTTGGGGGGTGGGGGTTTAGGTTTTTGGGTGGTGGTGGGGTGGGGTGGGGGGTTCATTGTTTGTTTTGTTTGTGTTCACACTACTACACTAGTTCTCGTGGTTCTCTCCTTAAAGCTAGCTCTCGCATGAACCCTACCTTGTATATATATATAGGGTTCGACGAGGCGGTTCCAACGCCGCTAGAATGAGGTCAATCGGAGTTTGTTTGACCCGGTTTCCTACACTTCCTAGGTTAAGAACTTAAGATTGTTTTGTATTTGATCCTCTCCCTAAAATTTCATATAAGTATGTTTTTTACAAACTGTATGTATGACCAGAATAAATGTCAGGCTCACCTGGCGGTTCAAACCATCCCAATAAAATAATAGTGATGCGTTAGCATTCTCAGATAAATCCTTAGCTTTCCGGCTTCCATAATTAGTGTACCTATAAACACATTATAATGAAAATATATAAATCAAGAAAGAAAGTGTATGTTGTTCTAATAAGTATTGATGCTTGAATCAACAGACAAGATTACTAACCAGACAAAACCGGTTTTGTCAAATCCTTTCAGCAATACCATTCGTGATGAACTGCAGACGTCACAAAAACAGTGTTGAATGCAAAGAAAGGTTCTTTTATTTGCATCTACTTCTGAATCTAACTTCTGAGCAGATACTTACGGTTTGCCATCTTTGCAGCTGTACACAATGCCATAGCATTTGGTTCCTTCAAGCCGGCAGCCAGTGCATCATCAAACCATTTCTGGAACTGTTTCAATGTGTGTTTTCAAAGTATTTATATTGCAAATTGAATTATCATATTCTAAATCAGAAGCAGTTAATTTGAGCTAAGGCCCAAGGATATTAAGGTAAACGAGACGAGCCACTCGTGAGCTACTCAAGATCAGGTCGCTACAAGCTTACTTTGAACGAGCTCGAGCCCAAGCTTTGCTTACCGAGCTCAAGTAGGCTTGTGAGCCTAAATGAGCCAAAAAAAGCGTGCCCAGAATGACCCCACTCATAGCAAAGTTGTTGGTAGGGTCTAGGGAGGGTGTGATGGGCAAAGGGGGAAACCTTAGTTCTATCTTGAAGGATAGAGAGGTTGCTCCCGAGTCCCGCTGGCTACAAATGGCAAGCCTAAACAAGCCTACTATTTATATAATTTAATTTAACCTAGACTTATATAGTAATAAGAATAATAATAATTATTATTATTATTATTATTATTATTATTATTATTATTATTATTATTATTATTATGCATTAAAAAGATACCTAAATAGTAAATAATATATTATGTTATATATATAAATTATAATTATAAATATATATACATAATACACACATATATATTATAAAAGTAATTATAGATTATAAATGCATACAAACTAATTAATAAATAATAAACGAGCTGAACTCGAGCATGAAAATCTCCTCATGAGCCGAGCTTGAGCTTTAGAAATAGAACTCGAAACGAGTCAAGCTCGAGCTCTCGTAAGTTAAACGAGCCAAGCTCGGGCTCATATCGGCTCATTAACACCCCAAAAGATAATTTTACACTTATCACAAACCTCTTACATTAACTCCATACATTAAAGCCAATAATCACAACCATAATCACTTTTTCCAAACATTCAAATCTAGCTATCGTAAACTGGAATTGCAATCATATGCATGGGTCGGTTTTGGGCCAAAACCATAATTATAACCGCGATGTCGGTTAATGGATAACCATAACCATAACTGATCGGTTATGATGATTTTGGTTGATCAGTTTTGAAGGTTATAGCGGGTCGGTTAACCATGAATATATGCCTAGCTAAATCATCCAGATTATTTTGTGACCATGGAATAAATTGTAATTACACAATTCTATATATTAGCATATATTACATAGTGATAAAAAATACAAATAATCTATAATATTAGTATTTGTTATTGTTGAATATTCAAACAAAACGATATGATATAATCTATAAATTCAAACAAACATTCAATAAAGACGATATGATATAAGCGATAAATTCTAACAAACGTTCAACCAAAAACATCAAATATTAAAAAAATGATGAAAAGTCCAAAATTAGACAGATTTTACTACATGCCGATTAGGTTCGGTCGGGTATGGAAACATTTTAAATCATAACCGGCCCGCTACTTTTGGTTTTCAGAAAAACAGTTAACCGACCCACCGGTTTTTATGTGGTTCGGTTTTGTTGGTTAATTCGGTTATGGGTCGGCAACTTTGGTTTTTTGCACACCCCTAGGTCAAAGCAAGAAGATGATTGACTTTTAACATTTTTAAAATGACACATGGGTCAAACCTGAACATATGGGTCGGGCTCCACATCTTCCTCCTTCAATTCAGGAGAGATATAATTTTCTCTCATTGACGATATGTCTACTTGTGGGGCCTTTCCGATTCTAACACACATAGAAGTTCCGGGATATGGTGGAAGGTGAAGCTTGAATTTATCTATAATAGAAGGCGGAACAAACCTCCCACCTAAGAAATGACGGGTCCCACTAAACTTCTTGGCGCAAAGCTTAGGAGCAGTTAAAGATACCTGAAAATGAAATATACATTGGATCCACTTAGAAATGTGTAGACGTGGTAAAATAGGAGGGTCAGAACAGACGGATCAGGTAACGGGTCAAAAGATGTATTGGTTGAAAAGTGCAGAGCCGGGTTGACCCGGAACACTTTTTTGTCCAATTTGATTAATAAAAAACTAAAGTTTTTAATTAAAACAGTGCCAGAGGTTGTATGTAGGGGTGCAAACGAGCCGAGCTTGAGCTCGGGCTCGGCTCGTTTGCACCTTACGGCTCGATTGCACCTTACGGCTCGATTGCACCCCTAATTGTATGCATTTAGAAAACACTTCGGGAAACTTTCTACCTGTTTGGTATGCCCCTTTGACCCGTTTCATTTCTATATATATATTTCACCCATTTGACAAGTTGGGCGATAAAACACAACCCAGGTCAAAATTTACAAATAAATAGGTTTAAAAGTCCTCCTCTAGTAATGTGGCTTCAAGGATAGTATTAATCAACAACTTTAAATAGGTTTAAAAGTCCTCCTCTAGTAATGTGGCTTCAAGGATAGTATTAATCAACAACTTTAAATAGGTTTAAAAGTCCTCCTCTAGTAATGTGGCTTCAAGGATAGTATTTATCAACAACTTTAAGTCGGCTAATATTTCTTTTTACCATTACTCTAAAATGCAAGATTTCTATGAGAACATACCAACATGTTAGGTTTGATTCCATCACCAACTACATCTCCTTCCTCCACATGCCACCCAGATGGGATATCTATAGAGGCAATCACCGATTGTTTTTGGTTTATTTCATTGTAGTTTTGAAGATTTACCAACCGTCTAATCAAATCATCAAATGGAGGCCTTGGTGTACCTAAAAGATAGAAAGAATTAAAGATATAGAAAGTTTAAAAAATTGCAACATTATATAATGCTATATGAGATGAATTCATATCCTACTATGTACCACCTATTCACGATTTCACGCTGATTTATTATTAATTAATAACAATGTAATTAATGATGGAATGAAATCAACTATTATAAAATACCATTATTTTTCTTTTATAATTTTGGTTAGCCTGCCAACACTTTCTTTTTTTAATTTTCTACATAATTCATATATTTTATTGAAATAAAAATCAAAACTTTTAAATAAAGCTATGTAAGAGACCGTAAACATTTAATTGTGTGAGTGTCATGGGTGACTTTTAACCGGTTTAATGGTTTAACCCATTTCCTTTTCTAATTTATTTTTTTATTTAAATTTACCCATTTGACCCATTAGCAATACAATATAACCCAAAAAGATCCATGTACACAGTCCGCACATGGTTTGAAATTGCCCCATGTACCGAAACATGAACTTAATCATAATTGTGTTAAAAAATATTTACCATGGAACGAAAAGCCAAACATGGCATCAACTAGAATGTTGAAGTCTTCTGATAAGTTAATAGGCAGATCATCAACCGATAAGAAAGGAATACCCAATGATTCTAGCTGCAAAGATACCAAACAAGCCTTTCAGACAAGAAAGATGAATGCATCTTGCATAAATATTTAACCGGAGACGATCTTTGTCCTTTCTTATTTTTTATAAATAATAACTGTTAATTTTGATTAAAAACATAATATTTGAATAAGTAGGCCCACCTGAGTCACGAGACCGGTATAAAGAGGCTTTGCAGTACGTTTTGGATAACAAACAAATGGTTTATATCCGAAATGATACAAATGACGGGCAGCTACAAGACCATCCCCGCCATTGTTTCCTGGGCCACATATGGTCAATACACGATTATAATCCTTAACGTTGTACACCTGCCACACATTTGATTAAGAACAAAAATGCATAAATGAAATCAGCATAAATTTTCCTCTATAGCAACCAAAAGTAGTCATGTTGAGGAAAAAAAGAAGAAAAAAATGTATGTTATAGATATGTACAACAAGCTTTACAACTGACTGGATCGTAATGCATGAGTTACAACGCTAGATATAATCAGCTAGAAACTTGAAACAGGTAGTTTTAAAAAAAAAAAAAAATAGAATATTGGTGTGAGCATTACTAAAAAAGTAGATTATTAACAACTTTTGAATCATATATTATACGTTAATTTTTCTTATTCTATAGAAAAATGGACAAAAAAGGGATAGCTCCAATCCAATTCCGACCCAACATGTTTAACCCCAAACCCTTGACTAGCGTAAAGCTAACAATGGTTAGGAAAGTTTGCATATACAGTTTAACCCTAAATGATCAAAAACTCGGAATTGGTTTTGCCAAACACTACAAAACTGATTATTGCAACTTCAAGCAGCAATAATCCGTTTCACAAAACATCCAAACACCCCCAACAACTTGCAATAACTCACTATATTATGATAGTCCAGCCCAGACTCCTGATTGTAACATGAGTTACATAAAATGACATAATTCATACCAAAAAATCAGTTTATTTATTGTAACTGTTTGCTATGAATTTTGTCATTTTAAGGTCATTATGTCACCAATTTCCACCATTCTCTCTTCATTTCTCATCCAATCATAACAAATGGGATTAACTACTTCATATCATACCTGCTTGCACTAGAAATAAGACCCACAAATAAAAATAATAAATATTCAGAACCAAGTGGGCCTGGCACAATTTTCGGGTTAAAGCGTGTCAACCCAAGAAAACTCATGTCATGTTCAAGTTCATGTCCTTGGCACAAGTCTCGGGTTCAACCCGCAAACCCGACTCAATTAATACCCCAACATGATAACACCATAAGTCCATAACTCACCTCTGCAATTGCTGTGGCAACACTCAAACCAGCCAATTCCTGCAAACACAAAACCGTGTCAGCCAGCATTTTGTTGGTACCATAGTTGTTAATAGCGGTCGCTATAGCGAATAGCGTAGCGTATAGGTCAAAGGTCGCTACAGGGTATGTAGCCATAAATAGCGGGATTTCAGTTATTTTTTATTTTTTAAAATATAATAGCGATTAAATATAGCTATAAAATTGCTGGATTTTAGATTTTTGTTAAATATACATGTAAAATAGCATATATAGCAGGGTATTTGGATATAATATACATATAAAAAAATTTTTTCTGGTGTATCGCTATTTATAAAATAGTGCTCCCTTTATCGCTATTCGCTACGTAGCATATGGGTATCTTATCGCTATTCGCCATTAACAACTATGGTTGGTGTACTAACTATTTTCCAAATCCTCATTATGTGTAATGATCAGCATATTGCACACCCCCCCCCCCCCCAAAAAAAAAAAAAACTAATAATAAATAAATAAACCTCTTTGATTAATTGTGTACTAATTAAAAAAAAAACCCTAATGGAAATTGACTAACCATAAGCTGATCAACACTAAACCCAAGAGGGCCCATGAGAATCTCATCAACCTCAGCAGCTTGTCGTTGATTCAGATACGAAATGGTGTCAGGGTTTTGAACCACTTTAATGCTGCTAGACATCACTCCTCTGTTGGAACAATAACCCCGAAACTTGTGCCTCAAAATCGAACCAATAAAACCCTAAATTCAACATTTTAAAGTCACACAAACCACTCCAAGTACTCATACAAAACAGAAAGACAGACAGATAGATAGATATAAAGGGGTTGTTTGCTTACCTTTGGAGATGGGTGAAGGGGGGAAGAAGCAGGAGTGGAAGTTGAGAGGATATGGGTGATGAAAGAAGACGAGTGCGTCAGTATCATAGCCTTGTATTTGGTTAAGAATGGAAGCATTTTTTAATGGTGGTTAATGGTTCTAGCTTCTTCATCGGAGGTGGGTGTGATCTCTTTGTTCACGTGATTTTTAATTTTTTTATGATTTTGGTTTGGTTAATGGTTAGGGTGGAGGGTATAGCCAATGATGTCCAGCCCAGCTGGATGGAGGTGTGAGGGTTTTCCCCATAGGCTCGGGTTCGATCCCGGTCTGTGGCGGTTTCCCGCACAGGATTGTGGGGGGGTCAGTCCCCGCTTGGAACTCCCGGTCAGACCAACCGGCCAAGTGTGGGATTCGATCCCGGGTCTTCTCGTTTGGGTCTTGTGTCGTTTGCCAGCTGATCTACACCTTCCAAAAAAAAAGGGTGGAGGGTATAGTCAAACACTTTAGGGTGTTTGAGTGAAATCCTACCAAATAATATTATGTCATGTCAACTCCCCATTTCACTCCCTATTTTGCACTCAATCAGGGGTATAGTCAATCACCCTAGGGTGTTTAAGTAGGTTAAAAAATAAAAAAATTGTGATTGGTTTAAAAGGGGTTGGGACCCACCATTTTCTCAATCACTCTCTCTCCCCCTTTTCGGTAAACACTCACCGAATTCCCCACCCTCTCTCCTCCTCACCGAACACTCTCCTTCACCCGGTATAGTCACCGCTCGGTGATATCCCTTCCCCGCACATGTCCCCGAGCCCTATACCCTCCACCCTTATGAGTTTCTTGTTTTGTTGGCACCATAACATCCACTCTACCTTAACTTATACCTTAATTCTTGTTGTAACTAGTTTAAGTATCTCTTTGTTACACGGCTTTTTCAAAGTATATTATATTATTTAAAAATATTGACATAAACTGTGAAATAAAAAGAAATGCTCCGTTATTATGTGAAGATTAAATTACAATAAACTTTGAAACAAAAAAAAAGATGTTTTGTTAATTCATACTTGAGACTTGGATGAGTTGTCAATAGCTCACTTATTGAACTAATTATAATTATTTACTTATTAAACGAAGGCAAACATATAACCCTTATATGGCACGGCAAACATAAGATCATGAACTTTGCCAAGAAAGATGTTTTGCATTGTCCTCAAGATTAACATTATTCCCTTTTTTTGCTTGGCGAACTCCAAAAGGTTTTTAGACATTATATTCTCTGATCAAATATGCAATCAAAAATGAAAAAAAAAACACATAAACAATATTAATGCACATTCATGTAAAGAATCTAGAAACCTATTGAAGATTTTGTTTTAACGGTAAAATGTTTTTTGTTTGCCGCTGTCGCAGCCCCCGACCCCTACTCCGGGAGCGGGTGCCGCGAGATCCAGATCAGTGGTATCGGTGTTTATTAATTTGACAGCAGAATACATAAGGATCGTAGTTAGGAAATATTTTTATCAGAGTTTAAACACCCAACTTTTATAATAAATCATTGGGATAAAACCCAAGTTCATTTGACAATACATTTGTAGGGATAAACCCTAATTATTGAAAACAAAAACTCCTTTTTATTTAGGTAACTTTTATAGCCACTTTTCCAAACATTTAATGCTCCCCAGTTGGCTTCTATTGGTTTTCACACTGTGTTACCTGAAACGCGTTTTAAAAACATTTTATCAGCAAGAAATACTGGCAAGTATATTCCATTTTATAAGCATCGGTTGTTTACACGTTACAGTATTAAGGGCGATTACAATGTTTATATCTCCACAATTACTCGGTCAGTACGTGTCACTCGACGGATCTGTGATTATGGTCATATCACACATTGGATACTCGTGCCCAATTGTGAAGGTTATCAAGTACTGTATACAAACCCCATAATACTGGCAGCAATTGTAGAATTACAAAGACTTAATCATTGTAATTGTAGTTAAAAACATTTGAGCTTTTGGTAAAACAATTTGACTCACAAAAATGTTTGTAAAAGAAAATGTACTCACAAATAGTGAGAAAAATTGAATGTACTTACATTGTTCACTTTGGGGATACTACTATAGCTTCCTGTTGATTCTCATGGTTATTATCTATTAAAATTAGACAATGCACATGTCTTAGTAAAATAACCCAAGTCACATTAACCGTACAACTCGAGACAGAATTCCAATGACTGGGTCAGGCAGAGCCTTGACATGCATTACGGAATCCTAGATCAATCGAGTGTAACACGAGACAGAACTCCAACAACTGAGTCAGGCAGAGCCTTGACATGCGTTACAGAGCCCTAAATCGATCGTGCAGGGTAACAGCAGGGTTATAATACTTACAACGAGGCAGAGCTTCGTTTTTAGAGGGGTATTATGCCTGGTATAATAATTGCCTACAGAGATTGAGAGAGATTTAGAAATTTGAACGGTGAGAAATGAGGTTGAAACCTCAATTTATAGGCATGACGAGGGGTCTCTTGGGCCCCGCGAGAGATATAGAGCTGGCCTTCGCGGCCCGCGAGAGCATTAAGGGCGGTCATAGGCTTGGCTAGTCATTGGCCTAGCTTCGCCTAGTCATCAGACACGTGGCGTAATGCAGTGTCGAGCATGTCAAGGTCCTCGCGCCCCGCGACAGACTCTGGTGTCTGAGTCGTAGCCCCCGAGCGACTCCCAAATTGTGTTTTTCTTGTTTTTTATAAGTATAAGGGTATTATGGATCCGTTTCTCGCGTACGGGGTATATTCGAAACGTTTTTGGGTCACGTTAAGGGTTCTAGGAGGGTTGTTATATCCTCCCCACCTTGTTTTAGATCTCGTCCTCGAGGTCTACTGGAACAGGTGTGGGTATTTCCTTTGCATCTCTGACTCGAGTTCCCAAGTGTATTCTGGTCCTCTTTTGGAATTCCATTTCACTTTGACCAGAACTAGTCTCTTGTGTTTGAGATTCTTGATCTTTCTATCTTCAATCTGGACGGGTTTCTCGATAAACTTAAGTTTCTCATTCACCTCTATATCCTAAAGAGGTATCACTAATGATTCGTCTGCTAAACACTTTTTTGAGATTACATACATGAAACACATCATGTATTCCTGCCATTGATTCTGGCAGTTGTAGCTGATAGGCTACGGGTCCTATTCTTCTAATAATCTCAAAAGGTCTAACATACATGGGCTTAGCTTTCCTCTTTTAACGAATCTGACTATTCATTTCCATGGAGAAACTTTTAATAATACTTTTGTAAGGACCGCTTGTTCATATCAATAAAATAACAACTTTATCGAATTAAAGACCTTGTACTTAACAACATTTAATAACTTTTTAACAAAATTCGGGCATGACCCGTTCATAGGACGAGCATACCCCTGTTAAGTTTTATAATCATACTAAATACAACGCTACGGTTTGTTCAACAACATACTACGAAAACCAAATTAACAAGTTTGAAAAGTGTAACGACTAACAAGGTGACGCAAAATAGACAAATATTTGACACAAAACATTAAAACAACTAGCGGAAGCGATTGGCATGACATATCAAGAACACGTGCTCGCTCCAATTCTCCAATTCGCCTAAGATGAGGATTTACCTACATTCACAACAAACTTTAAAAAGTTAGTCATAATACTTGTTACACTTCAATAACATCAATTTAAGTCCCATTCATTTATGTTCCTTCGTTTCTCTTACGCATTCGGTCACCCAACTAAGTGGGTTGGCATAAACTCTCTTAATGAGATTCAAGCATTTCACTTACGACCCGGTGTCATCGGGTTAATAATTCACAACATAATCTTTTATTCCATCCGTAATATGGAATAAACTTTTAGATTTCTTTAATGCATCCATAACCATCCATTCTAAACGGATGGTACCATCTTCTTACCCGACCCGGTTCGACTTGAACCGGTCGTCTTGCATAGCTTAATATAACCTTTGCTAGCATAACCAAATCCACAAGGGATTTGTTATCCATTTACTATTCACTATAATCTATGTAACAAGGGTTGTTTATCACAATATAAACACGGTATTAAATAAGGTTTTGTATGCAACGAAACATACCTCGGTCTTGTAATCCTTCCGATTTCTTAGAATTCGAACCTTCTTCCTTCACACCTAGATCAACATATTCATTCATTCGTTTAGTACCCTAACTTTCATTCCATCACATTTCAATTTACACATAATTACTCTTTCAAGCATTTCATCAAACACCTAGTGTGCGTTACATTAATAAAGCATAGTGTACAAGCATTTTAAGCATGACTTGCTATTTCATCCTATATGTCATCACTACTCAATTTAATTCTTACAATTCCTTCAACCTATATCAATTTATCTAGCGTTCGGGTTCTACAAGCTGAATTACATGTCAAATTACATATATTCATCATTCCTATAATCTTCATATTCATAACACAAATTTCACAAAGTGGGTTTATAGAGGCTTTCTTTCAATTAATCAAAATCAAGCATGATTTCTACTCTAGGGGGTATCCTTAACATCTAAACAACACAAATCATATCACAATTTCATGATTGGGTCGAAACCCTAATTCTACAATTTATCAATTCCAGAAATTCGACTTACCACTTGATTGGGTATGGATAAATGATCGAAATTTTACCACATGCAACTGATAAACATCGATTTTTCCTTGTTAATTTGGTGAATTTGGTGAGAACAAGGGTGAACCCTTGTTTTTCTTTGTTCCAGGTCGATCCACACACGTACAGTGTGTGTGCTTTTGTGGTTTAGTCACTATTAACCTTACTAGTTTGATAATTGTCATGTTTTCCCCTTAAAGTTTATTAACTTGTAAATATTTATCTAAAAACCCACCTTTAAGTACCATATTACTTCTACATTTTATCCTAAGTGGAATAAACATTTTTGGGGTGTTACAAGTCCACCCCCCTTAAAAGAGGTTTCGTCCCCGAAACCTAAACATATAACAAATCAATTAATGTCATACCAAAGAGAAACGGATAGTGCTTCCTCATTTCGTCTTCTGCTTCCCATGTAAGTTCTGACCCCTTTCTGTGTTGCCATTGAACCAACACTTGTCTAACAGCTTTGTTGCGGAGATTCTTCACCTTGACATCTTTAATGGCTATGGGTCTTTCGACATAATTCAACCCCTCTTTCAACTCGATGTCATCGAGAGGTACTAATGCTGTTTCGTCCGCAAGACACTTTCTCAACTGCGACACGTGGAAGGTATTATGAATCCCGTCTAGAGTAGGCGGTAATTCTAATCGATATGCGACCCTTCCAACTCGAGCCAAGACTTTGAACGGTCCAATATATCGAGGACCTAATTTGCCCCGCTTGCGAAAACGGATTATACCCTTCCATGGGGACACTTTCAACAGAACGAAATCTCCGACTTGAAATTCAATAGGTCGCCTTTTCTTGTTTGCGTAAGCTTTTTGCCGATCCTGGGCCGCTTTCAGTCGAGCTCTTACCAATTTTATCTTTTCATTTGTTACTGCTATTAGATCATTTGGCGCAAGCTCTCTTTGCCCCACTTCACCCCAACATACGGGAGTTCTACATTTTCTTCCGTACAGGAGTTCATAAGGAGCCATTTTAATGCCACTATGGTAACTATTATTATAAGAGAATTCCACTAGGGGTAGATGGTCAGCCCAGCTTCCCCCAAAGTCTAATGCGCACGCTCTCAGCATATCGATAAGTGTTTGAATGGTTCTTTCTGACTGGCCGTCAGTCTGAGGGTGGTAGGCGGTGCTTATGTGTAACCTCGTGCCCACACTCTCGTGAAACTTTTGCCAGTAACGGGAGGTAAATCTGGTGTCCCGGTCCGAGACGATTGACACAGGCACCCCGTGTCGAGATGTGATCTCATTCATATATATTTCTGCCATTATCTCGGAGGAGTAAACCTCTTTGATAGGTAGAAAATGAGCGCTTTTCGTAAGTCGATCCACGATTACCCATATTGTATCGTGCCCCTTTTTCGTTCTAGGAAGCTTAGTTGCCAAATCCATTGTTAGTTCCTCCCACTTCCATACCGGAATCTCTAAAGGTTGCAACTCCCCGTATGGTTTTTGATGCTCTGCTTTCACTTGGGAACATGCTAAGCATTTCGCGACATACTTAACGATATCACGTTTCATGCCCGGCCACCAATAATTGGTCTTCAAATCCTGATACATCTTTGTAGCCCCGGGGTGAACCGAATATCGTGACTTATGAGCTTCTTCAAGTAACGCAGTCTTGACTTCGCAGAAACGAGGTATCCAAATTCGGCCAAATCTCGTTTTGAGTCCGATCGAATTTTCTTCTAGCTTATCGGTTACTCCTTTCAATCTTTCTTTCTTTACATCTTCCGCTGCGAGTGATTTTATTTGGGAATCACGTATCGTCTCGAGTAATCGTGGCGTAACTATCATCTTCATGGATTTTACTCGAATGGGAGACGGATATTCCTTTCGGCTTAATGCGTCGGCTACTACATTCGCTTTTCCCGGGTGATAAAGGATATCACAATCGTAATCTTTGATAAGTTCTAACCACCTCCGTTGCCTCATATTCAAGTCTTTCTGCTCAAAGAAATATTTAAGGCTTTTGTGATCCGAATAAATTGTGCATTTCACGCCATATAGATAATGCCTCCAAATTTTTAAGGCAAATACTACCGCTGCCAATTCCAAATCGTGTGTTGGGTAGTTTACCTCATGCAGTTTCAATTGTCGCGAAGCATAAGCGATAACCCTTCCCCTTTGCATCAAAACGCAACCTAAACCCTGGTGTGACGCGTCTGAATAGACCACCAGGTCTTCAGTCCCATCTGGTAATGTCAAGACCGGGGGGCATGATAATTTCTCTTTTAATACTCGAAAGGCTTCTTCCTATTCTTTACCCCACACAAACTTCTCTTTCTTCCTCGTCAGCTTCGTTAGGGGTAAAGCTATCTTTGAAAAATCCTGTATGAACCTTCTGTAATATCCCGCGAGGCCTAGAAAACTTCTTATTTCCGTCGGGTTCTTCGGAGGAACCCATTTCATTACAGCATCAATCTTTGATGGATCTACTAAGACACCCTCCGAATTGATCACATGACCCAGAAACTGCACCTCTCTGAGCCAAAAGGCGCATTTTGAAAATTTCGCGTAAAGTTTCTCTTTACGGAGAACTTCAAGTACTTCACGCAAGTGTCTTGCATGTTCGGCCTTACTTCGCGAGTAAACTAGAATGTCATCTATGAACACAATCACAAATTTATCTAACATGGGTCGGCATACCCGGTTCATAAGATCCATAAACGCAGCCGGCGCATTCGTCAATCCGAAAGACATGACTAAAAATTCATAATGCCCATAACGGGTTCTGAACGCGGTTTTCGGAACATCTTCTTCCCGTACTCTAACTTGATGGTACCCCGAGCGCAGGTCTATCTTGGAGAACCAACTCGCCCCTTGCAATTGATCAAAAAGATCGTCAATTCTAGGCAAAGGGTAGCAGTTCTTGATGGTTAGCTTGTTTAATTCTCTGTAATCAATGCACATGCGCATCGACCCGTCTTTCTTCTTAACAAATAAGACAGGCGCTCCCCAAGGTGACACACTCGGACGTATAAATCCCTTGTCTAGCAAGTCTTGTAATTGTGTCATTAGCTCCCGTATCTCGGTGGGAGCCAATCTATAAGGAGCCTTCGCAACCGGCTTTGCAACCGGATTCAATTCGATGTGAAACTCTATTTCTCTTTCGGGAGGAAGTCCCGGCAATTCATCCGGAAATACATCCGGAAATTCATTCACGATTTCTACGTCTTCAAGCTTCGGGAAATCTCGTTGAGCATCTACCACGTAAGCTAGGTATGCCCTACCCCCGTTAAGTGTATACTTAGCGGCTTGAATGAGGGTACAAAGTTTCGCTTCCATCCTTCTCTCTCCTTGTATAGTTATTCGTTTTCCACTTGGGGACTGGACATGTACTGTTTTGGTTTCACAATTAATTCCCGCTTGGTGTCGGGTCATCCAATCCATACCCACAATCATTTTAAATTCCCCCAAAACCATAGGTATGAGGTCGATATCGAATTCTTCATCTTCTATGGTAAATTTGCAATTTTTACAAATCTCATGTAACATATAAATCTTACTATCAGCTATTTCTACTTCTAAAGGCATCGGCATTCGTTCGATCTTAAATGAAGGATGTTGTATGATTTCATTTGAAATAAACGACATGGTGGCCCCGGTATCAAACAAAACATAAACCGGTATGGAGTTTAATAGAAAGATACCTGAAACCACATTCGGATGAGACTTAGCTTCTTCGGATGTGATTTGGAACATCCTCCCCTTCGCTTTAGAGCTTTCTTCGTTCTTTCCCTCCTTCTTTGATCCTTGTTGGAGTTTTGGACACTCCGATTTAACATGCCCTTTTTCGAAACAGTTGAAACAAGTCTTCGGGTTATTTGGACATTGATAAGACGAATGCCCTTCCTTACCACATTTGTAACACCCCTTCTTGCCTAACAGACACTCCCCAGTATGAAGCTTTCCGCAAGTCTTACAAGGAGTCATACCACCCTTCGGCTTATCTTTCCTTCCTTGCTCTTGATACTTTCCCTTTTTGGACGGACTCGAACTTGCACCTTTCTCGCTTGATCTCTTTTCCCCACGTTCTTCTTGTCTCTTAATTTCAATTTCTCTATCTCGTGCCAGATTGATGAGCTCATCGAGGGTCTCACATTTCGAGGGAGTAATAAACTCCCTAAATTCCCGATTTCCACGTGTCACCGGTGGGCCCGGTGGGGAGTATCGTGACGTCATGGTTGGCAACATAATAGTCAAACAACACAATATTATCAAGCACAGCGGAAGCAATTGAAAATATAATACAACCGAATTTATTATTGTAATATCAACTGTCACAATATTCGGAAGTTTATCCACAGAAGGATCGAACATAATATGGAAACAATAGTTCAACAGACTTTTAGGCATCTTAAGCTTGCGAGACTTCTATTGATGCTAAGGAGAAATATCCAGCCAATTTCGTATAGTACCTGCATTTAGCTTTTTTGGAAAATACGTCAGTTTACACTGGTAAATACATTCAACTGACTCATTTTGGAAAAAGAGTTTGAAAAGTGACTCGAGTGCAAACGGCACAAAATATCTTGACACATTGATTAAAATGCACAGAGGCAAAATTAATCTTTTTAACTTGGGAGAATTATTTAATATTATAATCTTGTGAACGAATTACATGTTACTTATGCGTTCAGTAGCCCGGATCTTGTCCGGGTTAAAGATCAATAGACACACCACGTTATTGAGTTATACACCGACAGGTGTACGCCTACACCCCGTGCTCAGGTCGTGGCCAATCTCGTAAGATGATGCCAAGGATATCCGGGACATGGTCATTAACCCCCCAAAGGCTGTAAAGTAAACAAGACTGTTTAAACGAGCCGATCAAATTATTCAACTACCCACTAAGCGTGGAGATTTGATGCTCGATCAAGCGGTATGCTATATACCGTAACCCAAGCCCGTATAGGGAAAATAAGTTAAAAGTATTTACCTGAGCTAAATATAAATTCAATCCCAGCCGTATATCAAATCAGCAAGTACAGATAGCTTTTACTGGGCTCCTAATCTGGAACGAAGGTTTTTAATAACCTATTAGAATCCTAACGGGTCTTTAATTAAGCTTAAGCTTAGACCGGCTAGTTTCAAAGATACGGTTCGTACGCACGATTAAGCGAAGACCGGATAGAATGTGATTTAGACCCGACAAGTTTGAAGACTTGTTTAATATGGGTTTATTATTCACATTCTGGATTTTGAGATAAAACCGATAAGGTTTGACCCGTTTCGGCTAATTTATGTAAACTTGTTACATAAACCGAACCGAACGCGAAATAAGCGTAACGGGTATCCGTAAGAGCCATATACAGGTTTCCTAAGTTAATATGCTCCAAATACGTGGTGACATCAGTAGGATGTCTTTCGTTATACCCCGAACTAATTTAAACACAAACTATGCCCCGTAGGGGTAGTTTGGTCATTTTAAAGGTTGAAAAAGAGTTTAAATGTTTAACTGAGTTACAGATCTGATGTAAACAGCGAACATACTCAATTTGATAAGTTATATCAGTAGGCTAAAGCATATATGTGAAATTTATCACTTATAACCAAACTATGCACCGAAGGGCATTTTGGTAATTTCACATAAGCCGAAAAGCTCAAAACTGAAGTCTGAGTTTATCAACCTTTGCTTACTGTTAAAATATCATAATTTGCCTTATATATCAGTAGGTATCAACCCGGGTATGCTCAATATGATTTTAAAACATACTATGCGTTAAAAACGCTAAATAAGGCGATTAAAGGCCATTTCCGGGTTTGATACTTAAATCTGATATTTTTATATTTCCAGAAGGCTTAAAATAAATTATTTATCATATGTGATCAGTAGCAAAATGTTTGGAGTCGTTTTGATAAGTAAAACTCATTTTATGGCCCGTAAGGGCAAAACCGACAATTACCGGATTAAGCCTACGACTACTAGTTATGCTCAGCCTAAAATTAATTAAAAATCTTTAAAAATCCCAAAATAATATATTATATCAGTGGGTATTAAGTTTGATACCAAAAAGTAGGCTTAACTAGGCTATACGCTAATTACGCCATTTTATTAACATAAAGCATTTGATTTGCGATATTGAGCATAACTCTTAATCTATAAGTTAAACTGATGTCAAACTTTGCATACAAGTTTATATATCAGTAACTAAGGTTTCTACACTTTTACATTTTCATAAATCACGTTTTAAGGTAATAAGGGCATAACGGTCAACATATGAGCAATTAACGGAAATCTGCATATTAATTGGATAACTAGTGAACCAAGGTGTATAATCACAGAGGGTTGTTCTAACATGTAACCTAATCCAATTTAAGCTCTGAGGCATTTCTAAAACATACCTAAACGGGTCAGAACTGAAAGTCAAAGTGAAAGTCAAACTATGTGACTTTCGGTTCCGAACCGGGTCAAAACAGGAAATAGTCGGGTTGAACATGTTCGGACATGTTCTTACACTTATTACTAAGTTATAACAATGATCAAACAGGTTATATATGTTCTAGATAGCTAATTATGCATAAATGACATTTTAAGCATCCTGTTGACTTTTTACTTAAAAGTTTGACCCGACTTTTGACCTGGTTAGAGTGGTGATCAGGGGAAACCCTTTTGAGGTTTTATTACCCACATAAATACCAACTCATAACTACTTTTAATTCGAGATATAACTGAGCCATTATAGACTAATCTCGAAGTCAAACCGTAATTACGACGGTTTGACTTTTAGCTAATTAAACAAGCTAAACTCAATTAAAGAAGGACTAGTAGACTTACAAGAGTCCTATGCACTAGATATGATCAGTTGGACCTGCTTGAGAGCTCCAGAATTGATCACAAATGCAGATTAATGTGTGAAGAACAATGTTGCACATAATGTCCTTATATAGCACCTTAATCACCACAATTCTTTGACACTTGGGGTCTACAACCCACCACAACTGATCAACACTTGTTCCCTAGTGCTTAGGGGTGCCTAGGGGTCGTTCACAAGTGAGAAATACCGGCCTTATTAGTTAAAATTGCGTTTAACAGGCTGTTACCTGTTTTTCTGCATCTGACGTCGCCACGCGGGCCGCCTGGCCTGCGAAATCAGATTTTTGATTTTTCTTTGTTTTCCAAGTTGACCTTTGGCTTCACGAAGGGGCAACTAGGGTTATTTCTTGCATTTTGACCCCCTTATATTTACCCACAAGGGCTTTAGGACTTATACCCACTTTGCCAAGTCCCTGAACACTTCCGGTTAACCCGAAAAGCCTTAACTTTCAACGTTAACACTTTAACCCCTCGCACACGAATTTGATCATAACTTTCTCATACGATAACGAAACTTTATGAAATTTTAATCGTGCATTCTAGTGAGCATAATTTATATTTACAAAGCTTCAAGTTTGTCAAACGGTCACTCAGAGGTATATCTTTAACATGTTGACACATTTAACCCCTGTAGTTTGTAATCTCTCACTTTTAGCTTCGTATGATCCATGATTTATTCGTTTGATGTTATGAACATCATCTAGGGTTATTATGAAGTATATTCATTCACTGTTGACACTTAGAATCCGTATAATCTCATACTTTCCATGTTTGTCAACTTTAGTCCTTTTATAACATTCTTTCACACGTTCAAACTTTATGACACGTGTCAACACATTATAGGACGTGAATTTTCGAGGTGTTACATCCTCACCCCCTTAAAATAAATCTTGACCCGAGATTTACTGAAATAAGTAAGGGTACTTTTCTTTCATCGTGGATTCAACCTCCCACGTGAATTCGGGACCACTACGGGCATCCCATTTGACCTTAACAATATGTACATGCTTCCTTCGAAGCTTCTTAACCCGTCGATCCTCAATCGACAAGGGTTTTTCCACAAACTTCAAGCTCTCATCTATATGCACATCTGTATGCGGTATAACCAGTGATTCATCAGCGAAGCCTTTCTTCAGATTGCAGATGTGGAACACATTGTGAATTCCACTGAGCTCTTCAGGTAAGTTTAACTTATAGGCAACTGACCCGACTCGTTCGATAACCTCGAAAGGTCCTATGTATCTCGCACTTAGCTTGCCTTTCTTACCCAACCGCATCACCCCCTTCCAGGGTGACACCTTAAGTAGGACTTTGTCACCTACTTCGAAGTGAAAATCCTTACGCTTAGGATCAGCGTAACTCTTATGCCTATCCCGGGCAGCTTTGAGTCGGTCACGAATCTGGACTATCTTGTCCGTCGTTCGAACACGATCTCTGGTCCTGATAACTGGACATCTCCAACTTCCGCCCAACAAACTGACGTTCTACACTTTCTACTGTATAATGCCTGAAAAGGCGCAGCCTTAATGCTGGTATGGTAGCTATTGTTGTAGGAGAATTCGATTAATGGTAGGTTCTTATCCCAACTACCACCTAAATCGATCGCACATGCACGTAGCATGTCTTCCAACGTTTGAATAGTACGCTCACTCTGACCGTCAGTCTGAGGATGATATGCCGTACTAAAATTCAAACGTGTGCCCAAAGATTGTTGGAAACTCTTCCAAAAGTGTGACGTGTACCTAGTATCTCTAACAGAGATAATAGTTACAGGTATGCCATGTAAGGCTACAATCTTATCCACGTATGACTGGGCTAACATATCGGAGCTATAAGTCTCCTTGATGGGTAAGAAGTGAGCTGACTTAGTCAGTCTGTCAACTATAACCCATATCGTATCATTTCCTTTCCTTGTCTTGGGTAACTTGGTAATAAAATCCATGATTACCATTTCCCACTTCCACTTAGGAAGTTCAGGCTGTTGTAGCAAGCCTGACGACTTTTGACGCTCGGCTTTGACTTGCGCACATGTCAAGTATTTAGCTACATAGGTGGCTACAGACTTTTTAAAGCCTATCCACCAATAATTTGCCTTTAGATCCTGGTAATTGAACTTACCAATCTATTGTCTCCACAATAGATGTTTATCATTCTATCTTTACAGGGTCCCCAAGGGAGCAGCCTTGATGCTTACATAGTAACTATCAAAGGCAAGCCTATCTTAAGGTGAGATGGATATTCCAACCACTACTTAATTTTTTTTTTTTTAAGGATTTGTTGATCCTTGTAGTTAGTTGAACAAGTCGACGATTCCGAGCAGCTGATGGCAATTTGTTAATTGTTGCCCAAATTAGGGTTGCGGTAATAATGCATAAGCAAAATGAACCGTCTTTCTTATTTAATAACATAAAACCCTCAGAATATTGAGTCAGGCTATATGAGCCTATGTCTTAAAACCTACTTAATCAAGGTTTTGATTATTCCATAATCAATATAGAGTTTTCACAATATTCCAGCCCACAGCGGGGTGTTTAATCTTAGTTCTACCTGTCTTCCAGGAGGTAAGCAGGGAAAACTTTTGAGGAGATAATTAAGATACAAGGAGGCTATAGAGATTTTCCATATCGTAGGCTCCAGTTCATCCATCATTGTTCGTGTCAAATGAGTGACACCTTTATGTTATAAGTCCACGAATTCCTTAATCGGGAACATTTACTTGGAAAAAAAATTCCATTTTTGGATATCTTCTTTGCATACTACTAGTCGACTTTAGTACAATATGATCATTGGGATATCTTAGGGGTTCCATGTATTAAACCTCCATGCTGATCAGACATGGAAATAATCTATGGGACACACTAGGATACGCCAATCCTCATATGACACTTTTATCAAACATAGTTTGGCATTCGCAGGCGATAGAAAACAATGAGAAAAATAATTAAAATAACATATGTTGTCGTACTCTATGCAAAGAAAGAGTGCTCTTAGATTTTCGGAAGGACTCCTTGCCGATCCATAAGAATCGGTTACTATGGTTTCCTTGGTAGTTATACCTTGTGGATGATAATAAAAATTTTGCTAAGTTTATGGTTCATGAAGATTTATTATTGCCTGTATTAAAACAGGACACTTAGCAGAAATTATCATTGATAAATGATAAGGAATTTTATTGTGCAAGTGCTTATATTTAATTAATAATGGAAATTTCACAAACTAGGCACCTAGCTCGGTTGGCTAGGCGCGCGAAAGGGTGCGGCCGGCCTAGACCCAGGTTCGATTCCGGGGACGGCCAGTTCCACCATTTTTTTGTGTTTAATATTAATTAATCGCACGGATACGTGTAATTATGAGAGTTGTCTCATAAGGAGTCTTGATAATTAATTGCTTCTTATTACCCACAATATGGGCTTGATTTTATCACTATATTGAGTCCTTGTATTTAACGGAACTAGGACATCAAAAATGATTCCTAATGGGTATAAAACATCCATCTATTAATGCTGAAGCAGTCTCAGAGGTATACAGGCTTCTTACCGAACTTTCGTTGCTTTTTATTAAGCCTGTACTCGCTCTCTTTCTCAGATTTCTGGGAGTTATCCTCCTTCTTTGGTTCATCCTTCATATTTGAAGTGCGAACATAGCTCTCCTCATGAGTAATTTAACATGGTTTTGAATGAGATTTAGAGCGAGAATTATTCAGCTCTTTGTATTGTCTCATGACCTTTTCCATGGTCCTTCCAACTGCTGCGTCAACCACAGTCTGGAGATTAACTCCATTAATTTTGAGGTTTACGTTTGTAGTTTTATTAACCTTCGTTGCCTTAATAGTGTTGAGACTGTCGTCTACCTCATCCGAGTTTTCCATACTCGAAACTTGGTACCAATTACCAAGATTTAACCATTATTAATCATCATCCTGATGACCTGACTTAAATTAGTCATGGCATTCATAAACCGTATGGGCTATTCTGTTCCGAACATTCATAGTGAATGTTATTTTGAACGTATTCCATTATATTTAGCCTAGGTCACAACAGGACCATCAATGGCATTCAAAGTTTGGAGCGAGTCCAATACTTGCTTGACAGGGGACCATAATGTCACAACTGTCTTTGTCACAAGGACGATCATGAATAGCTCAAAGGCTAGCCTTACAAGACTTTTATTATATATACATATATGGCATAGAAGCCTGCCGCGATGGACGTAGAAAAATATGGCATAAAGCCCAGTCATGAAGGACATAAATGATTATACGGCACGAAGGCCTTGTCACAAAGGACATTTAGATATGGCACAAACGGCCTTGTTATAAGGACATTCATCAAATCTGGTACAAAGGCATGTCACCAGGAATGTTAACATTTAATATGTTAACTTGTCACGAATGACCAATTATAGCACATAGGCTTGTCATGAATGACTTTAAAACACAACTTGATGGTCTATCACCAAGGACCTTAATTTATAAGCCGCAATCTTATTGGATTAGGGCTTCAAGGTTTGAACGTGGTTCTTCACCTTTGGACAGGGAGTCATAGACTACAACTGTCATCGTCTTGAAAGACGATTCTTTTGGCAGAAAAATAAGCCAATCAACATCACTAATGGATGTTTATATATAACCATCGTATCTAATGATATTAGTCATGATCACATCGATCATATTGACCATTAGGTTTGGGTATAATCACGCCATTTTGAACAGGGGATCATAAAGATCACTACTATCTTTGTCTTACCGACACTAGAATAAAGTATAGCCCTTAGGCATTTCATCACGAGGGATGTTAATATTATGATCATCATACTAAGGATACTAGTCAGGATCGCACTGATAGTATAGACTATGGGAATTGAGTATAGCTCACCCCCTTGGCAAAGAATCACAAAAGATTACAATTGCCTTGTCTCAGTTGGACGATATAATATAGCCCTTAGGCAAAACATCTTTACGGATGTTAAAATTTTTAATCATCGTATTGATGATTTTTGTCATGATCGTATTGATCATATGAACTATTAGGCTTGAGCATAGCTCTCCACCTTGGACAGGGAATCGTAAAGATAACAATGTCAATGTCTCAAATGGACAATATATTATAGCCCGTAGGCAAAACATCACTAAAGGATGTTAAATAATATGATCATCGTATTAGATGATATTAGTCATGATCGCATTGATCATATAGACTATTATGTTTGGACATAGTCCAACATTTTAGACAGGAGGTCAAAGACCACCACTGTCGTTGTCTTATCGGACAACAAGTTTAGTCCGTAGGCACTTCATCACTAACGGATGTTTATAATATGATCATCTTATAGGATGATATAAGCCATGATTCTTAGATCTCTAGGCTAGATAAGGGGATTGGAAGAATCCAATATAAGGATGACTGTTGTGATTTTCTCGAATCACATTTGTCAAGAGTGCTAACACGTTCTTAGGTGTTAACATGGATCTGAATCCCTTGAGTAGGTTTCACCATCTTGGCCGCGTAGGCTAGGTTTCACCTTTAAGATTTCCTTTCAAAATGCATACTGACAGGGAAGGAAGGATATTTATTTTATTCAGGATTTTTATCATAAATCCTAATTCATAAGTTAATAATAGCACTAATGGCCTAGTCGCGTAGACAAGTTAAATTTATAAGCCATGATTTCAGAGAATCGTGGCATTAAGGTTTGAATCAAAGTTCATTACCTTTTCTTGACAGGGAGCTGTAGGCTACCACTGTCTTTAGTCTCAGAGGACATTAGCTATAGCCCGTAGGCACTTCTCTTATAAGGGATGTTTATTATGGAATCGCCCCCTAGGGAAATTCATTACCCATGGTAAACAGAGACCATATTTGGTTAATTTATTAATCATATATTTATTTAGGACTTCTATTATAATTTATCCTAATTATAAAACATTAACAGTTTTATTAGTGGCACCCAATGGCCTGGTCACATGGACATTTATAAATTATAAGCTTATGATTTCAGAGAATCAAAGCAACAATAACAGTTTTATTTAATAGCACAAAAGGCCTAGTCACAAGGACAATTTTTAATTTATAAGCCATGATTTCAGAGAATCAAGGCCTTTAAGTGTATTAGCACAACTGGCTTAGTCACAAGGACATATATAATTTATAAGCTATGATTTCAGAGAATCAAAGCATGAAGGTATATTGGCACAATAGGCCTAGTCACGTAGACAATTTTAAATTATATGCTAGGATTTCAGAGAATCAAAGCATTTGAGGTTTGAACCTAGTTCATTACCTTTATCTGACAGGGAGTCATAGCTACCACTGTATTTTGGCTCATGTAGATATGAGCAAGGCCCGTAGGCACTATATTACCACGTATGGTTAAAATATGATCATCTTAATTGATGACGTAAACCCAGGATTCGGGGATCATTAAACTGGGTTAGGAATCTTTTGAAGAATCCTATATAAAAATGACGTGTGGGATTTTAAATGAATCACATCTGCCAGGAGTGTTAACATGTTTTAAGATGTTAACAGGGAATTGAATCTTTTAAACAGGTCTTACCATCTTGGCCCGGTCTTATAATTGACCCAAGGCTAGGTTTCACACTTAAGATTCTTAATTAATGATTTGAATCTTTTTAACAGGTCTTACCATCTTGGCCCGGTCTTATAATTGACCCGAGGCTAGGTTTCACACTTAAGATTTTTAATTATTGATTTAACGCAGAATTTTTTTTTTTAAATTGAGGTGTAAATATGGATCTGAATCTAAATTGCGGAACTGCCATCTTGGCCGGTCTTAATATGACCCGAAGCTAGGTCTTGCCCTTTTAGATTTTGCCATTTCTATTATAATGGTAGATCTTGCAAAAAGGAAATATTATTTTTCCATTTATTTAATATTTCTTATTTAGAATGAAAGTTTAAACTTAATCATTCCATTATATAAAAATAAAAGTATAAAGTTGCCCTAAGCGGGACTTAAAAGGAATAATGTGTCCTCGGAGGGACTGAAAGATAATTATGTCCTTATAAGGACTATTAAGGAAACGATCTTCAGTAAAAGGAGTTTCTTCTTCATCTCATTTCTGAATGCTTTCTCCTTGGATGCTCGTTTCATTCTAGTCGCGGTACGAAGCTCAGCATTTCAGGGCTCCGGGTGTGGAGAACTCCTATTACGGCTTCTTTGCTTGGCGACGTGTCCAATAAAATTTGGAAGTAAAATTTCAAGATTAGGATTGAGAATATTCCTAAGTTAAGTCTAGACTCAGAAGGTTTAGATATGTGCAATTGTGTAACTGAGATTAAACACTAAGGTTAGTGTTTAATTCACTCAGTGTTGGCTCTGATACCAACCTGTCACACCCCGATTTCCACGTGTCACCGGTGGGCCCGGTGGGGAGTATCGTGACGTCATGGTTGGCAACATAATAGTCAAACAACACAATATTATCAAGCACAGCGGAAGCAATTGAAAATATAATACAACCGAATTTATTATTGTAATATCAACTGTCACAATATTCGGAAGTTTATCCACAGAAGGATCAAACATAATATGGAAACAATAGTTCAACAGACTTTTAGGCATCTTAAGCTTGCGAGACTTCTATTGATGCTAAGGAGAAATATCCAGCCAATTTCGTATAGTACCTGCATTTAGCCTTTTTGGAAAATACGTCAGTTTACACTGGTAAATACATTCAACTGACTCATTTTGGAAAAAGAGTTTGAAAAGTGATTCGAGTGCAAACGGCACAAAATATCTTGACACATTGATTAAAATGCACAGAGGCAAAATTAATCTTTTTAACTTGGGAGAATTATTTAATATTATAATCTTGTGAACGAATTACATGTTACTTATGCGTTCAGTAGCCCGGATCTTGTCCAGGTTAAAGATCAATAGACACACCACGTTATTGAGTTATACACCGACAGGTGTACGCCTACACCCCGTGCTCAGGTCGTGGCCAATCTCGTAAGATGATGCCAAGGATATCCGGGACATGGTCATTAACCCCCCAAAGGCTGTAAAGTAAACAAGACTGTTTAAACGAGCCGATCAAATTATTCAACTACCCACTAAGCGTGGAGATTTGATGCTCGATCAAGCGGTATGCTATATACCGTAACCCAAGCCCGTATAGGGAAAATAAGTTAAAAGTATTTACCTGAGCTAAATATAAATTCAATCCCAGCCGTATATCAAATCAGCAAGTACAGATAGCTTTTACTGGGCTCCTAATCTGGAACGAAGGTTTTTAATAACCTATTAGAATCCTAACGGGTCTTTAATTAAGCTTAAGCTTAGACCGGCTAGTTTCAAAGATACGGTTCGTACGCACGATTAAGCGAAGACCGGATAGAATGTGATTTAGACCCGACAAGTTTGAAGACTTGTTTAATATGGGTTTATTATTCACATTCTGGATTTTGAGATAAAACCGATAAGGTTTGACCCGTTTCGGCTAATTTATGTAAACTTGTTACATAAACCGAACCGAACGCGAAATAAGCGTAACGGGTATCCGTAAGAGCCATATACAGGTTTCCTAAGTTAATATGCTCCAAATACGTGGTGACATCAGTAGGATGTCTTTCGTTATGCCCCGAACTAATTTAAACACAAACTATGCCCCGTAGGGGTAGTTTGGTCATTTTAAAGGTTGAAAAAGAGTTTAAATGTTTAACTGAGTTACAGATCTGATGTAAACAGCGAACATACTCAATTTGATAAGTTATATCAGTAGGCTAAAGCATATATGTGAAATTTATCACTTATAACCAAACTATGCACCGAAGGGCATTTTGGTAATTTCACATAAGCCGAAAAGCTCAAAACTGAAGTCTGAGTTTATCAACCTTTGCTTACTGTTAAAATATCATAATTTGCCTCATATATCAGTAGGTATCAACCCGGGTATGCTCAATATGATTTTAAAACATACTATGCGTTAAAAACGCTAAATAAGGCGATTAAAGGCCATTTCCGGGTTTGATACTTAAATCTGATATTTTTATATTTCCAGAAGGCTTAAAATAAATTATTTATCATATGTGATCAGTAGCAAAAGGTTTGGAGTCGTTTTGATAAGTAAAACTCATTTTATGGCCCGTAAGGGCAAAACCGACAATTACCGGATTAAGCCTACGACTACTAGTTATGCTCAGCCTAAAATTAATTAAAAATCTTTAAAAATCCCAAAATAATATATTATATCAGTGGGTATTAAGTTTGATACCAAAAAGTAGGCTTAACTAGGCTATACGCTAATTACGCCATTTTATTAACATAAAGCATTTGATTTGCGATATTGAGCATAACTCTTAATCTATAAGTCAAACTGATGTCAAACTTTGCATACAAGTTTATATATCAGTAACTAAGGTTTCTACACTTTTACATTTTCATAAATCACGTTTTAAGGTAATAAGGGCATAACGGTCAACATATGAGCAATTAACGGAAATCTGCATATTAATTGGATAACTAGTGAACCAAGGTGTATAATCACAGAGGGTTGTTCTAACATGTAACCTAATCCAATTTAAGCTCTGAGGCATTTCTAAAACATACCTAAACGGGTCAGAACTGAAAGTCAAAGTGAAAGTCAAACTATGTGACTTTCGGTTCCGAACCGGGTCAAAACAGGAAATAGTCGGGTTGAACATGTTCGGACATGTTCTTACACTTATTACTAAGTTATAACAATGATCAAACAGGTTATATATGTTCTAGATAGCTAATTATGCATAAATGACATTTTAAGCATCCTGTTGACTTTTTACTTAAAAGTTTGACCCGACTTTTGACCTGGTTAGAGTGGTGATCAGGGGAAACCCTTTTGAGGTTTTATTACCCACATAAATACCAACTCATAACTACTTTTAATTCGAGATATAACTGAGCCATTATAGACTAATCTCGAAGTCAAACCGTAATTACGACGGTTTGACTTTTAGCTAATTAAACAAGCTAAACTCAATTAAAGAAGGACTAGTAGACTTACAAGAGTCCTATGCACTAGATATGATCAGTTGGACCTGCTTGAGAGCTCTAGAATTGATCACAAATGCAGATTAATGTGTGAAGAACAATGTTGCACATAATGTCCTTATATAGCACCTTAATCACCACAATTCTTTGACACTTGGGGTCTACAACCCACCACAACTGATCAACACTTGTTCCCTAGTGCTTAGGGGTGCCTAGGGGTCGTTCACAAGTGAGAAATACCGGCCTTATTGGTTAAAATTGCGTTTAACAGGCTGTTACCTGTTTTTCTGCATCTGACGTCGCCACGCGGGCCGCCTGGCCTGCGAAATCAGATTTTTGATTTTTCTTTGTTTTCCAAGTTGACCTTTGGCTTCACGAAGGGGCAACTAGGGTTATTTCTTGCATTTTGACCCCCTTATATTTACCCACAAGGGCTTTAGGACTTATACCCACTTTGCCAAGTCCCTGAACACTTCCGGTTAACCCGAAAAGCCTTAACTTTCAACGTTAACACTTTAACCCCTCGCACACGAATTTGATCATAACTTTCTCATACGATAACGAAACTTTATGAAATTTTAATCGTGCATTCTAGTGAGCATAATTTATATTTACAAAGCTTCGAGTTTGTCAAAAGGTCACTCAGAGGTATATCTTTAACATGTTGACACATTTAACCCCTGTAGTTTGTAATCTCTCACTTTTAGCTTCGTATGATCCATGATTTATTCGTTTGATGTTATGAACATCATCTAGGGTTATTATGAAGTATATTCATTCACTGTTGACACTTAGAATCCGTATAATCTCATACTTTCCATGTTTGTCAACTTTAGTCCTTTTATAACATTCTTTCACACGTTCAAACTTTATGACACGTGTCAACACATTATAGGACGTGAATTTTCGAGGTGTTACATCCTCACCCCCTTAAAATAAATCTTGACCCGAGATTTACTGAAATAAGTAAGGGTACTTTTCTTTCATCGTGGATTCAACCTCCCACGTGAATTCGGGACCACTACGGGCATCCCATTTGACCTTAACAATATGTACATGCTTCCTTCGAAGCTTCTTAACCCGTCGATCCTCAATCGACAAGGGTTTTTCCACAAACTTCAAGCTCTCATCTATATGCACATCTGTATGCGGTATAACCAGTGATTCATCAGCGAAGCCCTTCTTCAGATTGCAGATGTGGAACACATTGTGAATTCCACTGAGCTCTTCAGGTAAGTTTAACTTATAGGCAACTGACCCGACTCGTTCGATAACCTCGAAAGGTCCTATGTATCTCGCACTTAGCTTGCCTTTCTTACCCAACCGCATCACCCCCTTCCAGGGTGACACCTTAAGTAGGACTTTGTCACCTACTTCGAAGTGAAAATCCTTACGCTTAGGATCAGCGTAACTCTTATGCCTATCCCGGGCAACTTTGAGTCGGTCACGAATCTGGACTATCTTGTCCGTCGTTCGAACACGATCTCTGGTCCTGATAACTGGACATCTCCAACTTCCGCCCAACAAACTGACGTTCTACACTTTCTACCGTATAATGCCTGAAAAGGCGCAGCCTTAATGCTGGTATGGTAGCTATTGTTGTAGGAGAATTCGATTAATGGTAGGTTCTTATCCCAACTACCACCTAAATCGATCGCACATGCACGTAGCATGTCTTCCAACGTTTGAATAGTACGCTCACTCTGACCGTCAGTCTGAGGATGATATGCCGTACTAAAATTCAAACGTGTGCCCAAAGATTGTTGGAAACTCTTCCAAAAGTGTGACGTGTACCTAGTATCTCTAACAGAGATAATAGTTACAGGTATGCCATGTAAGGCTACAATCTTATCCACGTATGACTGGGCTAACATATCGGAGCTATAAGTCTCCTTGATGGGTAAGAAGTGAGCTGACTTAGTCAGTCTGTCAACTATAACCCATATCGTATCATTTCCTTTCCTTGTCTTGGGTAACTTGGTAATAAAATCCATGATTACCATTTCCCACTTCCACTTAGGAAGTTCAGGCTGTTGTAGCAAGCCTGACGACTTTTGACGCTCGGCTTTGACTTGCGCACATGTCAAGTATTTAGCTACATAGGTGGCTACAGACTTTTTAAAGCCTATCCACCAATAATTTGCCTTTAGATCCTGGTAATTGAACTTACCAATCTATTGTCCCCACAATAGATGTTTATCATTCTATCTTTACAGGGTCCCCAAGGGAGCAGCCTTGATGCTTACATAGTAACTATCAAAGGCAAGCCTATCTTAAGGTGAGATGGATATTCCAACCACTACTTAAATTTTTTTTTTTTTTTTAAGGATTTGTTGATCCTTGTAGTTAGTTGAACAAGTCGACGATTCCGAGCAGCTGATGGCAATTTGTTAATTGTTGCCCAAATTAGGGTTGCGGTAATAATGCATAAGCAAAATGAACCGTCTTTCTTATTTAATAACATAAAACCCTCAGAATATTGAGTCAGGCTATATGAGCCTATGTCTTAAAACCTACTTAATCAAGGTTTTGATTATTCCATAATCAATATAGAGTTTTCACAATATTCCAGCCCACAGCGGGGTGTTTAATCTTAGTTCTACCTGTCTTCCAGGAGGTAAGCAGGGAAAACTTTTGAGGAGATAATTAAGATACAAGGAGGCTATAGAGATTTTCCATATCGTAGGCTCCAGTTCATCCATCATTGTTCGTGTCAAATGAGTGACACCTTTATGTTATAAGTCCACGAATTCCTTAATCGGGAACATTTACTTGGAAAAAAAATTCCATTTTTGGATATCTTCTTTGCATACTACTAGTCGACTTTAGTACAATATGATCATTGGGATATCTTAGGGGTTCCATGTATTAAACCTCCATGCTGATCAGACATGGAAATAATCTATGGGACACACTAGGATACGCCAATCCTCATATGACACTTTTATCAAACATAGTTTGGCATTCGCAGGCGATAGAAAACAATGAGAAAAATAATTAAAATAACATATGTTGTCGTACTCTATGCAAAGAAAGAGTGCTCTTAGATTTTCGGAAGGACTCCTTGCCGATCCATAAGAATCGGTTACTATGGTTTCCTTGGTAGTTATACCTTGTGGATGATAATAAAAATTTTGCTAAGTTTATGGTTCATGAAGATTTATTATTGCCTGTATTAAAACAGGACACTTAGCAGAAATTATCATTGATAAATGATAAGGAATTTTATTGTGCAAGTGCTTATATTTAATTAATAATGGAAATTTCACAAACTAGGCACCTAGCTCGGTTGGCTAGGCGCGCGAAAGGGTGCGGCCGGCCTAGACCCAGGTTCGATTCCGGGGACGGCCAGTTCCACCATTTTTTTGTGTTTAATATTAATTAATCGCACGGATACGTGTAATTATGAGAGTTGTCTCATAAGGAGTCTTGATAATTAATTGCTTCTTATTACCCACAATATGGGCTTGATTTTATCACTATATTGAGTCCTTGTATTTAACGGAACTAGGACATCAAAAATGATTCCTAATGGGTATAAAACATCCATCTATTAATGCTGAAGCAGTCTCAGAGGTATACAGGCTTCTTACCGAACTTTCGTTGCTTTTTATTAAGCCTGTACTCGCTCTCTTTCTCAGATTTCTGGGAGTTATCCTCCTTCTTTGGTTCATCCTTCATATTTGAAGTGCGAACATAGCTCTCCTCATGAGTAATTTAACATGGTTTTGAATGAGATTTAGAGCGAGAATTATTCAGCTCTTTGTATTGTCTCATGACCTTTTCCATGGTCCTTCCAACTGCTGCGTCAACCACAGTCTGGAGATTAACTCCATTAATTTTGAGGTTTACGTTTGTAGTTTTATTAACCTTCGTTGCCTTAATAGTGTTGAGACTGTCGTCTACCTCATCCGAGTTTTCCATACTCGAAACTTGGTACCAATTACCAAGATTTAACCATTATTAATCATCATCCTGATGACCTGACTTAAATTAGTCATGGCATTCATAAACTGTAACACCTGTGCCTCCACGGCCATCAAACAAATACCAAACCAATGAAATATTATATTTCATACTTGGGATTTGTAAAAATATGTGTATCATTTGCACATATCAATTCTCGTTCAATTTCAAGCTTTAAATCGCTTTCTGGAGGGTTATACGCGCTCTGATGAGTAGATATAACCAGTTTAATCCAACGAACACTCCGGAATAGTGAAATAGGCTTAACATACCTTAAATAACCTTTACATAACTTAGATATAAGTTTTGGAAGGTTTGGTGTGGTGAAATCAAAGTTTAATCGCTTACAGGGACTAAAGTTGACAAACTGCGAAAGTATGCCAATTTGAACTGTAACAGACATTCCGGAACATGACCATAAGTTAAACATACCATAAATATCCTTTACATAGCTTAGAAATAGGCTTTGAGGTGTTCGGTATTCTAAAATAAACTTTTGTGTCATTCAGGGACTAAAAGCGTCAAAAAGTGCACAAGTTTGCATTTTTACGCATAACTTACGTTCTGAATACATTCGGACATCCAAAAATTTATGTAAGCATGACTATATTATGCTTTAGTGTTTGGCTTGCCAAAAATCCATTCGTCGCGTCATTTGGATCGTTTTTCGCGCTTGTGCGCATTCCGTCGTAATTAAGCGAACATCGCGTTCGTACGGCTAAACGAACCGACATCCGAGATATTCTTGAGCACAATTTAAGTTCCCTATACTTTAACTTCATTTTAGAGCTTTGAAATGGGGTTAACGGGGCTTAAACGTGTCAAAAATGCATCGAAAACCAAGTTTAGGGGCTGCAGGGACCAAAACTGTAAATCTGCCAAAGTTGTTACCTTACGGACCTCAACATTGGCAGCTTTGAGGTCCGTAAGGCAACCTGCAGACCAGATGCAGTGTATTAACAGCCTGTTTGCAGCTGTTTTAACCACAACCACACACTCACCACTTGCCTAATCAGCTGATAAGGACCAATTTAAGCCACCACAACTTTCCGACACTTGTACGGATGGGATCATGGCACGTTTTCCATGAAACGATCCTAACGGTTACCCGAAAACTATATATACCCATCCACCCCCATTGCATTTCTCACTAGAATTCTGATTTTGAGAGCTCTAAGTTGAAACCATTGTTTCATACCTGAGTTCTTGGATCGGGATTAGCATTCGGGGACCCTTCGTAAGTATTCTTTCGTTCTTTTCCTTATTTTACTGCTTTTCGAGTCAGAAAGTCAAACTTTGTTTGACTTTCAGCGTTGACCAGTAATGGTCAATGCGAAGTTCGTTTGAACTTCGCAACGTGATTGTAATCACGATGGTTATAGTCCTTTGGGACTATGCCTACTGATTACCACGTTGTCTAGGGTCGTAGGGTAAGCGATCTGATAAATCGCTTATACCTCGAACCCGACCCATTTGGTCGATCATTAGGATCCGACCAAATACATTAGGTGACCATAGTAGGTAGGGAATAACCTTCCGAGGTTATACCTTATGGTCACGACGTTTAAGTAGTTGTATGATAGGTAGTTTATATGCCTTAGGTAAATTACCAGAATACCCTTTTCATGTATAATTGGTAATTAAGCATATGTAACCTAAACTTTTGTCACATAACTGATTTTGTAACATGTTTAGGCATATAACACTTGTCATAGGACTAGTTAGGCGGTCCGAACGCGTTTCACGCGAACGACGCGTTAAAGTAGCATAAGCTACCTAAACGGGTCGTAATGGGTCGTAAACACTTAGGTTAAGTTTCATTTAGTATGTAGGCTTTGTTAAACCAAATGACACGAGTCTCTACACTCGTTTGGTTTACAAACCCTAATGCTACCCGATCTTCCGATTTAGGTCCGGTTTATTAACATAGTTACCTATACTAGGTGCCGTTTGATTCCGAGATCTCTAGCACTGTTTGGTGGTTATCTTTAGACAACTGAGCAATCTCAAGTGAGTACATAGACCCCTCTTTTACTGTTTTCCAAACTGTTTTGGGGTGAAACACATGTGCCTACTTGTTACTTTCATGCTTTCCTGTTTTCGCATCATATATTGCTATGTTGTTAGTACATTATAGTACATGATCTCATTGTGTTTTATGCTATGTATGTCCATTTAGTTCATACTTAGTACATCGTTTTACATTTACATTTTATGCTATGTATGTCCATTGCGTGCATACTTAGTACATTGTTTTCATCACATGCTTACATTTTGGTATGACATTTGGTTTGTTTACATGGGACAATACATTCATTAACACCGATCATGCCGTTCGTTAGTAGGTAGTGGTACCATAGGAATTGACAACTCCCGTTCCGGACGTCCCAGGGAAAGGGGATGAAAGGAATGACCGAATTCGTTGTTATAAAGACAGATAGACCTTTAATTTGTTTAAAGGGTTTATCACCTCAGTCGCCAGGCTTGGATGTATGCATATTCACAATACCGCATAAATGTTCATATTAAATAGTTACATGCATTTACACAAAACATAGCTTTGATTTAAACCAAGTTTTACTTCAATACTTTGTTTTTGTGCATATGGTTTAGTTGAGACCTTTCACTTGCCATACATGACATTTTGACATAGACATTTGACATGGATATTTGACATAGACATTTGACATGGATATTTGACATAGACATTTGACATGGATATTTGACATAGACATTTGACATGGATATTTGACATAGACATTTGACATAGATATTTGACATAGACATTTTGACATGATTTACATCTTGACTTGAACATTTTACATTGTTTGGTTTGGTTTGATTAAGTGATTAAGTAACGATGCGTGTGTAATATGATACAAGCATGGTGGATACGCCGCTGGTACTTCCTATATATAAGTGTTTGTATGGTATTACATATCATAGCGTTATTTGAATCATTTCAGTTTGAGACATAGAACATTTTATACATATAACATACTTTTCACAAGACATTGATTTATAAACATCTTATCTTATGCAAACATATTTTACTTGGTTATTCATTTAACCTTACATTAATTTATACTTATCATCTGATCTTATCGTTTTTCAAATGATTTAAAAGACAAAGCAAATAACAAGGTTCATGACTAAACATTTTCTCAAACATAAGTCATGAATCTTATTTTCACAAAACCTATGTATCTCACAGGCATTTTTATGCTGACGTACCTATTTTCACATGTGTTTTTCAGGAACTGTTGCATAAGATGATCAAGATACACATAGGCAGACTTGGGCTTTAGTGACAATAAAAGATGCAAGACTAGTTAATTATGTTGTATTTCCTTGTTTGATTAAGGCATTGTATCACTTTTAATCAATAAAACGAAACTTAAATTTCCATGGTTATGAAACATTAATTCTGTTGCAACACGCCCCGATGTTTCCGCCGCGATTTGTTGTTTTACGCGGTCGGGGTGTGACATAAACCGTATGGGCTATTCTGTTCCGAACATTCATAGTGAATGTTATTTTGAACGTATTCCATTATATTTAGCCTAGGTCACAACAGGACCATCAATGGCATTCAAAGTTTGGAGCGAGTCCAATACTTGCTTGACAGGGGACCATAATGTCACAACTGTCTTTGTCACAAGGACGATCATGAATAGCTCAAAGGCTAGCCTTACAAGACTTTTATTATATATACATATATGGCATAGAAGCCTGCCGCGATGGACGTAGAAAAATATGGCATAAAGCCCAGTCATGAAGGACATAAATGATTATACGGCACGAAGGCCTTGTCACAAAGGACATTTAGATATGGCACAAACGGCCTTGTTATAAGGACATTCATCAAATCTGGTACAAAGGCATGTCACCAGGAATGTTAACATTTAATATGTTAACTTGTCACGAATGACCAATTATAGCACATAGGCTTGTCATGAATGACTTTAAAACACAACTTGATGGTCTATCACCAAGGACCTTAATTTATAAGCCGCAATCTTATTGGATTAGGGCTTCAAGGTTTGAACGTGGTTCTTCACCTTTGGACAGGGAGTCATAGACTACAACTGTCATCGTCTTGAAAGACGATTCTTTTGGCAGAAAAATAAGCCAATCAACATCACTAATGGATGTTTATATATAACCATCGTATCTAATGATATTAGTCATGATCACATCGATCATATTGACCATTAGGTTTGGGTATAATCACGCCATTTTGAACAGGGGATCATAAAGATCACTACTATCTTTGTCTTACCGACACTAGAATAAAGTATAGCCCTTAGGCATTTCATCACGAGGGATGTTAATATTATGATCATCATACTAAGGATACTAGTCAGGATTGCACTGATAGTATAGACTATGGGAATTGAGTATAGCTCACCCCCTTGGCAAAGAATCACAAAAGATTACAATTGCCTTGTCTCAGTTGGACGATATAATATAGCCCTTAGGCAAAACATCTTTACGGATGTTAAAATTTTTAATCATCGTATTGATGATTTTTGTCATGATCGTATTGATCATATGAACTATTAGGCTTGAGCATAGCTCTCCACCTTGGACAGGGAATCGTAAAGATAACAATGTCAATGTCTCAAATGGACAATATATTATAGCCCGTAGGCAAAACATCACTAAAGGATGTTAAATAATATGATCATCGTATTAGATGATATTAGTCATGATCGCATTGATCATATAGACTATTATGTTTGGACATAGTCCAACATTTTAGACAGGAGGTCAAAGACCACCACTGTCGTTGTCTTATCGGACAACAAGTTTAGTCCGTAGGCACTTCATCACTAACGGATGTTTATAATATGATCATCTTATAGGATGATATAAGCCATGATTCTTAGATCTCTAGGCTAGATAAGGGGATTGGAAGAATCCAATATAAGGATGACTGTTGTGATTTTCTCGAATCACATTTGTCAAGAGTGCTAACACGTTCTTAGGTGTTAACATGGATCTGAATCCCTTGAGTAGGTTTCACCATCTTGGCCGCGTAGGCTAGGTTTCACCTTTAAGATTTCCTTTCAAAATGCATACTGACAGGGAAGGAAGGATATTTATTTTATTCAGGATTTTTATCATAAATCCTAATTCATAAGTTAATAATAGCACTAATGGCCTAGTCGCGTAGACAAGTTAAATTTATAAGCCATGATTTCAGAGAATCGTGGCATTAAGGTTTGAATCAAAGTTCATTACCTTTTCTTGACAGGGAGCTGTAGGCTACCACTGTCTTTAGTCTCAGAGGACATTAGCTATAGCCCGTAGGCACTTCTCTTATAAGGGATGTTTATTATGGAATCGCCCCCTAGGGAAATTCATTACCCATGGTAAACAGAGACCATATTTGGTTAATTTATTAATCATATATTTATTTAGGACTTCTATTATAATTTATCCTAATTATAAAACATTAACAGTTTTATTAGTGGCACCCAATGGCCTGGTCACATGGACATTTATAAATTATAAGCTTATGATTTCAGAGAATCAAAGCAACAATAACAGTTTTATTTAATAGCACAAAAGGCCTAGTCACAAGGACAATTTTTAATTTATAAGCCATGATTTCAGAGAATCAAGGCCTTTAAGTGTATTAGCACAACTGGCTTAGTCACAAGGACATATATAATTTATAAGCTATGATTTCAGAGAATCAAAGCATGAAGGTATATTGGCACAATAGGCCTAGTCACGTAGACAATTTTAAATTATATGCTAGGATTTCAGAGAATCAAAGCATTTGAGGTTTGAACCTAGTTCATTACCTTTATCTGACAGGGAGTCATAGCTACCACTGTATTTTGGCTCATGTAGATATGAGCAAGGCCCGTAGGCACTATATTACCACGTATGGTTAAAATATGATCATCTTAATTGATGACGTAAACCCAGGATTCGGGGATCATTAAACTGGGTTAGGAATCTTTTGAAGAATCCTATATAAAAATGACGTGTGGGATTTTAAATGAATCACATCTGCCAGGAGTGTTAACATGTTTTAAGATGTTAACAGGGAATTGAATCTTTTAAACAGGTCTTACCATCTTGGCCCGGTCTTATAATTGACCCAAGGCTAGGTTTCACACTTAAGATTCTTAATTAATGATTTGAATCTTTTTAACAGGTCTTACCATCTTGGCCCGGTCTTATAATTGACCCGAGGCTAGGTTTCACACTTAAGATTTTTAATTATTGATTTAACGCAGAATTTTTTTTTTTAAATTGAGGTGTAAATATGGATCTGAATCTAAATTGCGGAACTGCCATCTTGGCCGGTCTTAATATGACCCGAAGCTAGGTCTTGCCCTTTTAGATTTTGCCATTTCTATTATAATGGTAGATCTTGCAAAAAGGAAATATTATTTTTCCATTTATTTAATATTTCTTATTTAGAATGAAAGTTTAAACTTAATCATTCCATTATATAAAAATAAAAGTATAAAGTTGCCCTAAGCGGGACTTAAAAGGAATAATGTGTCCTCGGAGGGACTGAAAGATAATTATGTCCTTATAAGGACTATTAAGGAAACGATCTTCAGTAAAAGGAGTTTCTTCTTCATCTCATTTCTGAATGCTTTCTCCTTGGATGCTCGTTTCATTCTAGTCGCGGTACGAAGCTCAGCATTTCAGGGCTCCGGGTGTGGAGAACTCCTATTACGGCTTCTTTGCTTGGCGACGTGTCCAATAAAATTTGGAAGTAAAATTTCAAGATTAGGATTGAGAATATTCCTAAGTTAAGTCTAGACTCAGAAGGTTTAGATATGTGCAATTGTGTAACTGAGATTAAACACTAAGGTTAGTGTTTAATTCACTCAGTGTTGGCTCTGATACCAACCTGTCACACCCCGATTTCCACGTGTCACCGGTGGGCCCGGTGGGGAGTATCGTGACGTCATGGTTGGCAACATAATAGTCAAACAACACAATATTATCAAGCACAGCGGAAGCAATTGAAAATATAATACAACCGAATTTATTATTGTAATATCAACTGTCACAATATTCGGAAGTTTATCCACAGAAGGATCAAACATAATATGGAAACAATAGTTCAACAGACTTTTAGGCATCTTAAGCTTGCGAGACTTCTATTGATGCTAAGGAGAAATATCCAGCCAATTTCGTATAGTACCTGCATTTAGCCTTTTTGGAAAATACGTCAGTTTACACTGGTAAATACATTCAACTGACTCATTTTGGAAAAAGAGTTTGAAAAGTGATTCGAGTGCAAACGGCACAAAATATCTTGACACATTGATTAAAATGCACAGAGGCAAAATTAATCTTTTTAACTTGGGAGAATTATTTAATATTATAATCTTGTGAACGAATTACATGTTACTTATGCGTTCAGTAGCCCGGATCTTGTCCAGGTTAAAGATCAATAGACACACCACGTTATTGAGTTATACACCGACAGGTGTACGCCTACACCCCGTGCTCAGGTCGTGGCCAATCTCGTAAGATGATGCCAAGGATATCCGGGACATGGTCATTAACCCCCCAAAGGCTGTAAAGTAAACAAGACTGTTTAAACGAGCCGATCAAATTATTCAACTACCCACTAAGCGTGGAGATTTGATGCTCGATCAAGCGGTATGCTATATACCGTAACCCAAGCCCGTATAGGGAAAATAAGTTAAAAGTATTTACCTGAGCTAAATATAAATTCAATCCCAGCCGTATATCAAATCAGCAAGTACAGATAGCTTTTACTGGGCTCCTAATCTGGAACGAAGGTTTTTAATAACCTATTAGAATCCTAACGGGTCTTTAATTAAGCTTAAGCTTAGACCGGCTAGTTTCAAAGATACGGTTCGTACGCACGATTAAGCGAAGACCGGATAGAATGTGATTTAGACCCGACAAGTTTGAAGACTTGTTTAATATGGGTTTATTATTCACATTCTGGATTTTGAGATAAAACCGATAAGGTTTGACCCGTTTCGGCTAATTTATGTAAACTTGTTACATAAACCGAACCGAACGCGAAATAAGCGTAACGGGTATCCGTAAGAGCCATATACAGGTTTCCTAAGTTAATATGCTCTAAATACGTGGTGACATCAGTAGGATGTCTTTCGTTATGCCCCGAACTAATTTAAACACAAACTATGCCCCGTAGGGGTAGTTTGGTCATTTTAAAGGTTGAAAAAGAGTTTAAATGTTTAACTGAGTTACAGATCTGATGTAAACAGCGAACATACTCAATTTGATAAGTTATATCAGTAGGCTAAAGCATATATGTGAAATTTATCACTTATAACCAAACTATGCACCGAAGGGCATTTTGGTAATTTCACATAAGCCGAAAAGCTCAAAACTGAAGTCTGAGTTTATCAACCTTTGCTTACTGTTAAAATATCATAATTTGCCTCATATATCAGTAGGTATCAACCCGGGTATGCTCAATATGATTTTAAAACATACTATGCGTTAAAAACGCTAAATAAGGCGATTAAAGGCCATTTCCGGGTTTGATACTTAAATCTGATATTTTTATATTTCCAGAAGGCTTAAAATAAATTATTTATCATATGTGATCAGTAGCAAAAGGTTTGGAGTCGTTTTGATAAGTAAAACTCATTTTATGGCCCGTAAGGGCAAAACCGACAATTACCGGATTAAGCCTACGACTACTAGTTATGCTCAGCCTAAAATTAATTAAAAATCTTTAAAAATCCCAAAATAATATATTATATCAGTGGGTATTAAGTTTGATACCAAAAAGTAGGCTTAACTAGGCTATACGCTAATTACGCCATTTTATTAACATAAAGCATTTGATTTGCGATATTGAGCATAACTCTTAATCTATAAGTCAAACTGATGTCAAACTTTGCATACAAGTTTATATATCAGTAACTAAGGTTTCTACACTTTTACATTTTCATAAATCACGTTTTAAGGTAATAAGGGCATAACGGTCAACATATGAGCAATTAACGGAAATCTGCATATTAATTGGATAACTAGTGAACCAAGGTGTATAATCACAGAGGGTTGTTCTAACATGTAACCTAATCCAATTTAAGCTCTGAGGCATTTCTAAAACATACCTAAACGGGTCAGAACTGAAAGTCAAAGTGAAAGTCAAACTATGTGACTTTCGGTTCCGAACCGGGTCAAAACAGGAAATAGTCGGGTTGAACATGTTCGGACATGTTCTTACACTTATTACTAAGTTATAACAATGATCAAACAGGTTATATATGTTCTAGATAGCTAATTATGCATAAATGACATTTTAAGCATCCTGTTGACTTTTTACTTAAAAGTTTGACCCGACTTTTGACCTGGTTAGAGTGGTGATCAGGGGAAACCCTTTTGAGGTTTTATTACCCACATAAATACCAACTCATAACTACTTTTAATTCGAGATATAACTGAGCCATTATAGACTAATCTCGAAGTCAAACCGTAATTACGACGGTTTGACTTTTAGCTAATTAAACAAGCTAAACTCAATTAAAGAAGGACTAGTAGACTTACAAGAGTCCTATGCACTAGATATGATCAGTTGGACCTGCTTGAGAGCTCCAGAATTGATCACAAATGCAGATTAATGTGTGAAGAACAATGTTGCACATAATGTCCTTATATAGCACCTTAATCACCACAATTCTTTGACACTTGGGGTCTACAACCCACCACAACTGATCAACACTTGTTCCCTAGTGCTTAGGGGTGCCTAGGGGTCGTTCACAAGTGAGAAATACCGGCCTTATTGGTTAAAATCGCGTTTAACAGGCTGCTACCTGTTTTTCTGCATCTGACGTCGCCACGCGGGCCGCCTCCCACTTTGACAATTCTCACGCGGGCCGCCTGGCCTGCGAAATCAGATTTTTGATTTTTCTTTGTTTTCCAAGTTGACCTTTGGCTTCACGAAGGGGCAACTAGGGTTATTTCTTGCATTTTGCCCCCCTTATATTTACCCACAAGGGCTTTAGGACTTATACCCACTTTGCCAAGTCCCTGAACACTTCCGGTTAACCCGAAAAGCCTTAACTTTCAACGTTAACACTTTAACCCCTCGCACACGAATTTGATCATAACTTTCTCATACGATAACGAAACTTTATGAAATTTTAATCGTGCATTCTAGTGAGCATAATTTATATTTACAAAGCTTCGGGTTTGTCAAAAGGTCACTCAGAGGTATATCTTTAACATGTTGACACATTTAACCCCTGTAGTTTGTAATCTCTCACTTTTAGCTTCGTATGATCCATGATTTATTCGTTTGATGTTATGAACATCATCTAGGGTTATTATGAAGTATATTTATTCACTGTTGACACTTAGAATCCGTATAGTCTCATACTTTCCATGTTTGTCAACTTTAGTCCTTTTATAACATTCTTTCACACGTTCAAACTTTATGACACGTGTCAACACATTATAGGACGTGAATTTTCGAGGTGTTACACCTAAATTCTGCTTTTAGTACTCCGTAAAAGCGATTGATCTTCATCCTTTCAGTCTTCACAAAATCCCCACAGAACTTCATCTTATCCATGAAAGTATTTGATATCTCATTTATCGACTCGTTTTTCTGTCGGAGGCGCAAGAAATCCTCCTGGATCTTATCAATAGCCGACTGAGGGCAATGGTATCTCATAAAGGGTTCCTTAAATTCTTGCCAAGTCATCACTTGGAGTCTATCCTCCCTTATTTCTTTACTGTGTGCATCCCACCAATCCTTCACTTGAAAAGTGAGTTGGCCAGTAGCGAACATCACCTTGTCTTCATTATCACAACGACTCCGAATAAATACTGCTTCTATATTTGACACCCATCTTTGGCATGCGATCGGATCGATTTTACCATCATACGTTGCGGGATTGAACGCCATAAAGTCTTTATACGTGCACCGTCGTTCTTTGCTTTTGTTTTTAGATCCCTCTATCAGTTATTTCAGTTCTTCAATCTTGCTAGTCATCATGGCATCCACAACTCCCAACACCCGACTCTCTACTTCTTGAGCTAATCGTGGAAGATTAGCTTGCATAACCCCTTCAGCCACTTCCGTGACTTTATTGTAAAATGCTTCTTGACGAGCCGTATCATCATCATCATTAACGTTGCTTGGTTCAGCCATCTACACAATATCATGTTTTCGTTTAATACAAATCACAAACTTTCAGTATATCATTGTTCATAAATCAGCATTTACTTAATCCGTCTTACGTCATTCGGTTCGTCACTTTTGATTCTTACGAATTCATTCTTGTTGTAATCACTAATTGTGATTACATACACCTATTAAGCCTTTTATGGATTCTAAGTAGTCATAAAATAAGTTTTCGGACAGCCCGGCATCACAAAACAAAAAAAATCAGCGGATTTGAATTCCGCTAGCCGTCGCCGACGGCTTCATGCCCCGTCGGCGACGGGCTTCATATATGTGCGTCGCCCACATTTGTCCGTAGGCAGAAACTTAAGCCGTCGACCAACATAGGGCGTCGGCGACGGGGTGTCTGGCCGTCGGCGACGGCCAGCCGTTCGTTAATTCGCTGCATCTTCATTTTTCAGCATTCTAACTCTTTTTCGGGTCCGTTTCCAGTTGTACGGTCCCCGGAATTCATTGTTTTACTACCCATAATGATTACTTCACATCTTTAGCTTGACTTTACATCTCAATTCATTACATATACTAGTATTCATTGGAAACTTATATTATTACCTCATTGGCGATCTTGGAGCGAGCACACTTTCGAACGAGCCATCGGTTTGAGTTCAAGCATCGCGTTAAGAGCTCGAATCCCTCAAACCTTGGCTCTGATACCAACTTGTAAGGACCGCTTATTCATATCAATAAAATAACAACTTTATCGAATTAAAGACCTTGTACTTAACAACATTTAATAACTTTTTAACAAAATTCGGGCATGACCCGTTCATAGGACGAGCATACCCCTGTTAAGTTTTATAATCATACTAAATACAACGCTACGGTTTGTTCAACAACATACTACGAAAACCAAATTAACAAGTTTGAAAAGTGTAACGACTAACAAGGTGACGCAAAATAGACAAATATTTGACACAAAACATTAAAACAACTAGCGGAAGCGATTGGCATGACATATCAAGAACACGTGCTCGCTCCAATTCTCCAATTCGCCTAAGATGAGGATTTACCTACATTCACAACAAACTTTAAAAAGTTAGTCATAATACTTGTTACACTTCAATAACATCAATTTAAGTCCCATTCATTTATGTTCCTTCGTTTCTCTTACGCATTCGGTCACCCAACTAAGTGGGTTGGCATAAACTCTCTTAATGAGATTCAAGCATTTCACTTACGACCCGGTGTCATCGGGTTAATAATTCACAACATAATCTTTTATTCCATCCGTAATACGGAATAAACTTTTAGATTTCTTTAATGCATCCATAACCATCCATTCTAAACGGATGGTACCATCTTCTTACCCGACCCTGTTCGACTTTAACCGGTCGTCTTGCATAGCTTAATATAACCTTTGCTAGCATAACCAAATCCACAAGGGATTTGTTATCCATTTACTATTCACTATAATCTATGTAACAAGGGTTGTTTATCACAATATAAACACGATATTAAATAAGGTTTTGTATGCAACGAAACATACCTCGGTCTTGTAATCCTTCCGATTTCTTAGAATTCGAACCTTCTTCCTTCACACCTAGATCAACATATTCATTCATTCATTTAGTACCCTAACTTTCATTCCATCACATTTCAATTTACACATAATTACTCTTTCAAGCATTTCATCAAACACCTAGTGTGCGTTACATTAATAAAGCATAGTGTACAAGCATTTTAAGCATGACTTGCTATTTCATCCTATATGTCATCACTACTCAATTTAATTCTTACAATTCCTTCAACCTATATCAATTTATCTAGCGTTCGGGTTCTACAAGCTGAATTACATGTCAAATTACATATATTCATCATTCCTATAATCTTCATATTCATAACACAAATTTCACAAAGTGGGTTTATAGAGGCTTTCTTTCAATTAATCAAAATCAAGCATGATTTCTACTCTAGGGGGTATCCTTAACATCTAAACAACACAAATCATATCACAATTTCATGATTGGGTCGAAACCCTAATTCTACAATTTATCAATTCCAGAAATTCGACTTACCACTTGATTGGGTATGGATAAATGATCGAAATTTTACCACATGCAACTGATAAACATCGATTTTTCCTTGTTAATTTGGTGAATTTGGTGAGAACAAGGGTGAACCCTTGTTTTTCTTTGCTCCAGGTCGATCCACACACGTACAGTGTGTGTGCTTTTGTGGTTTAGTCACTATTAACCTTACTAGTTTGATAATTGTCATGTTTTCCCCTTAAAGTTTATTAACTTGTAAATATTTATCTAAAAACCCACCTTTAAGTACCATATTACTTCTACATTTTATCCTAAGTGGAATAAACATTTTTGGGGTGTTACAACTTTATCTCCTATCTGAAATTCCAAAGGTTTTCGTCTGTTATCTGCATAACTCTTTTGACGATCTCGTGCTGCTTTTAGTCTTTCCTTGACTTGAATTATCTTATCTGTCGTTTCTTGCACTATCTCTGGTCCAGATAATTGTTTTTCTCCAATTTCTGCTCAACAGACTGGAGTTCGGCACTTTCGTCCATAAAGTGCTTCAAAAGGTGCAACATTAATGCTTGTATGATAGCTGTTATTGTAGGAAAATTCTATTAATGGTAAATGGTCGTCCTAATTTCCTCCAAAATCAATTACACAGGCTATAAGCATATCTTCCATTGTTTGTATTATCCTTTCGCTTTGTTCATCCGTTTGTGGATGATAAGCTGTGCTTAGATTTAACCCGGTTCCCATTGCTTTTTGGAAACTTGTCAAAAAATGAGAAGTAAAACGGCTATCTCTATCAGATACAATAGATAAAGGAATTCCATGTAATGAAACTATTTCATTAACATATAGCTTGGCTAACTGTTCCATACTGAAAGTTTCCTTCATTGGTAAGAAATTAGCAGATTTGGTAAATCTGTCAACAATCACCCAGATTGTATCATTTCGTTTTCTTGTCATGGGTAATTTGGTAACAAAGTCCATTGTTATCAATTCCCATTTCCATATTGGCATCTCTAACTGATGCAATAATCCTAAGGGTTTCTGATGCTCAGCTTTAACTTGTGAACAGGTTAAACATTTAGCAACGTAGTTTGCAATATCCTTTTTCGTTCCTATCCACCAAAAATTCCTTCTTAGATCTTGATACATCTTATCACTTCTGGGATGTATCGTATACTTAGACTTATGAGCTTCTTCTAAAATTCTGTGGCGTAGGTTTCCTTGTTTAGGTATCCACATCCTTTTCTTATGGAACTTCCAAATTCCATCTGTTCCTTTTTCTAATTCCTTAATCATTCCTTTTAAACTTTCAGCATCATCCTTGATTGTTGTTTCCTGTATCTTTCTAATTTGATCATTTAAATCTACTTGTAGATTTAATCTGAGAGAACGTACTCGTTTTGGCTTTTCATGATACTTTCGACTTAAAGCATCAGCTACTACATTAGCTTTCCCAGCATGATACCGGATTTCGCAATCATAATCACTAAGAACTTCCATCCAGCGTCTCTGTCTCATATTTAATTCTTTTTGCCCAAAAATATACCTTAAACTCTTATGATCGGTGAAGACAACAAATTTATTTCCATATAAATAGTGTCTCCAAATCTTAAGGGCAAAAACTATGGCTCCTAACTCTAGATCATGGGTTGTGTAATTCTCTTCATGTTTCTTAAGTTGTCTAGAGGCATAAGCTATAACCTTATGACGTTGCATCAACACGCATCCATATCCTAACTTAGACGCATCACAATAGACTATAAAGTCTTCAGTTCTTTCTGGTAATGCGAGTATGGGTGTGTTGGTTAACCTTTGCTTAAGAATCTTAAAAGCTTCTTCCTATTTTGGTCCCCATTCAAACTTAACTGATTTACAGGTCAGTTTGGTTAATGGAATGGCTATTCTAGAGAAATCTCGGATAAACCGTCTATAATATCCTGCCAGTCCAAGAAAACTTCGTACTTCTGTTGGTGACTCAGGGACTTTCCACTTAGTAATCGCCTCGATCTTTGTGGGATCCACATGAATTCCTTCATGATTAACCAGATGTCCAAGGAATTGCACTTCTTGTAACCAAAATTCACATTTTGAGAATTTAGCATAATTTCTCAACAATGTCAGAAGTGTTTGCAGATGCGCTGCATGTTCCTCTTTACTCTTAGAGTAAATTAGAATATCATCTATAATGACAATTATGAATTTATCCAGGTATGGTTTACATATCCTGTTCATTATGTCTATAAATGCGGCTGGGGCATTGGTTAAACCAAATGGCATGATGGTAAATTCATAATGATCATACCTTGTTCTGAAATAGTTTTAGGAATGTCCTCTTCCTGTACTTTCAGTTGATGATATCCCGAGCGTAAATCGATCCCGAGCGTAAATCGTCCAATTGTTTCTTCGATTCCTGCATCTCCATTGGTGCTAAGCGATATGGTGCTTTGGCAATCGGTGTCGTTCCTGGTATTAGGTGAGTCCTAAATTCAACCTCTCTATTAGGTAGTAATCCAGGTAATTCTTCTGGAAAGACGTCTGAGAATTTAGATATTACAGGAATATCTTTTAATTCTTTTCCTTTAGTATTAATGATTACGGAAATTATATATACTACTCTTCCTTTCCTTTCATAACTTGCGGCTTTCATCACGGAGATGAACTTTGTCGATCTGGTTGGCTTATCTCCTTTAATTGTGATATTTTCACTTGTTGGTGTACTTACTTGTACTGTCTTTTGATCACATAAAATACTAGCACGATTGGCTACCAACCAATTCATTCTTAATACAACATCGAATCCGGCTAGATCCATTGGGTAAAGGTTAGCAAAGAAATGATGGTTGAGGATTTCTATTCTTGCTCCCTGCAAGATCTCATTTATTTTAATGGATTCTCCGTTTGTTGTCTCTACCAGACAGTCTTGTTGAAGTTTGACTAAGGGTTGGTCGAGGAGTTTGTAGAAAGAAGTATTGATAAAACTTTGGTTTGCACCAGAGTCAAACAATACTTTGACAAATATATTATTAACTAAGAACGTATCGGCAATCACATCCGGAATCATCTTGGCTTCCTCAGCTGTCAGAACAAAGGCTCTGGCATTCTTCTTTGGAGCTTCAGTTGTCTTAGCCTTGTTAGTTGCTGCTAGAGCTAGTTTCGGACAGTTATGTTTGATGTGACCAGCTTCCCCACAATTGTAGCATATTCTGGCACTAGCCTTTCTCCTACAATCTTCTTCCTTATGTCCTGGGTACTTGCAAAAGTTGCAGGACACAACATACTTTCCCGAGTGCTTCTTTTTACAAAACTTGCAGTAGGGTGCAGAATAACCTGTTCCTTTTCCACTGTAGGAATTACCAAAACGAAATTCCTGGGTAAGCTTTTGAGCTAAGTTCTTTCTCTGGTTTTCCTCTTGTGTGCGTACCAGTTCATTAGTCAGGGTATTGGCTAGTTCTACTGCTTCTTCTATGGTTTGCGGTCTAGCTGCCTTGACTACGTGTCTAATCTCACTAATTAATCCCCAAATATAACGGGAGATTAACACTGGTTCAGGAGAGGCTAAGGTTGGCACTATCCTAGCATATTTGAAGAATATGGTAGTGTAACCTTTGCAGTCTATTCCAGTCATTCTAAGATTTAGGAACTTATTGGGGATTTGTTCCTTTTTCATTAGGAGGACAAAATTTTCTTTCAACCATTTCCTTAAAGTTGGTCCATTCCATATTATAAATTATGTCACTTCCCCTAGACTGGAGAATAGTATTCCACCATTCTAAGGCTGCATTTTTTAAAGATTAGAAACAAACATAATCTTATCTTCATCTGCACATTTACTTATTTTTTATGACTGCTTCTGTCTTTTCTATCCAACGTAAGGCTGCAATGGCTCCTTCATTGCCTGAGAATTCTATTGGTTTGCAGACCAATAATTCTTTATAAGAACAACCGTAAGAAGCGGTTCTTCTTCTTTTAGGAATTGGAGCTTGGATTATAGGTCCGTTATTATCGTTCACACTGTGACTTGGCTTAGTGTGTTGGCGTTTACTTCCATTTGCAGATTTATTATTTTCTGCTTTTTTAACAGTCTTGATAATATAGGGCATATCATCTATAATTTCTTGTGCTACTATATGTTGGATGACACTGTTATCTATTTAGTTTCCGTTATTCTCATTATTCTGCTTTTCCTTATTTACTTCGTTGTCCATCTGAATTGTGAACATTTTATCAGATATTAATTATCATAGAATAAATTTAGTACAAATATTTATACACAATCACACAAACAAATTGATAAAAAACGTCGATCATTGCGACTTTTACTCTTTTCTATATATATATATATATATATATATATATATATATATATATATATGCATTGGTTACATACTATAACTGGAAATCAAATATACTAGTAGCTATGCATCCGTATCTAATTTAGTCTATCTATAGATTTTTTTTTTATCAAAATACAAAATTACACATATATCTTAGGCATTTTCTAGGTATCATGTATCCAATCATGTATATCACGCTCGACATGTTTCCACATAAGCTTCTCCCCTATTTGATGAATTATATCTCCTTCCTCCACTAATTCGTCACCAAATGAGCGAAGTTCTTCCAAATTTTCCTGACTCATAGGTGGCATGGGTGCTAGTACTGGATCAGGGTGTCGAGTGATAGGTTGTCCATAAGGGTATGGATTGTGTATCACACTCTGCGTCCACCATTCGCTGTTCCAAAAGGGATCTAAAGGGTTAAGGTCAGTGTACTGAGCTATGGGGTTTGGTGTGGGAATTCTGGGAATCTCATAGGGATCTACATCTGGAATTGGAAACGGGTCTTCCTGGTTGGGTTCTAGCATTTGTTGGTCTAGGAACAAAGGTAACAGTGGCGGTTCAGTTATTTGGTTTAGGTTAGCGTCTACTACTGTAGTGGCTAACATATGGAAATCGGCCAACTGTCTATATAGTTCCTCTTCCCAAAGTGGCCTATTGACTGTTTCCTGAGTCTGTGCATTTACTTCCCAATTAGCTCTGACTATTGCTCTCTGTTGTTGCAACTTCTTCATTCTCTTTCTTCTCTCATGTGCTCCTCTATTAAACCAACCTCTCTTTTTAGTAGTGAAGAGTTCCTCAGATTGTGCCTTAAAAATAAATATCCCTTCCTCAGTATCGGCTGAGTATCCTGAGGGATTAGGTTGAGATGATGTTCCTTCATCTTTTGGTGAACTAGCTATGTGACGATAAGCGTCTAATGTTCCTTGCTCACTCATACTGTAAACTAACAAATAGTCAAATAACACAAAACAATATTTACACGTAATCACATAAGTTATTTCCTAACACAGAACTTAAGTGTCAGAAAAACACTTCTTTGGCTTAAGCCAGTGTTTGTAGCTCTGATACCACTCTCTGTCGCAACCCCGACCCCTACCTCGGGAGCGGGTGCCACGAGATCCAGATCAGTGGTGTCACACCCCGACCCGCAGCGGAAAGGTACGGGGCATGATGATTGCCCATAGCTTATGACACTATTATAAGTTTAATATTTAAAGTCACCAAATGAAATTTCTCACACATAACATAGAATTTAAATATTAATGTCAAGTTACAAAAACAAATAAATACAAGAACATATCATAGCCGGTTTTTTTACTAAGGCAATCATACATGTCTTCATCTCAAAATCCGCCCACCCTTGTGTACATGTATCACGCGTAAAAGAGTTTTGGGTCAACAAACATTTTGGTGAATAGATTCGGTTTTTATTTAAAAACGTTTTAGTTTTATTAATTTTAGAAAACCTTATTTTATAACATGCATTATCAAATGTGAAACTAGGTCTTTCAATATAACAAGAATTCAACACATATCTCATTAACAACACAAACATAACAATATTAGTAACCATAGACACATAGAGATTCAAGCCCCGAAAGGCGAATCTGCGAAACAATGATGGCGATACCGAGTTCGACCAATGGCCGTGGGGAACCGGTCAGCCAGGTGGATCCACGCGAAACCTGTGACACAAAGCGAGTAACACATAGATACACGTATAGAGAAACAATAGAAATTAGCAACAAGTGACACATAGAAACACATCGAATAGCATGTTATCAAATTAAATAATAAATTTGAAATCGAGCACGAGATACACCCTAAAACGAGTAAGTGGCAAAAAGGGGGAAAAATAGTCAAATCTACTCACTAGTTGCGAAGATAAGATCCTGCACAAAGTCTTGGAATGACAAGCGTTGAAAAGTCACCACACCAGAGGTATACTAAGTTGCTAACGGTTAAATAGTGTGAAATTAATAATATTATAAATTAATATAAATTGGTATAAAATAATAATACATTAATAGTAAAGGTAACAAAAGTTACATCCTTTACGTGAGTAGGTAGTGATATCTTCTAAATGAAGATTCCTTTATCCAAAATATGAAAAGTTGACAACTTACATTCGAAGTTGGTTTACAACATTTCTGTAAATAGAAAATCATGTCGTCGAGTTTAGTATATAGGTTTATAATTTTAAATTAATATAACATTACTTGAAAATGTGATTGTAACATTTATATAATAAAATACCTACACATTATATGCACTCATTTGAGTGACAGTTTAAAAACTGATTGCCTTGACTTAACTTTTTCCAAAAGAAAACAATAGAATAATTACAATACTAATTCACTTCACCCTCTTCATATGGAGGCTAAAATAATGCAGGTTTCTTGATCATTTTTTTTTTTTGTATTAAGATATTGAAGAACAATAAGAATCGTAAGGAAATATATACGGGTTTATATATATACCTGAGGTTTGAAATGAAATATAGGTCGGAATAGCAAAGGTTCGCCGGGAAACAAGAGCAACTAGATTGAAGCTAGTTGAGGTGTGCGGTGCAATGCAATGTCTCCGGTAAACAGCTGTTGCTCAAACTAGATGGCGCGACAGATAAGAAGAGGTCAATGGCTTGCGGCTTAACGACAATCAAACGGAAACGGGTATGAGATGGTACCGTACGACACATGTGTTAGTCGCTTGTTGACAATCGATAGTGTTGGGTGGCGGTGTAAGGAGCGTTCCCACGAACATAAGGCCGAGCTAGTGGTGGTAGTAACGAGGTGTGTGGTGGCCGAAAGCGGTGGACGAGTTCTGGCCGGAGTTGGGAATTTCCGATGAGATTCCAAGCAGAACAAATCCGCAGATAAGTTGAGAGTGTATCAGGTGGCCTAGTATGCGGTTCTGAGTGATCTATTTATACACTTTCATCGAACAATCCCGTTACATAAGTTCTAAATTGGAAATGGTTGAGATGGTTTTTATTTATTATTTAAATCATTAACACTATGTTCCCGAGTTTCATTAAATGAGAGAAAAGAAAAGATTTGGAAGGAAATAATTTTTAGTTGTGTTCCAGAGTTTCATTAAAGGAGAGAAAAGAAGAGAAAATGAGAGTTTTTTTGCCTAAAATTAATCTTTCCAATTTGGAAAGAAATAGAGAGAGAAAATGAGATAATCCTTTTTTTGCTCTCCTTAATTTAACTCGGGAACACAGTGTAAACGTCGGAGGCGTTATGTTGAAGGTCCGACGAGGAAGACAGAAAGGAAACGCCACAATATTAAGTTTTTCAAGTAAAGTTTCATTTTAGTCCCCTAACTTTGGAGCTTGAATGAAAATACATAGAACTTTGAGGTTTTTATGTTTTTTATTTTATTTTATAACTTCCCATACTTACAAAACAACCCCTGATGTTTTTCAACAATTGGTAACTGACTTAATAACTAACACTAACTTAGTTTAACATACTTCTTATATAAGACTAACTAACATACCAGTTAATTAACATTATATATTAAATACTAACTAACTAACATAACTAGGTCTACTATCCCAGTTAGTTAATTTGTATGTAATATAAGATTTCCATTATTCACCATACACCCCCTTAACTTGTAACTTTGATTTAACTAACAAGTTTAACCCCATTATGGCTTCCTTTATAAACGCTAACTGAGCTAACTGAAAACCTTTATAAATTCTATGTTTTTATTCTTTTTTTAACCGAACACGATACGTGACGATGATTAGAAATAATAAAAATTTTAAATCTTCCTAATTTTTTTTTATTTCCAAAGGATCCAGTTTTTTTTCGATCCGAGTCGGATTTTGGAGATCCGATTTTGGCGGAGGTTACAGTCTCCCCAACTTTTGGGAATTTCGTCCCGAAATTAGTAGGAAACTACTCGTATAGACGTGCACGATCTCGATTCGATTTACTGATAGCATTAGGAACTCAAATCCTAGGATTGGATTGTTCCTCAGGAATGTCAGGTAACAAGTGTTAAACACAAGTTCGTATGTTGATGATTTTACGCTCGAACCAAGATATATCAAGAGGTGTAGATGTTATTGAGGCGGTAGCGTTCCTGACAAGGGTTATTGTAACCCGAAAACGGGTTTGGTAATCAATCTCCGTTAATACTGAAAGACGGGTGAAATACCGTTAGTGGTAAATTTAACCCGGTGAATATTAGGACTTAAATAAATAATCCTAATATTAACTAAAACGTGAATAAAAGCTTCTAATGAAATGAAAATTATAAGAGGCCGAGTAACGGGATTTAAAATAAACTTAATCATAGATTTCCCGAGCCCACTAATTTAACTAGGAATGTTTAACCTAGTTAATAAATGGGGAATATTGTTAGAAATAAGTAGGTTGTGGCCTACTTAATAACGAACCAAACACGAGGGGTTAAAATAGGATAACTTAACAAAGTTATTTAATAAAAGAAAATCAAAACAAAACACACACTTGAAGTGTGTGTTCTGGATCGACATCAGGGAGCTCCCATGGAGCAAAACCCTAGTTTCATCAAAACTACCAAATTGAAGGTCAATCCAAGACCCAAATCGATGCATGAACGCGTAGAAACGATCACCAAGTCATGGGGATCACAAGGTATGTCACAAAACCTAGATTGGTTGAAGTTGAAATTCGAGACAAGTAGGTTACTTGCAAATAAATTGATGGATTATGATCCAAGGATGAAATTAGGAATGATTTTATGTCTAGGAGTAAACCCTAGTCATTTACTTGTTGAATTGAGGTTCACAATTGTGAATTTCATGATTATCCATTTATGTGTTAAATGGGTTTTGTAGAAGTAAGATGAACCCTAGAATTATGACTATTAAAATGGTGTTAACTGATTTCCATGAGATGAATCTGAGAATAGTATGCATGCTAGACATAATAGAATTGAAATTATGTTTATGTTTAGTAGAAATAACTAGTTATGAACTAGTTGTAAAATGTGTAAAAATTTATTCACATTAGGTGTTTGTTAAAATGCCTAAATGAGAACTAAAGTGTTGAAATTAGAGTGAAAATGTGTATTTGAATGATATGGCAATTACGCGTAATATGGAGTGATAAGGGTTCTAAATACTATGTTGATTTAGACTTAATGTTGTAACCCATGTGATCAAGAAGTAGTTAACAAATCAAGAATGGAGGAAAAGCGTAACTCGGATGCAAGGTAAGTATATCTTACACTAGTCATATATTTTAGAATATTCATCGTCGTATTAATTTCGAAAAAGACAAATACCTAATTGAGATATGGTGTTCCGGCGTGTAGTCGTACGGAACAAGATAATCAAATATGATAAGAAAACATAGTGATGGCTAAAAATGAGTTAAATCGGAAATTCAATCATATTATGACGAATGAAACATGTACTTTCAATGGCTACCATATAAGGTAAATCATAATAACCAATAAGGGCAAAATGAATTTATAAGTAAAATGACCGCACGGGGTAAACCGGAGCGAGTCATATATACGAGGTGGTAATAAATGTCATCTCGCTAGTATAATCGGTCATTTAGACCAAACTGGTCAAAAGGTGAAATTATCACCCTTGACTATATCGACTAATGGGTTGTCGAGTTGTATGATTTTTAGGAAATAAATAGCACATGGATGTTTACATCGCTATTACTTAGCAGCCTCTAAAGCAAGGTATTGAAACGGGTCAATATATTGACCCAAGCCAGGTATGTATAATGATACAACTCATCATGTAGAAATTGGAGTTCTATAACAGTTAAACAAGGTTAAAATAAGATATTCGGTTATCTTCTAGGTAAAGCGAATAAATTGAGTTATGATTATGGTGTTTTAGAAACATATTTTTTCTAAACAAGAATATGGTTAAAAGGTCGGATTTTGGGTTCAAACAAGTACTAAAAGTCCTTCGTCGTAAAAGAATGACTAAAATTGACTAAAACGCCCTTGTAAGCGAAATTAAGCAAACGAACCATAAAGGTTGTTTGAAAATAAGTGATAGGATGAAGTAAATACTTTGAATAAGTATGAAAAGCGAAAGATGTAAAATATTGGTCAAATGACTCTATAAAGAGTCTTTGCCGTAAAATAATAAATTGAAGGGTAAAATTTGGAATATATAAATCACCACATTGAATCCACCACAAATATAGTTGTGGTGGAAGGTCATTTGATAAGAAATGTGGACATATGTATTTAGAAACGAATGAAAGCGATTGGTGCTTAAAATATGCTTAAATACCCTTAACGGGTCAAAATAAGCATATGAGTGAAAATGGGTTTAAGAAGGTATATGAACCTGTAATTGGAACCTAATATGTTAAACATCATTGAATTTAATAGGTTTATGAGAAATAAGGGTCAAACAAACTTGTTTGTTTGATAAAAATCGAACGGGTCAAAATTTGATAAAAAGGGTAATAAGCCGAAGACTTAAAAGTCTGAAATTTTGTTAAACCGAATGTTGGATTTTAACTCCATAAGGTGGAGAATCATATTACAATTACGTAAGAAGAAACGGTAGGTCAAACGGACAAGCGGATTGAAAGATACGAAAGTTTTCGTGTCAAAAACGGCAAAAATGGAAAGGGCTGATACAGGGACCACAGTAACTTACGGTGCCCACCGTAAGTTACGGTGGGCTGATATCATTACGGTAGTTACCTACTGAGTTACGGTGGAAGATTTAACATTCAGGGGCTACCGTAAATTACGGTAGCCACCGTAATTTACGGTAGACCCTGAAATAAAATATATTTTAATCAGTTTCGCTTCCCGGACTCATTTAGACACGTTTTAAACCCCATATGACTAAAGCATTTCACGTTTATGAAATGTAGGTACTTTTGGATGCCGGAAGACGATCAAGCTCAACGAAGAACCGAACACGATAAAGATACATACTTCCGCACTTTGCCTCGTCGTAAATTTTAAACGACGAATTCGATTACGTTATGTTGATTAACTTATGATTTGTAAAAATTTTAATAAACCCGTATTTTTATAGTATGTGTAGTCTTAACTACACATCTAATTGTGGTATTTATATGTAAAACCGTTATTTAGTAATTGGGGTCTTACAAGTTGGTATCAGAGCCTTGGTTTAAGAGATTCAAGTATGGTGGGGAAAACCATGCTTGGACTTAAACCTTATGCTCTTGACAAAGATTGGTGTTCGGTTCGAGGCTTGATCGCAAATCCGGTAAGTGCATGTATGTTAATGGTTTAGCGTATTAAAGTGTTGTAAACAACACATAGGGTTATCGTGTGATACACGTTACCCCAATTAAATGATAGATATAGCTAAAAAAATTATGTGCATTGACACATATAGTAGAAAAGCCTTGTATTATGCTGCGGGCGTTTAGTAAAGTTGACATTACTAACTTTTGTGAATGTCTTAATTGAAGGACACTTGCATTTAAGGATGACAAAGGTTAAACAAATTACGGATATGATAGAAGAACGGTCCGAAGTATGACAAGAGGAGCATGCTCACCAAGGACTAAATCGCGTAACGACCACAAACAAGGTTAATGGCAAGAAACGCACGTCGGGGCAAGCATTACCAGGTGCGTGCTTTTAAAATATAATCGCACAAATAACAATATGCAACAAACATGTAGAGGATGATTGTTGCATATGTAAATTAGAAACTTGGGAAACCTAAATAGAATACCTATCTGGGATACTATTTCCAAGAAAACTAAATAGAGGTGCTACTTACATAGGGCGTGATGTGAAAACTATAAAAAGGTCATGTGTGTCATTTGTTAATCGCTTACTCTGGCCAAGTAAGTAGTGGCATATGATACCATGAACTTCTTATGACGGACACATCTACAACCGATGTAGTAAGGACGTGATGAATGGGACGAATCGAAAAGGTACCCAAAACGGATCAAATAAGTAAAATATTTGATAATAAACGTAAACGCAAGCCTGAAGACGGAAGCGTATTACGTTAGCATAATGAGCCCAAGGGAAGGGACAATAATCAAGTAAATGAAAATACAAACCGACCACTAAGAATGCTAAGGCATAGAGGATAAAGTTGACCATCAAAAGTGGTTAAACTCACACGAACAAGTTAAACAGGTTAGATAAAACGTAATATTGGAAAGGATAATGAGCCCGGTAATGGGACGAGATTGAATACAAATATAGGCGTAAACCGAATAAAGGAAAGCGCGAGATATTAATGAACCCATGTAATGGGTCGGAATTAATTATGAAATGATTGCAGCCATGAATCACAGTCGGAGTGAACGAAATTTTGATGCGAAAACAAATGATTTTCGAACATAAAAAGGACGATCTACGGGATCATTATAACCTTCGGGTTATAAACAGTGTAAAGGTCTACGGGACTAAACTGACCCACGGGTCCTGAATAAAAAGGAAAAGGATCATAAAGGCAACGCCCTAAAGAGGTGAAAGCCTAAAGAAATAGCCTAGGGGGCTGAGTGAAAGAATCCACGAGTTACTTAGACAAGCGAGGGAACCGGTAGAGAATTCCCGCATAAAACTAAGACTGTAAAAGAATAAATTATGGACTATCAATATCTTGGTACGGATAATTGACGAAAGATAAAGAGAAGATCCTAAATTAAAACATCGGTTTTAGTAAGAAATAACGTTTTTACAAATATAAATTCTGATAGGAATTTAAATAGTAATCATGAAAGATACAAGTCTTGACACTAATAGGCGCAAGACGATATATTCGAAAAGTGATATTTTCAAAAATGAAAGGTTGATATAAATTAAACATGATGTGACACGATCACGGTCAAGAAATGCAATGTGAAGTAGAATCACATTATAACCAAGCGAGCGGTAAAAAGTAACTGGACTAATAAGTCTAGTTAGTGAGACCGGTTAAGGTCATTTAAATAAATTTGGTTGCTTGTAAGCGGTGGATTCGGTGTAACTGAACCGAATAAATGAATTTGAAAACAAAAGAAATAGTTGCTAAAAGTGAAAGATTTCACTAAAGACCTTTAAACGGATCAAAGTAACGGATTCATAAAGAGTTCGATAATATATAAAAGCGATGGATATCGCTAAGTTAACTAAACTAGTAGAGATAACGAAATTACGTTATTTCAAGTTGCATTATGTCGTATGAGGTACGTAGATGTTTTGTAACCAAGAAAATATGACCATATTTTTCTGGTAATACTAACAATTGGTTAAAGTATGAGTAATGCTTAAAAGATTACTCAGGTCAAATGCATTGAGTTTAAAACTCGATGAACTATGTAAGAAAGGTTTCGAGGACGAAACCTCTTTAAGGGGGGTAGACTTGTAACACCCCGAAAACGGGTTTGGTAATCAATCTCCGTTAATACTGAAAGACGGGTGAAATACCGTTAGTGGTAAATTTAACCCGGTGAATATTAGGACTTAAATAAATAATCCTAATATTAACTAAAACGTGAATAAAAGCTTCTAATGAAATGAAAATTATAAGAGACTGAGTAACGGGATTTAAAATAAACTTAATCATAGATTCCCCAAGCCCACTAATTTAACTAGGAATGTTTAACCTAGTTAATAAGTGGGGAATATTGTTAGAAATAAGTAGGTTGTGGCCTACTTAATAACGAACCAAACACGAGGGGTTAAAATAGGATAACTTAACAAAGTTATTTAATAAAAGAAAATCAAAACAAAACACACACTTGAAGTGTGTGTTCTGGATCGACATCAGGGAGCTCCCATGGAGCAAAACCCTAGTTTCATCAAAACTACCAAATTGAAGGTCAATCCAAGACCCAAATCGATGCATGAACGCGTAGAAACGATCACCAAGTCATGGGGATCACAAGGTATGTCACAAAACCTAGATTGGTTGAAGTTGAAATTCGAGACAAGTAGGTTACTTGCAAATAAATTGATGGATTATGATCCAAGGATGAAATTAGGAATGATTTTATGTCTAGGAGTAAACCCTAGTCATTTACTTGTTGAATTGAGGTTCACAATTGTGAATTTCATGATTATCCATTTATGTGTTAAATGGGTTTTGTAGACGTAAGATGAACCCTAGAATTATGACTATTAAAATGGTGTTAACTGATTTCCATGAGATGAATCTGAGAATAGTATGCATGCTAGAAATAATACAATTGAAATTATGTTTATGTTTAGTAGAAATAACTAGTTATGAACTAGTTGTAAAATGTGTAAAAATTTATGCACATTAGGTGTTTGTTAAAATGCCTAAATGAGAACTAAAGTGTTGAAATTAGAGTGAAAATGTGTATTTGAATGATATGGCAATTACGCGTAATATGGAGTGATAAGGGTTCTAAATACTATGTTGATTTAGACTTAATGTTGTAACCCATGTGATCAAGAAGTAGTTAACTTTAGATAAGCTAAGTTAACTAATCATGAAGTCGAATAGCAGCTTCGGCATAGAAAATAAGTGAGGTGGAATAGTCGTGATTTTTATGACTAATTTAACCGCCTTGTAAATGATTGAAAATAGTTTGACGCCTAACGAGCTAGGTGGAGGCTTGGGAAAGGAAGCGGGTCAAACAAATCAAGAATGGAGGAAAAACGTAATTCGGATGCAAGGTAAGTATATCTTACACTAGTCATATATTTTAGAATATTCATCGTCGTATTAATTTCGAAAAAGACAAATACCTAATTGAGATATGGTGTTCCGGCGTGTAGTCGTACGGAATAAGATAATCAAATATGATAAGAAAACATAGTGATGGCTAAAAATGAGTTAAATCGGTAATTCGATCATATTATGACGAATGAAACATGTACTTTCAATGGCTACCATATAAGGTAAATCATAATAACCAATAAGGGCAAAATGAATTTATAAGTAAAATGACCTCACGGTGTAAACCGGAGCGAGTCATATATACGAGGTGGTAATAAATGTCATCTCGCTAGTATAATCGGTCATTTAGACCAAACTGGTCAAAAGGTGAAATTATCACCCTTGACTATATCGACTAATGGGTTGTCGAGTTGTATGATTTTTAGGAAATAAATAGCACATGGATGTTTACATCGCTATTACTTAGCAGCCTCTAAAGCAAGGTATTGAAACGGGCCAATATATTGACCCGAGCCAGGTATGTATAATGATACAACTCATCATGTAGAAATTGGAGTTCTATAACAGTTAAACAAGGTTAAAATAAGATATTCGGTTATCTTCTTGGTAAAGCGAATAAATTGAGTTATGATTATGGTGTTTTAGAAACATATTGTTTTCTAAACAAGAATATGGTTAAAAGGTCAGATTTTGGGTTCAAACAAGTACTAAAAGTCCTTCGTCGTAAAAGAATGACTAAAATTGACTAAAACGCCCTTGTAAGCGAAATTAAGCAAACGAACCATAAAGGTTGTTTGGAAATAAGTGATAGGATGAAGTAAATACTTTGAATAAGTATGAAAAGCGAAAGATGTAAAATATTGGTCAAATGACTCTATAAAGAGTCTTTGCCGTAAAATAATAAATTGAAGGGTAAAATTTGGAATATATAAATCACCACATTGAATCCACCACAAATATAGTTGTGGTGGAAGGTCATTTGATAAGAAATGTGGACATATGTATTTAGAGACGAATGAAAGCGATTGGTGCTTAAAATATGCTTAAATACCCTTAACGGGTCAAAATAAGCATATGAGTGAAAATGGGTTTAAGAAGGTATATGAACCTGTAATTGGAACCTAATATGTTAAACATCATTGAATTTAATAGGTTTATGAGAAATAAGGGTCAAACAAACTTGTTTGTTTGGTAAAAATCGAACGGGTCAAAATTTGGTAAAAAGGGTAATAAGCCGAAGACTTAAAAGTCTGAAATTTTGTTAAACCGAATGTTGGATTTTAACTCCATAAGGTGGAGAATCATATTACAATTACGTAGGAAGAAACGGTAGGTCAAACGGACAAGCGGATTGAAAGATACGAAAGTTTTCGTGTCAAAAACGGCAAAAATGGAAAGGGCTGATACAGGGACCACCGTAACTTACGGTGCCCACCGTAAGTTACGGTGGGCTGATATCATTACGGTAGTTACCTACTGAGTTATGGTGGAAGATTTAACATTTAGGGGCTACCGTAAATTACGGTAGCCACCGTAATTTACGGTAGACCCTGAAATAAAATATATTTTAATCAGTTTCGCTTCCCGGACTCATTTAGACACGTTTTAAACCCCAAATGACTAAAGCATTTCACATTTATGAAATGTAGGTACTTTTGGATGCCGGAAGACGATCAAGCTCAACGAAGAACCGAACACGATAAAGATACATGCTTCCGCACTTTGCGTCGTCGTAAATTTTAAACGACGAATTCGATTACGTTATGTTGATTAACTTATGATTTGTAAAAATTTTAATAAACCCGTATTTTTATAGTATGTGTAGTCTTAAGTACACATCTAATTGTGGTATTTATATGTAAAACCGTTATTAAGTAATTGGGGTCTTACAAGTTGGTATCAGAGCCTTGGTTTAAGAGATTCAAGTATGGTGGGGAAAACCATGCTTGGACTTAAACCTTATGCTCTTGACAAAGATTGGTGTTCGGTTCGAGGCTTGATCGCAAATCCGGTAAATGCATGTATGTTAATGGTTTAGCGTATTAAAGTGTTGTAAACAACACATAGGGTTATCGTGTGATACACGTTACCCCAATTAAATGATAGATATAGCTAAAAAAATTATGTGCATTGACACATATAGTAGAAAAGTCTTGTATTATGATGCGGGCGTTTAGTAAAGTTGACATTACTAACTTTTGTGAATGTCTTAATTGAAGGACACTTGCATTTAAGGATGACAAAGGTTAAACAAATTACGGATATGATAGAAGAACGGTCCGAAGTATGACAAGAGGAGCATGCTCACCAAGGACTAAATCGCGTAACAACCACAAACAAGGTTAATGGCAAGAAACGCACGTCGGGGGAAGCATTACCAGGTGCGTGCTTTTAAAATATAATCGCACAAATAACAATATGCAACAAACATGTAGAGGATGATTGTTGCATATGTAAATTAGAAACTTGGGAAACCTGAATAGAATACCTATCTAGGATACTATTTCCAAGAAAACTAAATAGAGGTGCTACTTACATAGGGCGTGATGTGAAAACTATAAAAAGGTCATGTGTGTCATTTGTTAATCGCTTACTCTGGCCAAGTAAGTAGTGGCATATGATACCATGAACTTCTTATGACGGACACATCTACATCCGATGTAGTAAGGACGTGATGAATGGGACGAATCGAAAAGGTACCCAAAACGGATCAAATAAGTAAAATATTTGATAATAAACGTAAACGCAAGCCTGAAGACGGAAGCGTATTACGTTAGCATAATGAGCCCAAGGGAAGGGACAATAATCAAGTAAATGAAAATACAAACCGACCACTAAGAATGCTAAGGCATAGAGGATAAAGTTGACCATCAAAAGTGGTGAAACTCACACGAACAAGTTAAACAGGTTAGATAAAACGTAATATTGGAAAGGATAATGAGCCCGGTAATGGGACGAGATTGAATACAAATATAGGCGCAAACCGAATAAAGGAAAGCGCGAGATATTAATGAACCCATGTAATGGGTCGGAATTAATTATGAAATGATTGCAGCCACGAATCACAGTCGGAGTGAACGAAATTTTGATGCGAAAACAAATGATCTTTGTCACGACTTGGGATTTTGAAAAGAAAAATTCTCATAAAATGCCACAATTTGAGTTGAATGAGTGAAATTATAGAATTTGAATTCTCCAATGCCAAAAACCAAAACCAACCAATTAAAACTCTCATGATTAGTCTAACGCTACTTTTGAAAATTCGACAGAGACACTTATATATAGGAAGTACCATCGGCGTATCCACCACGTCTCTATCAAATTTTTATCCACATCGTTATTCGAATCATGATTGACAACCTAAACCTAACTTATATAGAACTTCTCTCAACCAATCTAACAAGGCTTTTGATAGTTTGATAAGAACACTTATATATAGGAAATACCAGCGGCGTATCCACCATGTCCTTATCAAATTTCATTGGCTTCGTTAGCGGTTTTGATTGGTTCTATGCGACGACTCAACTTACTAATTAAATAACCACAACCAAACCACAAACAACCATTGTATGAGTCTCGAACCCAAAAAGGGTGCGACTAAATAGTGGCAGTTTCTACATCCATAGTTATGGGAAAAGGGTCGGTCTATGAAAAAGTGAGACGATACCCACGTCACATAAACTATGGGGAAGGTAAGCCGTGATGACTGATGATGTGAAACTGTAACAACATGAAATAGCAATAAAACATAACATAAATGCATATCATAGCGATACATAAAAATGTTCAAGTAAAGGATGAAAACGACGATAAATAGTAACGTTGAAAGCGTGACAACGACACAAGCTATCAACGGTACTGATTAAGAGTTGATAATTGTACCGATTGGCGTTAGTACGAACGTCAAGGATACGAAGTGAGAGTAGCAGGTAAATTCGGTAATGAGGGAAAACTAAACGTGAAGTCGGATGGCGGAGGAGATGAAGTAGTCTCATTGATTTACACTCTCACCAGTCAAGCGATAATTATGATTCGGACAAAAGTAGAGGGGTCCTAAGATAAATTAAGGAAACCATAGCTTTGTTGTCCTAACTCACGTTCACTTCGTTTTCTCAACTGTATTTCCACTTTACCAAGTGTATTCAGGTGGGTAAACGTCTAGTATGCGGTTCTGAGTGATCTATTTATACACTTTCATCGAACAATCCCGTTACATGAAGTTCTAAATTGGAAACGGTTGAGATGGTTTTTATTTATTATTTAAATCATTAAACGCCGAAGGCGTTATGTTGAAGGTCCGACGAGGAAGACAGAAAGGAAACACCACAATATTAAGTTTTTCAAGTAAAGTTTCATTTTAGTCCCCTAACTTTGGAGCTTGAATGAAAATACATAGAACTTTGAGGTTTTTATGTTTTTTTTTTTTTTATTTTATAACTTCCCATACTTACAAAACAACCCCTGATGTTTTTCAACAATTGATAACTGACTTAATAACTAACACCAACTTAGTTTAACATACTTCTTATATAAGACTAACTAACATACCAGTTAATTAACATTATATATTAAATACTAACTAACTTACTAACTAACATAACCAGGTCTACTAACCCAGTTAGTTAATTTGTATGTAATATATGATTTCCATTATTTACCATACACCCCCTTAACTTGTAACTTTGATTTAACTAACAAGTTTAACCCCATTAAGGCTTCCTTTATAAATGCTAACTGAGCTAACGGAAAATCTTTATAAATTCTATGTTTTTATTCTTTTTTTAACTGAACACGATACGTGACGATGATTAGAAATAATAAAAATTATAAATCTTCCTAATTTTTTTTTATTTCCAAAGGATCCAGTTTTTTTTTCGATCCGAGTCGGGTTTTGGAGATCCGATTTTGGCAGAGGTTACAAGTGGTATCGGTGTTTATTAATTTGGCAGCGGAATACATCAGGACCGTAGTTAGGAAATATTTTTATTAGAGTTTAAACACCCAACTTTTATAATAAATCATTGGGATAAAACACAAGTTCATTTGACAATACATTTGTAGGGATAAACCCTAATTATTGAAAACAAAAACTCATTTTTATTTAGGTAATTTTTATAGCCACTTTTCCAAGCCTTCCGTGATCCCCAGCTGGCTTCAATTGGCTTTCACATTGTGTTACATGAAACGCGTTTTAAAAATATTTTATCAGCAAGAAATACTGGCAAGTACATTCCATTTTGTAAAGCATCAGTTGTTTACACATTATAGTATTAAGAGTGATTACAATGTTTATATCTATACAATTACTCAGTCAGTACATGTCACTTGACGGATCTGTGACTATGGTCATATCACACATTGGATACTCGTGCCTAATTGTGAAGGTTATCAAGTACTGTATACAAACCCCATAATACTGGTAGCAATTGTAGAATTACAAAGACTTAATCACTGTAATTGTATTTGAAAACATTTGAGGTTTTGGTAAAACAATTTGACTCACAAAAATGTTTGTAAAAGAAAATGTACTCACAAATAGTGAGAAAAAGTGAATGTACTTACATTGTTGACTTAGGTGATACTACTATAGCTTCCTGGTGATTCTCCTGACTATTATCTATTAAAATTAGACAATGCACACGTGTTAGTAAAATAACCCAAGTCACATTAACTGTACAACTCGCGACAGAATTCCAATGACTGAGTCAGGCAGAGCCTTGACATGCATTACGGAATCCTAGATCAATAGAGTGTAACACGAGACAGAACTCCAACGACTGAGTCAG